>OX439008.1:23952842-24552842 GCA_949316495.1 Amphiduros pacificus | reverse complement strand
CATTCATTCAGCAGAATTCATCAGGAGGACACGGAGGAAATGTCCCGCATCTGTACTCCGCACAACAGTGCCATTTTGCCAGCAATTTTGTGGACATTATCATTCCATTCCAGAAAGCCCTTATCTCCTACTTTGACCAATTTAGGCTATATTTAAAGGACATACCATTCTATTTATTGAGGATAATTTATTGTTCTGATTTTTGTCACTTGCCTTCCATAAATAATACCATGCATATATCACTTATATAATAGCGCCGGACATGCATCATATTACTGGACATGCATCATAGTGCCAGACATGCATCATAGTGCCGGACATGCATCATAGTGCCGGACATGCATCATAGTGCCAGACATGTATCATAGTGCCATACATGTATCATAGTGCCAGGCATGTATCATAGTGCCAGACATGTATCATTCTGCCAGACATGCATCATAGTGCCGGACATGTATGATAGTGCCAGACATGTATCATAGTGCCAGACATGTATCATTCTGCCGGACATGCATCATAGTGCCGGACATGTATGATAGTGCCAGACATGTATGATAGTGCCAGACATGTATCATTCTGCCGGACATGCATCATAGTGCCGGACATGCATCATAGTGCCAGACATGTATCATAGTGCCAGACATGCATCATAGTGCCAGACATGCATCATAGTGCCGGACATGCATCATAGTGCCAGACATGCATTATAGTGCCGGACATGCATCATAGTGCCGGACATGCATCATAGTGCCAGACATGCATCATAGTGCCAGACATGTATCATAGTGCCGGACATGCATCATAGTGCCAGACATGCATCATAGTGCCAGACATGTATCATAGTGCCAGACATGTATCATAGTGCCGGACATGCATCATAGTGCCAGACATGCATCATAGTGCCATATATGTATCATAATGCCAGATATGCATCACAGTACCGGACATACATCATAGTGCTGGACATGTATCATATCACAATAAATGTCAGATATGTATCATTTTTATGATACAACTAGATATGTATCATTTATATGATTGAACCAGATATGTATCATCTATAAGGTAAAACCAGATATGTATCTTCTATAAGGTAAAACCAGATATATATCATATATAAGGTAAAACCAGATATGTATCTTCTATAAGGTAAAACCAGATATGAATCTTCTATAAGGTAAAACCAGATATGAATCTTCTATAAGGTAAAACCAGATATGAATCTTCTATAAGGTAATATCAGATATGCATCATATTTTGCAAATTGAGAAAGACAAGACCAGCCGGATACTTATAAATGGTTTTATAAAGCTGAGGGAAATAAAACAACGTTGGTTAAATATGTTATTTTATAGAGTCTGGTCCCTGCGGTAAATAGTACATCCTGAAATACAATTTGCAAGTCTTCAGATCTTCTTTTTGTTGAATACAAAATTCTGGCGACATAATTCGAGAGGATCATGTATAATTTAAGTTAGGCAAGTGTTTGACGATATTCCCCGCAGCTGCTACTAACAAATGTAGAAATATATAATGCAATTGTAACTGGAGAAGAATATTTGTTAGCAAGGCAAGTATTAAGATAGAGAGATGTGTTTCAGGTTTCTCTACTAAGAATGGTAAAATGTCAATTGATATTTGTCACATCATCTCCTACAGCTGAGTCCAAGAAGACATCTGATCACGCACAATCACATGGACACATGGCGTGACCAAATAGCGTCACGCTAAACCGTGACTTTGGTCACGCATAATATTACGCTTTTAAGACCAAAATAATACCAGGATATATTCAGGGTTAGTCAAGTCTCAGCGGGGAAGTTTTAGCTTCTGCCTACCACCCTGGAAGCTACATAGCGCGGACGTTTTTATATGCGTCAATGCTAACTTGCTGCTAGCACCGTATCGTATCTTTCCACATAGAATTTGATATCATTCACACCTTCCATACCTTTTTTCTCAACATATTGATAATCTACATTTATTAGATGATGCTGGGCTGTTATGGACACATGGGATTGAGATCTCATTACATCATGATGACACTATACGTCAAACAATCGCCCCGATGTGGCCGGTAATGTCATAACGCAAATATAGCGAGTTCCACGCAAGGTGACACATCTTACCATATCTGATTGCCGTTTAATTTGATTTTTAATTGATTGTTACAAATTTGACTGCTTTCTCTATAGTTTTTACACAATTTGCCCAAGATGAATATGAAAATCCGACCTCTGACCCCCCTCTATGGGCGAGCGTGTTCAAATAAAAGCTTTCTGTATCACATGTGACATGTGCTACGCTAAACATTGGGGCGTCGTGAATATATCTAGTAGAATGTCAAATAATTCCATTTTGTACTATTTTGGAAGGGATGATCTTATTTCCAATATCAAAGTTGAGTATCATGAAATTCAAATTCAAATAAAAGTTTAACACATCCATTTGTACTCTCAATTTGTCCTTTCAACTATCGTATAAAACTATCGTATAAAATATATTCAGTTTTATCTTTCATATTTGCAGATACAAATTATCACAATATTTTTCATCTGCATTCCTATTAGACTGATCGAATTTCTTTTCTGAGTCGCTGCTGGCTGTATTGAGCCATTTCATATCATCTTCATATCACAATAAAGCATATTTCAAGGCACACACGGCAATCAAAGTGCTGCCAAGGCTAATTGTGCGCTGAGGAGAAACACGTTTTCATTTGGCGTGTCACCAGGTGGCGTGACGACAGAGTGTATTTCCTGAGCTGATCATTGATCCCGTTTCTTGCATGCTCATTTCTCTTCTCCTTAATCAGGTGAACGTGTCATCCTGGTTACCACCACACCTGTCCTATATGTGTGCATGTGTGTATGTGTGTATGTGTGTATGTGTGTATGTGTGTATGTGTGTATGTGTGTATGTGTGTATGTGTGTATGTGTGTATGTGTGCATGTGTGTATGTGTGTATGTGTGTATGTGTGTATGTGTGTATGTGTGTATGTGTGTATGTGTGTATGTGTGTATGTATGTATGTATGTATGTATGTATGTATGTATGTATGTATGTATGTATGTATGTATGTATGTATGTATGTATGTATGTATGTATGTATGTATGTATGTTTGTGTGTATGTGTGTGTGTTTATGACTGTATGTGTGTATGTATGTGTGTGTGTGTTTATGGCTGTATGTGTGTATGTATGTGTGTGTGTGTGTGTAGTCAGAGTTACTTAGTACATGCCTGCTATATGTGCTATTTTAAACCATAAGGGAAATATTTAGAAAAAAAACTAGCATGGGTTATATCATCTGGATCATACTTGACACCTTTGTATCTTTACAAATATATTGTAAGACATGAATATGCATGGTATGGTGTAACCTAGTTATAACATAATATTCTCATATCTCAAGCCTTACTATAGAATATCCGTCTGTAATGAGGTTAACAAATATGGTGCATTGTAGAAAATGACTTGTGTATAAAGAAGCAGACGAGAATAGGATTCGTCTGTAACTCAGTCTTCTTTAATCAAGAAGCACCATTCTATGAAGTTGTTTTAAAAGATTGCAATCTACATTATCCGTAGCAGGTGCCAATAACAGAAATTAATCAAAATGTAATACATACTAGATACTGTTAGGAATCAAATATGCAAATATCCTATTCAGCTATCATGCTGACAAATAACATTATGAATATAAAAGTGACAGTGTAAATTGCAATTTCCCAATAAGGAAATGTAAAAATCACAAAGTTTTCCTGTTTGTGCGAGCTGGTAGACTATGAACCATGTCATGTGAAATCACACAGTATATACACCACAGATGTCTCGGGCATTAACAACAATAACACAACACCCTCGTATCGTTGATCTAGCAATCTAAAGATGTCATTAAAGTCGGAGTAATATTAGATGTCAGTCACTTTGTCAGCATTAAGACTGTGCCACCCTGGGTGATGTCACTGCGAGCGAGACACACTTGCATCTGCAAATGACAGTTTCTTTCATGGCTTAATGACGTCCCCACCAGCATAATGAGTCGGTAAGGTGCAGCTACTGGGGCAACTGCACCAACTACAGGCTTTGCTCTGTGAAGAAGTTGTAATCAGTCTAATCACCCTGGGTCCATTTAGGAAAATAATTTCACATTTGTTATGACAGTTCTGACAAGGGCCATTCACATTTGTCCCATGTGCAAGATAAGGCAACGATGGGTGTAGAGTAACAGGTATTGCAACGTCTTTGTGTATTCAGAAATGATGAGATTATCTCATGATAAAATACAAGCGTGTAGTTTTTACCACAAAGGAGTAATTTCCATAGCCTGCAGTCCTAGTCTGAGTCTGCCCCGTGTTGACAAGTATCAACAATGCCTCGCAGAGGACACATCGTGCTGTGTAATGCGCTGAGTGGTGGCAGGGATGGGCCACTGTGCTACCTGCTGATGTCTGGGTGGTACCTGCTGATGTTTGGGTGGTACCTGCTGATGTCTGGCTGTTACCTGCTGATGTCTTGGTGTTACCTGCTGATGTATGGGTGTTACCTGCTGATGTCTGGCTGTTACCTGCTGATGTCTGGGTGGTACCTGCTGATGTCTGGGTGGTATCTGCTGATGTCTGGGTGTTACCTGCTGATGTCTGGCTGTTACCTGCTGATGTCTGAGTGGTACCTGCTGATGTCTGGGTGTTACCTGCTGATGTCTTGGTGTTACCTGCTGATGTCTGGGTGTTACCTGCTGATGTCTGGGTGTTACCTGCTGATGTCTGGGTGGTACCTGCTGATGTCTGGGTGTTACCTGCTGATGTTTGGGTGTTACCTGCTAATGTCTGGGTGGTATCTGCTGAAGTCTGGGTGGTATAGTTAGCTGTATTACCTGCTGATGTCTGGGTGTTACCTGCTGATGTCTGGCTGTTACCTGCTAATGTCTGGGTGGTACCTGCTGAAGTCTGGGTGGTATAGTTAGCTGTATTACCTGCTGATGTCTGGGTTATGCTATTTCCTGAATGTGGTTGCAAGGAATTCAAAGCCAAGGGTTATGATGATATCTGAAGAGTTAGGATATCTAGGTGGTGTCTAAAGTTTTGCCAGCCGGATGTAGTAATGGTGTGATGGAGATAGACAACTGGAATACAGAACTATCATTAGCATATATTGGCCGGGGTGATAGATTGGGGAGGATAGAGGAGGTTAGAGGAGGAGAATACATGAGGATAGAGGAGGATAGAGGAGGAGGATACAGGAGGATAGAGGAGGATACAGGAGGAGGATACAGGAGGATACAGGAGGATAGAGGAGGAGGATAGAGGAGGATAGAGGAGGAGGATAGAGGAGGGGGATACAGGAAGATACAGGAGGATAGAGGAAGAGGATAGAGGAGGAGGATAGAGGAGGATAGAGGAGGAGTATACTGGAGGAGGATAGAGGAGGATGGAGAAGGAGGATAGAGAAGGAGGATAGAGAAGGAGGATAGAGGATGAGGATACAGGAGGAGGATAGAGGAGGATACAGGAGGAGGATACAGGAGGAGGATACAGGAGGATACAGGAGGAGGATACAGGAGGAGGATACAGGAGGAGGATACAGGAGGAGGATACAGGAGGAGGATAGAGGAGGATAATAAAGGAGGAGGATAGAGGAGGAGGATAGAGCAGGATAGAGTAGGATAGAGCAGGATAGAGCAGGGTAGAGGAAGATAGTGGAGCTGAAGAATGCGTCCCACCTCCCGCGTCAGGACAGTAACTTGCGCCTCCAGGTCCTAAATACACCTTTATGTGTCGGCAAATCAAGGAGCGTCCTTAACATGTTTGTTTTGGCAGTGAAATAGGCCTGGGGCAGCGTCAGGCACCTTGAAGATGACCCTGACATGTCGCAAAGATGGGCTCATTCATTCTATATTAATGAAGTCAATGACTCACCAAACCTTCATTCTGACCTCAGCCACATCACAAGATTCCAGCCACTTTCGTATAAAAGACATTTCCTTTAAAAACATGATTTAGATATATATTTTTTTTCTCTGAAGCAATGTTAAGGTTTTACATTTCCATTGGATGTGAGTTTCTTTTTGGTCAATGTCTCATGTTATTTGGTTCGTATTTCATATTGTAATCGCAGTTGGTATTGTGCATTGGAATCTTAATTCATATTTCTGTAACATTGGTTAACTATTTCTACTGAGAAAGAAAAAAATATTTGTTTTTATTTGAAAAAAATGGTCATGTTAGAAATAAGGTTTATATTATATGCAATGTCCTTCAAGTAATGCCAAGAGTGGAACTTCAAACAACAGAAAGATAGCAATAATTTGAATTGTGATTGATAGCCTTGATTGATAGCCCTGATTGAAAGCCTTGATTGATAGACCTTATTGATATCCTTGATTGATAACCCTGATTGATAGCCTAGATTGATAACCTTGATTGATAGTCCTGGTTGATTGCCCTGATTGATAGCCCTGATTGATAGCCCTGATTGATAGCCCTGATTGATAGCCTAGATTGATAGCCCTGATTGATAGTCCTGATTGATTGCCCTGATTGATAGCCCTGATTGATAGCCTCGATTGATAGCTCTGATTGATAGCCCTGATTGATAACCTAGATTGATAGCCCTGATTGATAGCCTTGATTGATAACCCTGATTGATAGTTCTGATGGATTGCCCTGGTTGATAGCCCTGATTGATAGCCTAGATTGATATCCTTGATTGATAGCCTTGATTGATAGCCTAGATTGATAGCCCTGATTGATAGCCCTGATTGATAGCCCTGATTGATAGCCTAGATTGATAGCCCTGATTGATAGCCTAGATTGATAACCTTGATTGATAGTCCTGATTGATTGCCCTGATTGATAGCCCTGATTGATAGCCTCGATTGATAGCTCTGATTGATAGCCCTGATTTATAGCCATGATTGATAACCCTGATTGATAGCCTTGATTGATAGCCCTGATTGATAGCTTTGATTGATAACCCTGATTGAAAGCCTTGATTGATAGCCCTGATTGATAGCCTTGATTGATAGCCTAGATTGATAGCCCTGATTGATAGCCTAGATTGATAGCCCTAATTGATAGCCTTGATTGATAGCCCTGATTGATAACCTTGATTGATAGTCCTGATTGATTGCCCTGATTGATAGCCCTGATTGATAGCCTAGATTGATATCCTTGATTGATAGCCTCGATTGATAGCCATGATTTATAGCCATGATTGATAACCCTGATTGATAGCCTTGATTGATAGCCCTGATTGATAGCCTTGATTGATAACCCTGATTGATAGCCCTGATTGATAGCCTTGATTGATAGCCTTGATTGATAGCCTTGATTGATAACCCTGATTGAAAGCCATGATTGATAGCCTAGATTGATAACCTTGATTGATAGTACTTTTTGATTGCCCTGATTGATAGCCCTGGTTGATAGCCTAGATTGATAGCCCTGATTGATAGCTCTGATTGATAGCCTAGATTGATAGCCCTGATTGATAACCTTGATTGATAGTCCTGATTGATAGTCCTGATTGATAGCCCTGATTGATAGCCCTGATTGATAGCCCTGATTGATAGCCCTGATTGATAACCTAGATTGATAGCCCTGATTGATAACCTTGATTGATAGTTCTGATTGATTGCCCTGATTGATAGCCTTGATTGATAGCCCTGATTGATAGCCTTGATTGATAACCCTGATTGATAACCCTGATTGATAGCCTTGATTGATAGCCTTGATTGATAGCCTTGATTGATAGCCTTGATTGATAACCCTGACTGAAAGCCATGATTGATAGCCTAGATTGATAGCCTTGATTGATAGCCCTGATTGATAGCCTTAGTTGATAGCCCTGATTGATAGCCCTGATTGATAGCCCTGATTGATAGCCCTGATTTATATCCTAATAATTACAGACCAGACCAGGTCAGAGCAAGTTATTTCTGGTGGCATGGCAGGTGGAATGTTGTATCGCACAGGTCTATTTTTACTACTCTTACTGCATGGGTCCTACCCTTCCTGGGTGAATCAGTGTCATGATTATCATCAACTATATTCAGCAATAAGACTTTTTCCTCTCACAATCAGGAAATATATCTGTTTTCTTGCTTTGAGAGAGCAAATAAAGGTTAAGATTACCAAGAAATATTATCCCCAGAGACGCGGACCTAAGACACTGATCACATATATTAAAGGACTACTTGATATGTGATACTTACAAAAACCAACAAAATGATTAGATGACACAGAATGTTTTATTTTGTAACTGAATATGTTATAATTGTAGCTGAACATGTAGGCATACAAATATATACTACCAATATAGATATGTTACATTAATAATGAAAAAGATAAGTAGATAAATTAAAACCAAAATTAAGTAAATACAAATTCTAAAATCAAAGTTTAAAAACTCAAAAAGGTCATTTACAAATGAATGCATTTCGGTGTTGAGAATATATTTGTTACAAAGACCAGATGGACGGTATAATAAGCGCAGTATCCTTCATGTTGACAGCCACTCAGCGTCAAGCCTTCCAGCTTATTACCACACCCTGGCACACTAGAGCGCCATCTGGCGAGGGAAAGGTCACGTGACCTTGGCCCTGGCCTGGACACATGACATGACAAATGAATGTTGTCTCGGTAGCATCTCTGTGTCATCTCGGCGTGATCTCGGCGAGATCTCGCCAACATCTCGGTGTCATCTCGGCGGGGGGTTCACAATGATGTGGCACCTTAATGACATCAAGATGAAGCAAGCATTGCTGAAGCTAACACTGGGTTAAATGCAATCTTTGCTTCTGTATTCTACTCAATATTTCTTGCACTGAAGAACAGACACAATAGGGCCATTACTCGGGTATAATGTTATCACATAGTCTAGACAAAAATACATCAACACAAATGTCAACATAAATAGGTAATATATGTTTATGGGCAGACAGAATAAGATATGGTATGTTTCAGTATGATCGGAAACTGTTTTCCCACGTCGACACCTTTCCTACCTCCACTTTCATAATATCAGATTCTTTTATATGATCAAAGACTGAAAACTTGCTCTTACAATATTAAGATCAATATTTTTGTGACGAGTCATATTATACGTTGTATCCATTTTTCTTTGACAATGGAACTCACAAAGAAGTATCCGACACACACATGTAATAATCTACTTTTAATAACATATTTAGAAGGAATAATAGATCATGTGTCACAAATTACCTGTTTTCGTTTCTATGCATGATAGGTTGCTATACTCCATTGTCTCAAAGCGATGGTGGCGCCCTCTATATCCAGGAATTTGAAGAATAATGCGGCAAGAAAACAAGAGGTAACATGATAAGGAAACTTTGCAATCATTAACTTATTCACCGCCAGGCGGCAGTTCAGGAATGTGAAGCAGAGTCTCTTCCAGTTATGCTAAGTGGCCCCTGGGGACAACCATGCGCTACCTGGCGGCAGAAACAGGAACAAATGCGTTGCACCAAAAAGCCCCTTGAGAGCACTGTTTGCCACAAGGTAAAACATATAACTTGCTCTTCTGATACAATGATAACTTTTAAGTGCAATTGACTGTTTTATCTGTTTCGGGAGAAAACTATTGCACCACAAAACCACACTGTGCTGAATGTTTTCAAAGTTTAACTTGAGAGAAACAGAAGATGGAAGCAACATGAGGCAAGTATGGAGGGCAAGAAAAAATAACCTCCCGATATAGTACAAGGTGAGACAAATAGCAATTGAAATTGTCCAAGGTGATCAGTGAGTCAAATTCAACCTCCTGATAACCATGACACTGTACAAGGTGAGACAAATTCAACCTCCTGATAGCCATGACATGATATAAGGTGAGACAAATTCAACCTCCTGATAGCCATGATATTGTACAAGGTGAGACAATACAACCTCTTGATAACCATGACATGATATAAGGTGAGACAAATTCAGCCTCCTGATAGCCATGACATTGTACAAGGTGAGACAATACAACCTCCTGATAACAATGACATGATATAAGGTGAGACAAATTCAACCTCCTGATAGCCATGACATGATATTGTTAATATAAGGTGAGACAAATTCAACCTACTGATAGCCATGACATTGTACAAGGTGCAACAATTCAACCTCCTAATAACCAGGACATGATATAAGGTGAGACAAATTCAACCTCCTGATAGCATTGACCATGAGCTGTCTGCAAACCAAATGATAAAAATAGGTTTGATCTCAACCATGTGTCTATATATAGCATTGCTATATATATAAACTAAGGACATGAAAGCTCTTGCACCACATTTATGTCAATCTGATGTTTAAAACCAGATTAAAAATACTTATGTACATCCTAAAATTTAAAGGATATTATTCATTCAATGATAAGAAAGCAAAGCATTTTTAAAAAGTGAAAACTTTACCTGATGGCTTTCAAAAATATTTGTTTGATGGAGTTGAAAATTGTGTTCCAAGAGAAATAAGAAAAAAACAGTGGTTGGGTGGTGGAACACCCTGTAAATAATATCATTCCCTAGGAAACTTACATATTTTGCGCCCCCTATTGTTTAATTGTTTATAATATTTGCAAAGAACTACAAGGCATTGTCACACCCCACTGAGCACAGGATTATAATATTGTATGGGAGACTATTGATTTCCACCATTCCCTCTATTGGATCACAGGCTTTTTGGATTTTTGCACAAGTGATCTCAGATTTGGGCAGAAATATTACTTAAGGTAAGGCTAGGTTAAGTTTTAAAAAGCTGAATTTAAGGAATGGATGGTACAGATTAGAAATATCCACACCTCAAGGTCATAAATGTAAAATTAATAACTTTATACATGGAATAAATATGATCTCATCCAAGATTGTGATTTCAGCTTTCATCCCTTTAGTTGTATATGAGTAAAGGGGGAATTGACATTGGTCACACAATTTCAACACTATCATAGCTTTTCAGATTCCCTATGGCCATGACATTGTACAAGGTGGGACAATACAACCTCTTGATAACCATGACATGATATAAGGTGAGACAGATGCAACATCATAACATCCAAGATATGCTACAGGGTGTAGCAAGTTATTTATACCATCATCTATCCTGTATTTACCTCACCATTGTTCATTTATTTACCTCACCATAGGTCATGTATCTATTACACCATAGATTGTGTATTTACCTTTTTATAGGTCAGGTATTTACCTTTTTATAGGTCAGGTATTTACCTCACTATAGGTCAGGTATTTACCTCACTATAGGTCAAGTATTTACCTCACTATAGGTCAGGTATTTACCTCACTATAGGTCAGGTATTTACCTCACCATAGCTCAGGTATTTACCTCACTATAGGTCAGGTATTTACCTCACCATAGCTCAGGTATTTACTTCACTATAGGTCAGGTATTTACCTCACTATAGGTCAAGTATTTACCTCACTATAGGTCAGGTATTTGCCTCAATATAGGTCAGGTATATACCTCACTATAGGTCAAGTATTTACCTCAATATAAGTCAGGTATTTACCTCAATATAAGTCAGGTATTTACCTCAATATAGGTCAGGTATTTACCTCACTATAGGTCAGGTATTTACCTCACTATAGGTCAGGTATTTACCTCACTATTGGTCAAGTATTTACCTCACTATAGGTCAGGTATTTACTTCACTATAGGTCAGGTATTTACCTCACTATTGGTCAGGTATTTACCTCACTATAGGTCATGTACGTACCTCATTATCTCTCATTTGGCGAGTTGCTTTTATTTCACCTTGTTGTATGCTCTAACGATCTGAGCAAAGCACCTATTAGTATAGCAATTATATTTAGAGCACCATAGTTGTTCCACTTTTTAGCCAATTTTTATCATTATTACTTTGAAAGATAAACACTTAACTCAAATTCTTCTCTATTTAGTAAGAGTGTCATGAGCATTCTCTGCATCACTTGCTATTTGCTCCTTTCCCATTTCTTATCATACCATCCCCACTCTAAGTCAATCATTGACAGGGCATCGATCTCATCCCTTATGGCAAGGACCCTCACAGAATATAAGGTTCATGTGGTTCACAACAACATAATCATAACAACATAATACATAAAAAAGATGATTCATTACAAATCTTCACGAACTAGTACGAATCTTAGTTGAACAACAAATCACCGTCAGGTGAAGTCGTAGCGAGATCTTAGATTGAACATTTCAAAACAGTCGCAAGGCCTTCACGATCAGTTGGAAAATGGTAAACAACAAGATAGAATCAGAAAGCCTGCCCAAAACTAACTGCATGGAGACTTTAACCATATGTTTATCATTTTCAGGTTTCCATGCACGTTTGCCACCGTGTAACCAGAGTATTATTTAAAAGCAGATGTGTATCTTCTTGATAATCTCTGTCACTAAATTGTTAGTTTCAATACCATGGATTGAAGCAAACAATAGGGTGACAAAACACAGACAAAACAATGAGGTGAGAAGAACAGATAACATGGTGACAATAGTAAGTGAGAGCAGACAATATGGTGACAGGGAACACACGATATGGTGACAGGGAACAGACAATATGGTGACAGGGAACAGACAATATAGTGACAGGGAACAGACAATATCGTGACAGGGAACAGACAATATAGTGACAAGGAACAGACAATATGGTGACAGGGAACAGACGATATGGTGACACGGAACATACAATATGGTGAGAGGGAACAGACGAAATGGTGACAGGGAACAGACGATATGGTGACAGGGAACACACGATATGGTGACAGGGAACAGACGATATGGTGACAGGAAACAGACAATATAGTGACAAGGTACAGACAATATGGTGACAGGGAAGACGATATGGTGACACGGAACAGACAATATGGTGACAGGGAACAGACGATATGGTGACAGGTAACAAACGATATGGTGACAGGGAACAGACGATATGGTGACAGGGAACACACGATATGGTGACAGGGAACAGACGATATGGTGACAGGGAACAGACAATATGGTGACAGGGAACAGGCGATATGGTGACAGGGAACAGACAATATAGTGACAGGAAACAGACAATATGGTGACAGGGAACAGACAATATAGTGACAAGGAACAGACACTATGGTGACAGGGAACAGACGATATGGTGAAACGGAACAGACAATATGGTGACAGGGAACAGACGATATGGTGACAGGGAACAGACGATATGGTGACAGGGAACAGACGATATGGTGACAGGGAACAGACAATATGGTGACAGGGAACAGACGATATGGTGACAGGTAACAAACGATATGGTGACAGGGAACAGACGATATGGTGACAGGGAACAGACGATATGGTGAAACGGAACAGACAATATGGTGACAGGGAACAGACGATATGGTGACAGGGAACACACGATATGGTGACAGGGAACAGACGATATGGTGACAGGGAACAGACGATATGGTGACAGGAAACAGACGATATGGTGACAGGAAACAGATGATATGGTGACAGGGAACAGACAATATGGTGACAGGGAACAGACAATATAGTGACAGGGAACAGACAATATAGTGACAAGGAACAGACAATATGGTGACAGGGAACAAGCAGTATGGTGACAGGGAACAGACGATATGGTGACAGGGAACAGACGATATGGTGACAGGAAACAGACGATGTGGTGACAGGGAACAAGCAGTATGGTGACAGGGAACAGACAATATAGTGACAGGAAACAGGCGATATGGTGACAGGGAACAGACAATATGGTGACAGGGAACAGACAATATAGTGACAGGGAACAGACAATATGGTGACAGGGAACAGACGATATGGTGACACGGAACAGACAATATGGTGACAGGGAACAGACGATATGGTGACAGGAAACAGGCGATATGGTGACAGGGAACAGACAATATGGTGACAGGGAACAGACAATATAGTGACAGGGAACAGACAATATGGTGACAGGGAACAGACAATATAGTGACAAGGAACAGACAATATGGTGACAGGGAAGACGATATGGTGACACGGAACAGACAATATGGTGACAGGGAACAGACGATATGGTGACAGGGAACAGACGATATGGTGACAGGGAACAAACGATATGGTGACAGGGAACAGACGATATGGTGACAGGGAACACACGATATGGTGACAGGGAACAGACGATATGGTGACAGGGAACAGACAATATGGTGACAGGGAACAGGCGATATGGTGACAGGGAACAGACAATATAGTGACAGGAAACAGACAATATGGTGACAGGGAACAGACAATATAGTGACAAGGAACAGACAATATGGTGACAGGGAACAGACGATATGGTGACACGGAACAGACAACATGGTGACAGGGAACAGACGATATGGTGACAGGGACCAGACGATATGGTGACAGGGAGCAGACGATGTGGTGACAGGGAACAGACGATATGGTGACAGGAAACAGACAATATGGTGACAGGGAACAGACGATGTGGTGACAGGGAACAGACGATATGGTGACAGGGAACAGACGATATGGTGACAGGAAACAGACGATATGGTGACAGGCAACAATTGATATGGTGACAGGGAACAGATGATATGGTGACAGGGAACACACGATATGGTGACAGGCAACAATTGATATGGTGACAGGGAACAGACAATATGGTGACAGGGAACACACGATATAGTGACAGGCAACAATTGATATGGTGACAGGGAACAGATGATATGGTGACAGGGAACAGACGATAGAGTGACAGGGAACAGGCAATATGGTGACAGGGAACACACGATATGATGATAGAGAAACAGACGATATGGTGACAGGGAACAGACAATATGGTGATAGGGAACAGATAATATGGTGACAGGGAACAGACAATATGGTGACAGGGAACAGACGATATGGTGATAGAGAAACAGACGATATGGTGATAGAGAAACAGACGATATGGTGACAGGGAACAGACAATATGGTGACAGGGAACAGACAATATGGTGACAGGGAACAGGCGATATGGTGACAGGGAACAGACAATATAGTGACAAGGAACAGACAATATGGTGACAGGGAACAGACAATATGGTGACAGGAAACAGATGATATGGTGACAGGGAACAGACAATATGGTGACAGGAATCATACATAATGGAGGCAGGAAACAGATATAATGGAGACACGAAACAGATATAGTGGAGACAGGAAACAGACATGATAGAGACAGAAAACAGATATGATGGAGACAGGAAACAGACATGATGGTGACAGGAAACAGACATGATGGAGACAGGAAACGGATATGATGGAGACAGGAAACAGATATGATGGAGACAGGAAACAGACATGATGGAGACAGGAAACAGATATGATGGAGACAGGAAACAGACATGAAGGAGACAGGAAACAGATATGATGGAGACAGGAAACAGACATGATGGAGACAGGAAACAGATATGATGGAGGCAGGAAACAGACATGATGGAGACAGGAAACAGACATGATGGAGACAGGAAACAGATATAATAGAGACAGGAAACAGATATGATGGAGACAGGAAACAGATATAATAGAGACAGGAAACAGATATAATGGAGACCGAAACCTCAAATAATGGGAGCTGGGAACAGATGACAAAATATGGAATGTGAAATTAAGAGGACACCAGGAAGCACAGATACAGCGAATAAAGGTAATGGGGATATACAATTATGAGTCATCAGACTGGGAGCGTCAGGGTACAGAGATTATATACATTTGCTGGAGAAATGAGATGGAACCTGTGATCATGTATTATACCGAAATAGCTCAAATGATATGTAATACCCCTACACATTAGCGGGGCTAAGTTCGCCATGGCACGCATGTATGGCTTGAAACAAGATTTGGTAGAGCGGCAAAAATGTCTCTTCTGCATTTGTTTCATTTTATTATCATTATGGGACATATGTGGAAGTCGAAATTCTGTTAACATCTCCTTTAATGATATGACTCATTAGGAGTAAAGAATAGTAATACATTGGTGGCGGTCATATATATTGTAATCCTGCCGTGCGCTTTCATAAGACTGACATTTCATAAGACTGACATTTCACTCCCTCTTTTATTCTCCATAATGTTGGGTGTAGTAGTAATAATCCTCCGCTACCTACCTCTGATTTGGCTGCTTATCTAAATGCAGTATGATGTACATTGCAAAAGCAACTCGAGGGGCGCACATTCTTGAGACACCGATTGCCCTTTTGTTCCCTTTATCTTTTGCCCTTTTTGTATGTCCATATAAAACTATACCAGTCAATATACATATGTGCTATGAGTTGTCTGCAGTCCAGCAGATTTTGTGTTTGCAAATCACATATTGACTTGGTGCTCTACTCTATCTGCCGCCCATATACAATATTGGGCATTTATGGGCCTACAGAGTGATGATTTCCAGAGCAGAGCTGCTCAAATAACAACATATAAAAGCCAAGATTATTAATGTCTGTCAATATATTGGTGGTCCGGGTGAAAGCTGTAAAGAGTGAATTTACATTTCCTCAATAATAAACCTCAGACCAGAATATATGGACGCTTCCTTGCAGCACAGCCAATATGAAAAGCAGCTTGTCTTATAAACTAAGATTATACACGGATTAGACAGGTCTGTAATAATATCATTGTGAAGAGATTTTACACTGAGATTGGAACATAAACCACCTGACCCTCGGTCACATTCTGATTAAAATATCGTTATAAAGTAGTCCGCGTGTCTATAAATATCGCTGTGTTTTGCTCTGTGAGTTTTGTGGGGGACATTCCTGGATGATATCCGAGGGGGACCAGTTGAATATGCCCTTCTTCCTGTGAACTTGAAATGTTTTTTTGTTTTTTTTTCAAAAAATAAATGTACCTGACTTCAGATGTGAAACATTGAATTAAGAAACAGCGGTAATGGGTTGAATAGGGGAGAGCCAAGATGGCCGAAAGTTGGTCGAAGATTGCATCAAAATATTTTACAGGATTAACAAGTAATGATATGACCTTATCACCGAGTGTTGCCTTTTTGAATAAGAAAATCCTTTCAACAATGCATTTAATATGTATTGTTAATGTGACATGATTTAAATTAAGAAGAAACAAAAAGATGAAAAGAGAAAATATAAGGCTGTTTCGTTTGATCTCTATGGATGACAGGTACACAGGAAATGATGACGTATACACACTATGCCTCAACTTCCATGCTTTGCATCAATTTGCTATGATAACAATAATTATGATATTATAAAACATCATTAATTGTTGTTAAGGTTTTGAGATGAAAAATATGTCAATGCCTGCTTAGTTTCAGCTTGGAGTACTTAAGTGTAGTCGGGCTATATGTGAGCGGCATGGCTGGGAGTGAAGCAGACATATTTTCACCAGTATATATATCACTAATGCTTTTTCCAACCATTTTCATAAATTATGCAAAACACGTCCTTTTCGTCCTCAGCAAACAACTGTTTAGGAAAATATTGAGTATCTCATCCGGCCCCTTTCATAACTCCAAGGTATAACGATATATAGACCAGGGAATTTACCTTATATTGCATATTCACCACGCATGCGTGTATGGTACTCATGGGATGGGGGATGCTGAGGTTCTAGAATCAATTTAAATTCACTTGTGCATTTTGTGGGGTGCTTTTCATTATTATGTCACAATACAAACAGTAGCCTTTATTTATTTTGTATAATTTTGGTTTTTTTCCTGCTCAAACCGATGTTGTACCTATTTAACATGTATGGCGACAGCAAGGACCCACATCGGGCGACATTGGCATGCACAGCGGAGGCGACCAGTCAAACCTCGTGTACTCTGTCCAATTTTAACTCAAAGGTTCATAACACAAGACATAACATCTAGATCTGGAATGTGTCATGGCAATGTCGGAGGCCGGCAGTTTGGGACGAGGATCCTATAGGTCACGTGATATAAGACGGTGGACAAAGTCCCTGGGTGAACAGGCGCCATTCAGTTGAATAAATTGACGATTCGACAAAAAACCTCTGACATCACCAAATTAAATTATAAAAAAACAGTTACATTTGAATTGTCATTCTAAAAGTTACTGAAACACGGGATTTTGTGGGCTTTCCAGTGTTGTAACCACAGTTACGTTTGTGTGATGAGGTCATTGAGTCTAAAACCTCATCGGAAATCCCCCCGCGGTCATTGAATACTATAATATACACTCTCAGACACCCAGTGATGTTGTCTTCTCTCACAGAGACATGACAACTGCTGGAATGGGTGGTTAGCTGAGTCAATATATAGGTCAAGGACACCTACGATTACAATCCAAGATGATCTTAAATAATCAGATTAATCTCTGAAGCTGATCTCTAGTTCTCTCGGTAATAATTATACTACTGCTTGTTAAACGTTTCATGACTTGTAAATACATTTATTATCTTATCTTATATCAAAACACCTGACTTGGTTCTTTACTATGAATATTTTAATAAATAGAACATTATCTTTCTAATGATTTCAGGGAGAAAATAAATGATATTATGATGCAGGCGTGAGAATTGTTTCCCCACAGTGCTCCAGTCAACCAATTGTTGCAGCGTTGGTAATTACACACGCGGGACTCATGAAATTTCCCTTTTTCTTACAGATATCGAAGGTATTTTCCCCCTTTTAAAAACATGTACCCTTTTTGTAGGAAAAAAAATCACGGTTCGGTGTGAAATATGGCGACATTTGAACCCAGTTGCATCTTAATGCAATAATTATATCTGTCATCCCTGTGATGGCGCTCATTAGCTTTGTGTCTTCACCAAATTGTCGATATTTCCCAAATTAGTGTGCGTGCCATTCACACATTTGTGCTGGAAATTTGTCATGAAAATCATATCGATTTCATTCGCATCCTTTCACTTTCTCTTTTCACTGTCGTCAATTAACTGGGTATCAATATGAAAATTGATACTTTGATGTTTTGATTTCAAGATGTTAAATTTGGACAAAGTAATACATGTCTTTTGTATGTGTTTCACAATGTAACGTCTCAATCAAAATAGAGAATAACAAGAATGATTTTATCTCATATATTCTATCCATGAGAGAGTTGTTTATGTTGAGAACCATTCCACCCTTTATTCCAAAGGAAAACTGAATAACAGCAAATAAGGAAAATAACACCAATTTAATGTGGAAGCCACAACAGGTCAAAAGATGCACAAACTTAGATATACATCAAACACATTATTGGGGGATGGTATGCTTGCCATGGATGAGGATCAAATCCGGGGTCACGAGCAAAGGGATCACACACGGAGTGAGCACAGACACAACTAATGTACTTATCACAGCGACATTACAGGGCCCATTTTGCCTGGTCATTCCACGAGGTCTTTTCTCGCTATCGGGGCTGGCCATCTCGGGAGATGCGTGTCCTTGTCTCAGACAATAAGCCGTCCGCCGAACATACGAGGGTCGCCGGGGGAAGCAATGAGGACCCCGTGATCTTATCTAGCACAGCGCTTGTCCCCTTCACATGCCAGGCACATTCATGAAATCTGTCAAAACTGGACAGTTTCCAGCTTGTAGACAACTTGAAGAGAATTCTGATTTAATCTTGAAGTGACTTTTGCAACTCAGGGTCATCTTCAAGAGTGGACATGCTAAGGGTGATAGAACAAACACCAAATTGCATATAAACTATAAATATATGGATCTAATTTATTCCACTTAAACGTGTAAACATGTATTGTTGGTATGTTAAAGTCAGGTTTAAATTCTATTGTGGAATGTATAAATGACTTTCTTTGTGCAGAATCATGCTGGTAATTTATAATTGTGTTCCCATGATTTCTATCTTGGGGCCGTCCAGACATAATATGATATCTCAATATCAGACCACTTCACTTTGGGCTGCAATCGGACAAGATACTTGATAATTACAGCATTTAAGTATGTCTCCTCACAGGGAAAATTATATTTTAGTTTTACATCAAATCAAGATATCAGGTAAATAATTTCATTCGTCCATTAATGATCACATCTGGATGTCTGTGTTAAGACACAGTCCGGCCGACCCATCCAATCATTAGTATGGCATTATGACACAGTCCGGCCGACCCATCCCATCATTGACACTGGCATTAAGACACAGTCCGGCCGACCCATCCCATCATTGACACTGGCATTAAGACACAGTCCCGCTGACCCATCCCATCATTAGTACTGGCATTAAGACACTGTCCGGCCGACCCATCCCATCATTGACACTGGCATTAAGACACGGTCCGGCCGACCCATCCCATCATTGACACTGGTATTAAGACACAGTCCGGCCGACCCATCCCATCATTGACACTGGCATTAAGACACAGTCCGGCCGACCCATCCCATCATCAACACTGGCATTAAGACACAGTCCGGCCGACCCATCCCATCATCAACACTGGCATTAAGACACATTCCGGCCGACCCATCCCATCATTGACACTGGCATTAAGACACAGTCCAACCGACCCATCCCATCATTACTAACGGCATTAAGACACATTCCGGCCGACCCATCCCATCATTACTACCGGCATTAAGACACAGTCCGGCCGACCCATCCCATGCAGTCTTTAGACACAGATAGTTCATAATATTAGAGAAATAGGAGGTGTAACATGTACGGTGTGAAATCTTTAGAAAGCTCACCTGGTGTGAAGATGAGTCAGATTATCCGGTGTTAATCCCAGTCTGCTGAATAATCCGGGGAATTTAAGAAGGCTTAGGTGCAGGCTAATATTCTGAGATGAATATCTTTAACATATTTGAAATAGACCTCATCAAATAGAATGTTTGGATAGGATCCTTGTATAAAAATGTGCAGGGAATATATGCAGTCTGTGGACGCGTCAAGTTGACCTTATGGAGTTGACCTTGTCGAGATGACCTCGTACAGTTTTGGCTATTTGACCGCTACTTTCATATCTGACGGTTGTTGTGTGTAAAAACAGACAGGGTCTTAATTGCATGGCTGGCACCTTTTGTGTTGTGAATCTTCAGCTGTTAAGGTGTTAAAATATTAATAGTGGGCTTGCTTTTATCCGTGGCGTGTGGAGCAGGGGTACCAAATGGACAGTGATGTTGGCGTGACCTACCTTGCTTACCACCTGATCCTGGCGCATGCCCACTCTAGGCCGCAGAAAGGGGTTGAGGGTAGTTAGATAGATTTTTATCTCTAGCAGATTTGTTAGAGGACAAATTACCCTCTTTATAACCACAAAGCATGAAATTTGCGGTCCAAAATTTCACCTGTCACAAGTGTTTTCTGATACACAATTCTATAAAGGTAAAATTTGTGAAATTATGAGGAAATTGTCCTCACATTTGGTGGCGAGGCGTGTTGAGGATGCCATACCTTCATAGTGCAATCTTCGCACATTTATTGCATGCTGAAAACAGCTGTCCCACACAAATTACGCCAATTAAATGAACAGTAAAATATCCAACTGCGGGCCGTTAACTGCTGCATGCCGGGACTGTGCGATGCGGGCTGAAACAGTGGACTATGCCGGGAAATCGCTACAACTCGCTACAAGGCGGGTAACGAGGCTGTAAACGGGCCCACCAAGCCAACAACAGTGACCATTATGTGATGAAAATACACACAACTATTTACACAAACTTCAAACGCTTTCCACTTTCATTGTTTTTATGTATATTTTACATTGGTATTCTTGGTGTCCGGCTTTTGGCTTTATGTTCACCTTTTGCAGACAAATTCTGATTTTTATGGCAGAAAAAAAATGGATTCTCATCAATTTAAAAAAAATGTGGAAGGGGTTTTTTCCAATATGTCATTTTATTTATATGTTAATTTATTATTGAAATGGCGCATAGAATTTTTTTCACTCAATATATTAAGGCAGGTTGTTAACAGGAAACAAGATTCCCTTCTTGGCCTTCTAAGAATAAAACGGTTGTACAAATTTGACTTCCTTTCAGGAAATAATTTCTTCAAATTGGTATTATATGGTTTTGCACAGTTAATCACTGTGACACGATTTACAATAAATCACAAAATAAAACACAATCAAAACAAAATGTGAAAATGTGGCCTGTACGGCTTCCCATGGCTTCCACAAGGCTGACACGCGGAATGATTCATTGGACGCACTCTGTTCTCACGGAGCAGGTGTGAATAACAAGCCAGCGCTAACCACACAGTATCAGATATGACATGGCTAATATTGGTGAGGAGAACTACACGAGATAGGGAGGTATATCGTGGAGAGTGTTAATGGCAGACAAAAGGCCAAAAGGTGTGAAAACATCTGGTATTCCGCAAACGGCAGCATGATTGATGAACGAGTCCACTGGTATTTGGGACTAAGAGCGCCGCCTGGAGGGTGCTGACCAGTACAAATTACATCCAACCTCGTCTCCCCCTGAATCAAACTACACACAGATTTATTACTTTTTATTGTGCTTTTTCTTGCTGTTTTTGTGATCTCCCATTTTATTTTATTTTCTGAATTAAAATGTCACCTGCTGATAATTTACTGTTCCTGTATCAATCTTTCACGTAATTTGAGGTGGCAAAATACAATCATAATTTAGAAGAAAAAACAAAGAATGTGTAGATCCACAAAATATAAATAATTTCCCAAAAGATAATGATTCAATGTTAAAGCAATGATTCAACGTAGCTTTCTGATTTTGGTACCACCTTAGAGCCAAACAAATGTAACGATATACAACCATCTCGGGAACTGTCAACACCACACAGACTTCTGCGGCTAAGTCCGTCCCAACAGCACTGCCACAATGTCTGCAGATAAATCTTGATAACTGAGAGGTGATGATGGCCATTGCCGACAGGGGGCACTAAGCATAACGGCCAGCCCATCCCATTAATGCTATATTAAACTCATTAACATCAGAGGAATGGAATCGTGGTGTCACATCAACTGACCCATCACTTGGTAGATAATCTGAGCATAGAAGCAATAGAGCGTGGTTGAATATTCCAGCAATGGAAGCCCCGTATCTTCAACATTATCTAAAAGATACCTCAGGGAGAGAAGATTACGACCTCGGCGATGCATTAGTGTGTTTTTTAACCTCCGCAGCGCATTCCTGGCAGGTTCCTTCAGAAGAGACAGACACAGAGAAAATCCTGATGAAGATGCCACCCAGAGAGACTAGCTTCTGAAATCAGGGTTCATCCAGCATTCATGGTATCTAAAGGCTGTAATTAGGGTAATGCTTTAAACAAACTCATCACCTACATTATTCACAATGGATGCCTCCCAGAACAGAGAACAGACAGTTATTCTGAAATATAGATGAGAATCTGTCATTGAGGTTTTATGGGTTAGTAGTGGTCTGCGACAGCCATCAGGGGGCGCTCTGCATCATATCTACCTTAATGGCGGACCCGGGGTGACCGTCATATCGCTCCCAGGAATGGGGTCACACCCCGCTCCCCCTTTTTCAAGCAATAATCGCTTAGAGTAACAATACCCCTATTAACACAGCGTGTTATAACACTCTATAGTGATAGCGGTATGCATACATCAGGGATCGAGTCTGCCTCCACAGTTTAATACATATAACTAGTGTATGACATTCTGTAGACAGCAGGCATTAAACACTCCCACCCCGCAGTATATTAATGGTCGGCCACGGATTTACCCGCAAAGTAATTGACGGAGAGATGAGCTGCTAATGTAATGTGTTCCTATCTCCTCAAAATAATGTGTCAATCCCATTGTTTATTTACAATATACAGAGCAAGCAGGGGTATGGAGCTAGCAACATCAAATCATTGCTTCCTATGACGAGAGAGACGTGACACTCGCCATTCTATATCGCCACATCTCTAAATTGAGTATTTCACAGGAAATAGAGGGAAATAAACTCACCACAGAGATATGAAGGATTTCATAATCTCTCTTGATTATCTTTTACTATTTGAGGAGAATTGCTATATTAGATACATGATAACTGGTTCACAGTCTGGCTGTCTGGTTGTCCTCTAGGTTGGTTGTAGGAACGTTGTCTGGTTACCCTCTAGGTTGATTGTGGGGAGGCTGTCTGGCTGTCCTCTAGTTTGGCTGTGGGAAGGCTGTCTGTCTGTCCTCTAGGTTGATTGTGGGGAGGCTGTCTGGCTGTCCTCTAGGTTGGCTGTGGGAAGGCTGTCTGGTTGTCCTCTAGGTTGATTGTGGGAAGGCTGTCTCTCTGTTCTCTAGTTTGGCTGTGGGAAGGCTGTCTGTCTCTCCTCTAGGTTGGCTGTGGGAAGGCTGTCTAGCTGTCCTCTAGGTTGGCTGTGGGAAGGCTGTCTGGTTGTCCTCTGGGTTGGCTGTGGGAAGGCTGTCTGTCTGTCTGTCCTCAAGGTTGGCTGTGGGAAGGCTGTCTGGCTGTCCTCTAGGTTGGTTGTGGGAAGGCTGTCTGGTTGTTCTCTAGGTTGGTTGTGGGAAGGCTGTCTGGCTGTCCTCTGGGTTGGCTGTGGGAAGGCTGTCTGGTTGTCCTCTAGGTTGATTATGGGAAGGCTGTCTGTCTGTTCTCTAGGTTGGCTGCGGGAAGGCTGTCTGTCTGTCCTCTAGGTTGGCTGTGGGAAGGCTGTCTGGCTGTCCTCTAGGTTGATTGTGGGAAGGCTGTCTGTCTGTCCTCTGGGTTGGCTGTGGGAAGGCTGTCTGTCTGTCCTCTAGGTTGGTTGTGGGAAGGCTGTCTGGCTGTCCTCTGGGTTGGCTGTGGGAAGGCTATCTGGTTGTCCTCTAGGTTGATTGTGGGAAGGCTGTCTGGCTGTCCTCTAGGTTGATTGTGGGGAGGCTGTCTGTCTGTCGTCTGGGTTGGCTGTGGGAAGGCTGTCTGGTTGTCCTCTAGGTTGATTGTGGGAAGGCTGTCTGGCTGCCCTCTGGGTTGGCTGTGGGAAGGCTGCCTGTCTGTCCTCTGGGTTGGCTGTGGGAAGGCTGTCTGGCTGTCCTTTGGGTTGGCTGTGGGAAGGCTGTCTGTCTGTTGTCTCCAATTTTCCTGTCTCCAGTTATTCATAATATATGTGTACATATTTCTGAGCTGTATGTATGAAGAGTCTCATATTTAACGTACATACATATAGCATTCTCAAAACATACACAATATTAATTGAACTATTTTATTCATTATGGCAACAACATTTGGCCCTCTCATATTTCTTTCACGAGTATTGTTCTATCAAATTATACATATATATATTGAATTCACTCTTACCTAATCTCATTTTCGCATGCGAACTTGAGCCAAATACATTTTATATATACGCAATATTTTATTATTTTTGGTAAATTAGATTGTATGTTTGGGGCATCATGGTTCTCGTTCATCATTCTATTTCTTCTAGGCTGTATCATGTTCCGCCACATTCTACAAGTCCCGGCCGTTAATGCCATCCCTGCATTATCTTGTGTTTTCACATAATTTTTCAATCTAAAGTTTATTACATTGTTGCACAAATATATCCCATCAAATTATTTGGTGTTTTTCTCGAGAACTTATGTGTTTTTATTCTTCTGTTTATTACTGAGTTTATTCACTTCCAATATGTTTATTCAATCTCTCTGACCTTCCCGTTATACCTACCCAATCTGATTCCGATTATACAGTTTCCTTTCCTAATCACGTGTTAACCCAAATAATTAATTTCCCTTCATAGCGACGCTCTCCCCGAGTCTATCACACCTTTCTCCCCGAGTCTATCACACCTTTCTAGCCGAGTCTATCACACCTTTCTCACCGAGTCTATCACCCCTTTCTCACCGAGTCTATCACACACCTTTCTCACTGAGTCTATCACACACCTTTCTCACCGAGTCTATCACACACCTTTCTCACCGAGTCTATCACACACCTTTCTCACTGAGTCTATCACACACCTTTCTCACCGAGTCTATCACACACCTTTCTCACCGAGTCTATCACACCTTTCTTACCGAGTCTATCACACCTTTCCCACCGAGTCTATCACACCTTTCTCACCGAGTCTATCACACCTTTCTAGCCGAGTCTATCACACCTTTCTCATCGAGTCTATCACACCTTTCTCCCCAAGTCTATCACACCTTTCTCACCGAGTCTATCACACACCTTTCTCACCGAGTCTATCACACCTTTCTCCCCGAGTCTATCACACCTTTCTCCCCGAGTCTATCACACCTTTCTCACCGAGTCTATCACACACCTTTCTCACCGAGTCTATAACACCTTTCTTCCCGAGTCTATCACACCTTTCTCCCCGAGTCTATCACACCTTTCTCACCGAGTCTATCACACACCTTTCTCACCGAGTCTATAACACCTTTCTTCCCGAGTCTATCACACCTTTCTCCCCGAGTCTATCACACCTTTCTCACCGAGTCTATCACACACCTTTCTCACCGAGTCTATCACACCTTTCTCACCGAGTCTATCACACCTTTCTCACCGAGTCTATCACACCTTTCTCACTTAGTCTATCACACCTTTCCCACCGAGTCTATCACACCTTTCTCACCGAGTCTATCACACCTTTCTCGCCGAGTCTATCACACCTTTCTCACCGAGTCTATCACACACCTTTTCTCACTGAGTCTATCACATGTATATATATATATATATATATATATATATATATATATATATATATATATATATATATATATATATATATATATATATATATATATATATATATATATATATATATATACGGCAGAGGAGATAAGAACAAAAGGATGAGGTTATTTGCTTTATGTCTGGGAGCAGGGGAGCTGATGATTCAGCAGTGTGCATGTTCTCTGTATCTCTCTGTGCCGATCTCAGGTCACACATTTCACGACACAGAATCTATGTGATCTATAGCATCTATAACAGCTTGTCTGTAGATGAGGAGGATCCGATGGACCAACTTGCCATCTGGCCGTCAAACATAGCGCCGCATATATCAATAAGACCTAATGAAATACATCACACCTGATCTATTTCATGGTTAATTGAGTGATGGATGGGCGTGGCTGACAGGGGAAGCGGAAGTCCACCCCCTGCTACATAGCTCCCTAATATCAACCAGATATCACCTATGTCATCAATAAATTACTATTTGTCTAAAGTGAAGGGTCTAGCCGATATATGAAACATTATAATACCAAGGAACACAATACAATCTCAGATTTCAAAAAAATATATATTTTTTTTATTAAATAATGGCAATGCGCTTCGTTGCTATAGAGCACGTAGTTGGTAATCTGTACACATGGTCCTCCCAGAAAACAAGGATAATTCTTAAATTACATTTGCAAGTTTGTATATGATATAACTAGTATCTAATCCTGCCTGGTGAGTTCACCTTGTCACGCCGTACGGTCCCAGCTGGAATCCCTCACTCAAATCATTTTCCTCTAAAATTGAAAATGATATTCTAAATCATTCATATAGATTATGCGCCTATGTTCATGTGAATATCCTGTGTTTCAAGAAAAAATTATTACCACTAGGAGAATATCTATATGAAGAGATGTATCAAGTCAAATATTTTCTCTCACCAACAGAAATATATAGCTGATCTTTGAGTTAATGTAAACTAATGCAGATAGAAAATCTTTAATTCAATCGTTTCCCCCACCTGTGATGGGTACTGTATCCAGGTGGGTGGGCTCTTAACGATGTCAACACTAGGCGAGACACCACGTCCAGGATAGAGCGAATATATGAACAATTCTTACATCTTCAGTGGTGAGATGAATAATTCTATGCCAAATAGCCATTTGTATATATGTCTCCGAAGAAATGACCTTCACCTTGCTGGGACATGACCTTCACCTTTCTGGGACATGACCTTCATCTTGCTGGGACATGACCTTCACCTTGCTGGGACATGACCTTCACCTTGCTGGGACATGACCTTCTCCTTGCTGGGACATGACCTTCATCTTGCTGGGACATGACCTTCACCTTGCTAGGACATGACCTTCACCTTGCTGGGACATGACCTTCACCTTGCTGGGACATGACCTTCACCTTGCTGGGACACCTGGGGAGATCTGACAAGACACAGATTGGTCTTAGGTTATTCGGGGGCATCTCATTCGTTTAGAGAAACTATTCAAACTTTGAACTCGTGAGACCAAGACGGAGATATTTATGTATTTTACAAGTAGATTGTCGGGAATAGCATGGAGTATATCAAGCAAAGCTGTAATCTTTTACCAGATAAAATAGTTGGCCAATTTGAATTCTGTTTGAGCCAGATTGCAGATATTGGATGTATCAGTATAAATATCATGCAAAGTATCATTCCGGTATTTCGCAAAATCTCCAAACATTGGCAGTAGAAAGTTTTTGGCGGGTGGTCATTTCGCCATCTTTGTTTATCATGAATAATCCGACATATGCACATTTGAGAAGTGAAATCAAAAGATATTTGCATGTTCTTTTCCCCCAAGGTTGACAACTACAAATCGCGATATTGTTCACCCATTCAAATTCTTCGCACCTTAACCTTCTCTAACCTGCTTTTAATAACAAGAAATATAACAAGAATAATAACAAGAAATGCTGTGCTTTTAAAATATATATTTTACCCACTTCATCAGGCAATATGGTGGACATACAGTGACCGGCAGCCAAATCCGGACACTTTCATGTTTTTCACTCCCGATTTTCACAAAACCTTTCATAACTGGATAAAAACTGCTCACGTCAATAGAAGATCGTCAGTCTTAAAGGTGTGTAGAGTAAACATGATACCCGTTCAATATTTACAGAATTAGGAGGATATTCGTGCATTCAGCAAACCGGCAAACTGTCCGAGTTCACATTGAGTTATATGATGATGTTGGTTACCATCACTAGAAATGGCAGACATAGGGATATAACTTTTTACTACTCAGAATACATCTACAAATGATATGTGATCGAATGTCAACCTTCTTAGGCAATTTTGATCAAATATTGCCAGTGACCTTGAAGTGACCTTTCAATGACCTTGAAAATAGAAAGCCTATTTCCACAAAATTATCTACATGTTTTATTATCCTATCATCTACATCTTTCAAATACGAGCTCGTAGAGTCCTTATTCATCAAAATCTGTTCATAATTAACAATTTGAGAGCAATTTATAGTTTTGTGGTCAATCTATAAGGGAAAACATAGGAAAATACTATAATACTAAGTTTTTTGTTAAATAATATAATAATGCCAGCTTATTGAGGGTTAGTTTATGAAAATATTTAGAATACTGCACAGAAAAACACATTAATACTAAAAAGAAATTGAAAAAAAAGTCCGTCAATTTCAAGATTTATTATGAAGCTAAAATGATTAGAAATAGCTTAAATCTGTAGGGTTACAAAAGTGACAAATTGACGGACATTTATTTTTGAGATATTAGATAAATCAAATATTAATCTAATTTCAGAAAATAATCAGCAATAAGTTGCTCTTATCATAAAAATATCTAAAAAAGAAGAAATATTCACAGAAAAATATGAGAAAATTAGTCATGAATAGAAATGATTAAAAAAAATATAATAAAAAATATATTGAATGTAGAGTCAATTGGGTTAAATCATTTTGATAATTTAAAAAAAAAATGGCATTCTGTTTGGTTGATTTGGTGAATGGAAGTAGAAATCAGCCAATATTACATGTCACTGAAAGTGCTCTGCAGGGTGCTTTCTGGATGTCCGCTCCTCCCACTGCTATAAACCCGTTACATGGCCTATGTCACTCATTCTCGCTGATGGTCACCACTTCTGACGTCATTTGACAGTGACTCAATCATTCGTGCCGTGAAAACAAATAAACCTTTTAACGTTTTGAATAGGAATAGGAATTACAAGATGACGTGTGAGGCACAATATTCAGCTCAATTGCAATTAGTACAGCACAGTTTTACTCGATATTTGACCAAGTTAAAAATGTCTGAGTTTAATCTGCCGGTTTCGGACAGTTGCCAGTCACTGTACATGCATGTGTCTGCCATGGGTATGCCTCTGCTGCATAGAGTAGCAGGAAATGTAGACTGCAATCCCAGGTAACACTCCACGTCGAAACAACGTTGAGAGCACGTAGCACATATGATGATGATGATGATGATGATGATGAGGATGACGACGACGACGACAACAACAACAACAACAACAACAACAACAACAATAATAATTATCACTAATATGAATAGGAATGAGAAAGTCATTAATTAATTAAAGCTGAGCATACGCTATACCAATCGGCTTGATCTTGAGCTTATTTAAAGAAAAATATGAAATATTAGGAAAGGTGGAAGGGACATAGCATACATTCCTTTTATTATTAGTCAAAATAGCCAAAAGTTAGTTTCCAAATGATCATATTAACATAATTTATGATGTTACCATGACACCACTATGATGACACATTCTTGTTTGATGTCACTATGACAACACTTTCTTGTCTGACGTCATGATGATGACACTTTCCTGTATGACGTCACCATGTTTATATTGCTCGCAACGTCAATACAGTTTGAGGGCACGGAAAATCACCTTTCAACTCCAATAATAATAATAATAATAATAATTAATAATAATAATAATAATAATAATAATAAAAATAATAATAATAATAATAATAATAATAATAATAATAATAATAATAATAATAATAATAATAATAATAATAATAATAATAATAATAATAATAATAATAATAATAATAATAATAATAATAATAATAATAATAATAATAATAATAATAAAATTTGTATAGCGTATATACCAGACAGGCTTCACGTAATTGTGTTTACCCTGCTTGCATCATAATGTCAAGAATATTGTCAAGAGGGCTTCACTCCAGGTTAAATCATCTTTCTAATTCAATTATTGACGATACTGTGGTCATTTGTATATACGATATTCAGTGGAAAGAAATGTGCATCTCGTAGCCTCGCGTAACCGTGTTTACCCTTTTCGCAATGTCAAAAGGGCTTCACTCCAGGTTAAATCATTTTTCTACTCCAATTATTGACGAAACTGTTATCTTTTGTATAATGTAATATTAAGTGTTGAAAGAAATGTGCATCTTGACTGATAGCCTCACGCAACTGTGATTATCCTGCCCGCAACGTCAAGAGGACTTTACTCCAGGTTAAATCATCACTCTACTCCAATTATTGACTAAACGTACATGTTATATAAAGTTTTTTTGATATTCCATACAATACGTTGTCATATTACGACGATTTGAAATAAATGTGCATCTTGTAGCCTCACACAACTGTGTTTGCTTTGCTCGCAACGTAAAGAGGAATTCATTGTAGGTTAAATAATCTTTCTACTATAATTATTGACAAAACGTGCTTACAAGGTGATGAGCACGTAGAAGAAAACTTGTGATGATTAAGTTGGCCAATAGGTGGCTGCAGTACTACAGATAATGGTGACCTGTAGCAACTGAGTTGTCAGGTAATTCTGCACTATATACCCAGATAATTCCAGACAATGTCAGGAAATCAGTATAACATGCCAGTTGATATGCTAAAAGAGATTACAGAAGGTACAGTCCCAACTGAGTAACTAAATTTGGCATAAGAAAGACAAAATTGTTCACAGCTTAATATATGTTGCAAAAAGTGCTAGCAACATGCTGAGCACATAACATTTTATCACAACATGCTCACAATGTCTGGTGTTCGCAGATCTACATCTTTACAATGTCAAAATAAAATATTTGAAAATAAGCCAATAACAGGTGGCTCATTTATACTATTATATCAATTTTTCTATGCCAACTTCTGTGCCAACTAATATTTCAAATTTGGCCTTGATCATATATAAATGTACTCTCCACAGCAGATCCATCATTTATACCTGGCTCTGCATTAAACGGCATATTCAGCTCTTTGGTTGAGTGCGCAGAGGCCACACCCAGTGCAAGCAACCAGGACACAATGAGTCAAATATTTCATCACATGGGATAACATGGCCAATTGGTGTCAATGTTATTATAAGAAAGTGAGTAGAACAAGGATTGAGATTTCAGTGACATGTATACCAAAATAGTCAGACAAAAATAGCCAGCAGGGGATGGACCATTAATCATCAAGGGAGGAGGAGGAAAAAATATCTTGACTTTTTTTTTCTTGGGCAAAGCTTCTATGTCAGGCCTCACCATGAACTGACTGAATAGCATTGTAAGTCAGGTAAAATCCTGAACAAAATTATATAAATGATATAATCTTTCAACCAGATATTTCAAATACACTCCCCTCCCAAATTACGAATGATCCATTCTGAATTACTTTTGGACATATGAAATAAGCATGAGCACGTGTACAATTGTATTGTTGTGCATGAGCATGTTCCACATGTTCCATGAGCCAGCCAATTGGCCAACTATATGGTAATTGCATGCTAATGTGCGGACTAATTCTGTGCAAGGAACAACGCATTGCAGCAGAGGTAGTATATGACTCTACCTCGCCATGCAGAGTAATATAAATGAGATCATATATAAATGAGATCAAATTTATATAAAATTATACAGTCGTCTAATGTAGCAGAAAATAGAGTAAAATCACTATTACGGTTAGCGTGGGGTCTTCGTAAAATACACAAATACCTCAGCGTGGGTTTCAAACTTATTTATGAAGATCATATAAAACATAAAGTATGACCATTATGGTACACATGGCCTCCAAAATACTTGGTTTTACATAAGTTGATCTGCCCAAGTCCTTAGCTGCAAGGACAAACAGGATGCAGTGCTCAGCCTAAACACTGAGCTGAGACTCTATCACATTTTGGGCAAGTCCATTTGAAACCCTATGGGGATGTAACCATATACCTTGCCAATGCATAAGCCTACCAAATACCTTCATTTGGTAATCAAAATAAAAATCCATTTAATATACATATAATATTCATATAAAACAAGTAACACATTGCATTGAATATGAAGTGCAACAGAATCTAAACATGGTGTTAATTAAATCTCACCTAAATCCCTGCATTGAAGTCCCAGCCTTTGATTGGTTAACGGAGGCATGGCAGGCTTTTCTAGAGGCTGTTCCCTTTATGGAGCAGCCCCCAAATTATAATACCTAATTAATCCAGGATAATATAAAATACTTTATAATATAAAACAATATTCCCATAAAATGTAGATTCATAACCTAAAGCTTAATTCACAGCCTCCCAATTTTTACAGCTTGTGACCTCGCAATTGTTACAGCTTGTGACCTCGCAATTATTAGAAGTAAGTAACACTCTTGGAAAACATCATATCATTTTAAGAGACACCTTCTTGTTATTCAAAATGTCTCTTTTGCCATGACTACACTTTGTTTTAGGTCACACAGGTTAAAATGTGTATTTTTGCATAATCATAAATATATCACCATTCTCCAAAGACTGCAAGTTTAATATATAATATGAATTTACCACAATATAAATAGGAAAATTAGGCCTGCCTAATTCAGAAATATTCCACATGAAGACTTCATGAAGACTTCATGTGAAACACAGAGGAATGCATCCATATTGGAGGTCTTAAATGCTTACTGAATATGATTTATCAAAATGCTTCCATATCTCCTCCTAGAAAGTAAACCACATCATTACGTCGCAGTACTGAGAGCTCTCAATGTACAGTAATTGACATAACTTGCTACAATGTTCATAACTGCAATTTTAAAATGTCGACTGACAATGTAAACGAAGGACCATAAATATTACATTACTGGTTCAAACAGTGCATTGCTGGATACTCTATCTATACTCTATCTCAATACCCCTGTTGCCTAATATATATATGTAATGTTTATGTTTATATATATATATATATATATATATATATATATATATATATATATATATATATATATATATATATATATATATGGGTATGCCAGTGTGTATGAACTGGTTCCTGGTTGTCAATGGGTATGAACTGGTTCCTGGTTGTCAATGGATATGAACTGGTTCCTGGTTGTCAATGGGTATTAACTGGTTCCTGATTGTCAATGGGTATGAACTGGTTCCTGGTTATCAATGGGTGTGAAGTGGTTCCTGATTGTCAATGGGTATGAACTGGTTCCTGGTTGTCAATGGGTATGAACTGGGTTCTGGTTATCATTGGGTATGATCATGATCTGGTTACTGTTTGTTTCAAAATCCTGCAAGTAACGCATGTAACTAACTCTAAGACTTTTCAAAATAAAACCCTGTTACAGACAACCTCGAAACTCTGTAAACAGCCAAGCAGGGCATAGCATCTCTCTCCTGGTGTTGCCTGTTACAGACAAATCTTAATATCCTGCAATGGACCCAATTAGTAACCATAGGATTATTCATGTCAACAACAACTTCCAAACCCTACAAACGTCCCTACCCAACCATAAGACATCTCGTAATGTAATCAACCAAATACAGGGCTTCTAGTGTGGTACCCTAATACAGACAGCTTCAAAACCATCCATGAAACACCCTATTATGAGTGATTCAAAATCATCCATGAAACACCCTACCAATCACAAGACATGATATGACTGTCAAGATATCTATAAATGCTATTTTATTCAAAATCAAACGTAGCATGTCTCCAGCATATAACAGAGGAACAGAAATATACACAATATAAGAAATAGAATTACCATGTGATTGTAACACTTCAACCTCTTTTCAACCTTCAACCCGACATTATGGGTGATTCTCGGAAGTAAACAATGTGAGTAAAGGAGCAAATAGATAAAATATCAAGTCATACAGTGTGGAAGGGTGAAATGATCTGACAACAGAGGGCACCACCACACCTAACCACAGATGATAATCAAAGCAAATCTCATTTTGAGGGGAAACACAGTTCACAGGATAATCAATATATAAACATCCCCAAAAGTAGAAATGTGTACATATTTGATATAAAATGTGCCAAATTATATGCATGCGTGCTCTCTATTGCCCAATTCTCCCATTGAGAAGTCTATTGAGAAATCAGCATGTCAAAGACATAAAGGCAGGGACCAGGAGTTCATCAGGGACATGTAATATTTCATTTCTCCTGACACAATCTTAAAGGAACTTGTCACAAAATACATCAAAGAAAAATGTCCCCACTATTGAATTTCGCAGAGACAATTTTTCCACATGAACAAATAGGTAATAAATTTGGATTTTTATATTTCTATTTAATAAAGCAATACCACACCTGTCATATATGATTGTATGCACACGGAGAGGGTGTATTTATAGGTCCATTAAATGTACGACACGCTGACATTGAGGTTTCAGTCAAGTATTGATGAATTGCACACAAAGATTAATGTGCCGTATATCATATATATATATCATATATATATTTCCAGTTCAAGACAAGTTGTCCTAGCTGTAAGCTATTTTTACATAGCAACTTTATAAATCCATATATTATGGGTATCAATATAAACAACCAACACCTTCCCTACATTTTCCCTAGTTTGTTTGAAATTCTTTATTCGCACATTGAAATATGGCACAGTATAAAAAACAATAGACATCTATATATACAGGTTAAAAACAAGGTGGTCAATTGGTACATAAATGATCAATTATACACTTGCACATTGACCTATTAAGAAATGGCGAGTGTGTGCCATCTCTCCACCTGCAGAGCTCTTTGATTTGAGCAGAAACCCTGCAGTCTTGTTCTTCGGAGTTTCGTCTTTTACTCCAAACATCATATAAAACATTTACATCCATATTATACTTTGACATTAAAAATCTCTGATTACCGCCCATAACTGAATGCAGGCCAGACATACCTAAATTAGTTATAGTTTTCACTACCACATTTTTGGACTCAAGAGCCATTTTTATGAAGTTAATACATCTCTTTGACATCCACAATTCAATAGACATACAATCAGCCAAATGAGGCAGTAATTTACAATGAGTTGTCCATGGCACTCTCCATACTCTACGGATGGCTATTCTCCATGCAGTATACAATTCATTCATACAGTTATTAAACAAGGGCAGTACCTGACTACCATAAAATGCAGTACAATACTTTTTAAACAATACACTTCTCATGGATGAGTTGGCATGCTTAAATGAGGCAAAAAACATATTACATTGCTTGTTAAAATCAGCTATACATTTAGATGCACTAAATTTGTAAATATCTTCACTCATGTGGTGGCCCACATGCACTACTTCCTCTACACGAGGCACCTTTGCATTGTTTATATATATGCATGGATCTGGAGGTCTGTTTCTGGTACATTTATAAATTATTAGTAAACTCTTTTTACCATTAAAAGTCACATCATATTTCTTGGCATAATTCTCACATATGTTGGACAATGTTTTCATAGCTTTGACACTAGGGGTGAGCAGTTTCAGGTCATCCGCATAACCTGATGCACCTGCAAATATGCCACCCATGAAACAACCCATTCCACTGTCAGCAAGCTCATTTAACAATCCATCCATGTACACACAAAATAAAATAGGAGAAATTACTCCTCCCTGCTTAACACCATTTGTCACATTAAAATAGGGTGTGTGGGTAGAATTCCACTTAACTCTGAGTTTTTGGTTTGTATACATGTTCAACAATAATCTGCAGTATACCGGACATACCTTTCTATCAATAAGGATTCTGAACAGTTTACAATAGTTCACACGATCGAAAGCCTTGCTTGCATCCAACATCAAACCATATACGTTGGAATTATTATGAACATAATATGAAATAACCTCCTGTACCATAGCATTGCATAGACTGGTAGATGATCCAGGCTTAAAACCGAACTGCAAATCACTAGTACATAGGTTGTTTGCTTCTTTACACAATATAATCACATCAACAAGTTTACATAAAATGCTACTCAAAGTAATTGCCCTAAAATTATCGGATGAGGACAAATTTGCCCATCTCCCTTTAGGAATGGGAACCATAGTGCCATTTAGCATGCCCTCTGGTGTCATACCATGTCTGAGCATTGCTGTGAATAAAATTGCCATGTGCACACTCAGCATCTGACTAGAAAAAATTATATGATCTGAGACAACTTCTGAATCGCCATCTTTCTTATCATGTTTCAGTTTCTTGATAGCATCAGTCACATCCATGGCAACAATATTATGCATACCTTGTAAACAACCAGAAGAAGTCTCACACTGCTTCATGATAAGCTCATCAATTTCATTCTTCATCACATTCATTTCATTCACATCATATGACACAGAATTATATAAATTGAAAAATTTATCTGCAAAAACATCAGCAATCTCAGCTTCATTCTCAGCATCATCTACTTTTGCAGGGTAACATACCCGTCTGGGCTTAAAACGTTTAGCATACTGATAAAACCTCTTAGTCTTTTTTTCTAAAATAGCCATTTTATCACACCGTATCTCAGCATCCCTTTTCAGCACCATTCTGCATACCTGATGATATTTAGCCCTGGTTTTTCGACGCAGGTCAGCAACTATGCCATGACGTGGTCGACCATTGGCCACCCACATATCGTGCCAGAATAGGGATGCATTAAAATAACTCTCAACATATTCATTCCACCCAGGTACAATTTTATGAAAGACATTTCTCTTCACCTTGGGGATGCAATCATTACCAGACTCAATCATAGACAATATAATAGCATCATGATAATCACATATTTCTTTGTAATGTATCTTACACATTTTATCATTACACAAAACAGCACCTTGGGGTATATCAATTGTCTGCAGTTTATCATCTAGCACTGACTTATATTGGTACAGTTGTTCATCTGTCGCCTTGCTCCATGATAGCCTTATAGGTGCATCCTCACATGAGGATTTACTATGTACATGGCTGACTCTGACAGTTAGGACACATTTAATTGCACTATGGTCAGAGAAGTTACTATGACCATCAACTTCATCATAAGAACAAAGAACATCATTCAAATTCTCACTGATAATAAAATGGTCAATAAGTGATCTGGCAGAAGACCCTTTGCTATAAAAAGTACATTTTACTGTATTGCAAGCATCATTTACACACAAATACATACTCTCATTCTCCACATATTCTTTTAAGGCTCTTGTAAAATATGAAGATCTGCACAAATCAGTATTAAAATCACCTCCCACTACTACATTATGTACATCAACACTATTACATATAATACTAATATCATTAATGATTGAATTATATTCCACAAGATTACTGTTGGGTCTGTTATCATCACATGGCATATATACACATACAATCAACAGTGAAATTTCAACAAGTTCTACTACAACAGCGCATACCCTAGTAGATGTATATTCCACTGGTGTGACCTTGGCTTTCATAGAACCTTTCCAAATGATAATTGCACCTCCATGGGGTCTCCCAACTAGCAGTTCTGACTCATCCATTGCACTTACACCATGTTTGCCTACACTGGTGCCAAGTTTATCAAACCAGTCAAATTGATTTCTGTAGAGCCCATGCTCTTGTAAACACAGAAAATCACACTTGTATTTGATATTGTCTCCCTTTATGGGTATAAATAAAAACAATCAACACCTTCCCTTCATTTTCCCTAGTATTTGATACAGTCTCCCTTTAAAGTATGTCATTGAAACCACACATATTTAATATAAATGCATACTTTTTTCTCATAAAACGGTGATGGAAATTCTCCAATAAACATTTTGTTTCAGAGCAAAACGAATCATATCCTTTAAGTAAAGATATCTGAAAGAATAAACTTAGGGAGAGCTCATTAAAGATTCAGTGGGGGTGAAAAGTGAATAGGTCATACCGACGAGAGCATTCACACATTTTCTAAAGCTTTCTTTGTAATACCTGTAGCTAAGCTGTGAAAGCGCCTAAACCAAGTTGGTCAAAAGTTTGAAAATTTAAAATCTCTTGAAATTTAAAATCTCTTAAAGACAATTTGGTTTCAGTCTTTAGTCTTTCAGTTCCTGACACGTAGTAGCTTGGCTGATCCTGTGTTGTGGCCACGCACATTGTCGTTTCATGGAAACTCTTTTGTTCCTGGTGAATCTTCTGTCTTTTGGAGATAGCCAGTTCAGATCTTTGTACATGTCATTGCCGTTAATGATAACCGCTGCCCAATTTGCGAGCTTTCAGACTGTCTAGGTTTGTATAGTGTGGAACTTTGTTCTGAATAGTGCAGTACATGTCGTGTTCTTCCCCTAAAAAGCAAATATACCTTATTTTAGAGGTGAAGCATTGGAGTAAAGAACAGTTTTGGGGGATTAAAATGTTGAATAGAGAAGAATAGGTCTTGTTCTATACATTTTTAATCATTCTATTGCTTTTTTTTCAAAAAAGGAAACTGCACAAAGTGTTCATGGAGACTTTTTTATTTTCAGTTTCTGATATAAAGGTTTGTAATCTCTCTTTGTTTGATTGGCTCAAGACAAAATTATTATTTTCATAATACTATTATTTGTGCTTCTGTTAAAAAATACAAAATTACTTTTTTTATAAGTATATATATATATAAACTTAATTATTTTAAGATATTTTCTTTTCTTATTTTTTTATATTATTTGTTCAAGATATATTTATTGTTTTAATGTCCCTGTTTGTTTAATGTTAATTTGTGAAAATTCATAAATAAATTATAAATTTACAAAATGTCAAAGTGAATTTGATAGCTCTATGCTATATAGCTTGTATGATTTTTAAAATATTTTTGGACACATTGCAGATTTAAACTAGTGTTTTTTTTGTAGTTGACGATCTGTTGACAAATTTGAAAATATCTATTGGAATAATAACTCCATGAGAAATTAGAATTATTAATTTACAACAACTGGTCAAATGTGCCAAAGTATGATTCAAGAAGTGTTAATATGAGACCGATTGAGCGCCTGTTACTATAGGATCAATAGATTCAATTCTACCACTTCAATGTGGCACTGATAGCTTCCATGGAAACATACATTTCAGAAGTATGATATTGTCAGTAATTATAAACATCGTTAAAATATCAAATTAAAAACCAGTCCATTTTGGATAATGCTGGCATTTTAATATATTTTCTGGTGATCGTTTGTGATGTAAACGAGGGCTCCACAGCCTATGCTGATATCTTGAAATTAGGAATATTGTCACATATAAATTTTATTGGATAGAAAAAAGATATTAAGGTAAGTTTACATTTTGCAGGTTGTTGATTATATTTTGTTGGTATTTTGTATCCAAACTACATGAATGAACATCTTACATTGTTATGCTAATACTTTCTCAATATTTTTCCAGCAAAAGGTCTCAGATATATCTAATTTAACTCTTTCCTCCTCCCTCTGCAATGGAATGAGCGGTGCCATATTGTGAGGAAAAATAAGACAGCGGTGGTTAAATCTTTATTATTTTTTTTGAAGATGAGCTTTACATATTTGTAATGAGGATGACTAAATCCGATATTTTCCGTGTATTTAACAGATCTTTTTATTCCAGACTACAACGCAAGACAAGTGTGTACGCTAGTTCAGATGAAAGACCAAGTTGCCATTAAAACCACCCTTCTTCAAAGAGGTGCTTTCATGTCAGTTGGTAATTTTAGGAAACATACGTGTCAGAGTAGTTGTCTCTATTGTGCTTACACCCTGTAGTTATAATACGTGTGCAGGGTAACACACATGTTACATGTCCAAGAAAACATAGTGAAATTCCCGCCTCCATTGTGGAAGAGTCTGACCTTGAACGTTCCATGTTGTACACAATATGGTGACCGATTCCCCGTGTCGTGTGTCAAGTCGCATGTGTTCCGCCAACAAACTGAGACAGTCTCCAAATTGGACCGGGCTATTCTACAATTATTCCTAATGCACGTCTACAAAATCTGTGAACCGGCTTTAACTGTATTGTGGTTGTACCGGTCAAAGATGGGAAAACCTGTCGTGGCTTTTACTGGGCAATACTTGGATTCAGCACTGCACAGATACTGCACTGCATTCAGCACCGCACAGGTACTGCAGTGCATTCAGCACCGCACAGATACTGCAGTGCATTCAGCACCGCACAGGTACTGCAGTGCATTCAGCACCTCAAAGGTATTGCAGCACATTCAGCACATCAAAGGTACTGCAGTGCATTCAGCACCGCACAGATACTGCAGTGCATTCAGCACCACACAGATACTGCAGTGCATTTAGCACCGCACAGGTACTGTAGTGCATTCAGCACCGCACAGGTACTGTAGTGCATTCAGCACCACAGAGGTACTGCAGCGCATTCAGCACCAAACAGATACTGCAGTGCATTCAGCACCACACAGGTACTGCAGTGCATTCAGCACCACTCAGGTACTGCAGTGCATTCAGCACCGCACAGGTACTGCAGGTACTGCAGCTGCTGGCTTTGCAGAAAACGTATTAATCTGAAATATTCTGATATTCTTTGTGTGAGCGTACTTTACCTGATTAACTATCTGACTTAAATATATATTAATAGCAATTCAAAATGTCATGTTATGTGCATATATTTAATTGTACTTAATACACAGTGTTATTGATAAATTTCACATTTTAATTAATTATAATTATTTTCTCCCCACATATATCAAGACTATATCTAAATCTTTTTTCTCGTCTCTTAAATTCTTAATCTAAATATACAAATGAATAGATTTAAATCTTATCTCACTAAGTTATTTCCCTCCTGTGCCATTTCAATTTCAATATCACATTATTTTCTATTATGACCTTTAAATTTTGAGTTCTGTATGCACTTAGTATGACAAAATTATAGAATCTTTGCATGCAAAATCAACATGGGATTTGAAAATGGGCTTTTAAAGCACTGCATCAATCCGCATCCTAGACAAATCTGGAGGAAGCGCATGGGCGGGCGACATTAGGTTAGGATTTCACTCAAATTTCTTTTTACCCTAAAGTATTGTTTATTTGCCAATCAGAACTTGCAGATTGGGCACACGCATCATATTGCAAAATTGTAAAGTAGTCCTTCTCCAGACTGTTCCATTTTTCTGATCAAATAAGAATATGTAATAAACATAGAAAATACAGTCTAATATCAAAAGCAACATAATCTGGTGTCATCGAGCAGAGGGAATTCTACCAGCCTTCTTAAAGGCACCGAATTATATATCAGATGGACAGGAGTGGTGGCAACTAAGGCAGGAGTGATGGCAGCTAGGACAGGAGTGGTGGCAACTACGGCAGGAGTGGTGGACACTAGGACAGAAGTGGTGGCAGCTAGGACAGGAGTGGTGGCAGCTAGGACAGAAGTGGTGGCAACTAGGGCAGGAGTGGTGGCAGCTAGGACAGGAGTGGTGGCAGCTAGGACAGGAGTGGTGGCAGCTAGGGCAGGAGTGGTGGCAGCTAGGACAGGAGTGGTGGCAGCTAGGGCAGGAGTGGTGGCAGCTAGGGCAGGAGTGGTGGCAGCTAGGGCAGGAGTGGTGGCAGCTAGGACAGAAGTGGTGGCAGCTAGGACAGAAGTGGTGGCAACTAGGGCAGGAGTGGTGGCAGCTAGGACAGGAATGGTGGCAGCTAGGACAGGAGTGGTGGCAGCTAGGGCAGGAGTGGTGGTGGCAGCTAGGACAGGAGTGGTGGCAGCTAGGGCAGGAGTGGTGGCAGCTAGGGCAGGAGTGGTGGCAGCTAGGGCAGGAGTGGTGGCAGCTAGGACAGGAGCGGTGGCAACTAGGACAGGAGTGGTGGCAGCTAGGACAGGAGTGGTGGCAGCTAGGGCAGAAGTGGTGGCAGCTAGGACAGGAGTGGTGGCAGCCAGGACAGGAGTGGCGACAGCTTGGACAGGAGTGGTGGCAGCCAGGACAGGAGTGGCGACAGCTTGGACAGAAGTGGTGACAGCTGGGACAGGAGTGGTGACAGCTAGGACAGGAGTGGTGGCAGCTAGGACAGGAGTGGTGGCAGCCAGGACGGGAGTGGTGGCAGCCAGGACAGGAGTGGCGACAGCTTGGACAGGAGTGGCGACAGCTTGGACAGGAGTGGTGACAGCTAGGACAGGAGTGGTGGCAGCTAGGACGGGAGTGGTGGCAGCCAGGACAGGAGTGGCGACAGCTTGGACAGGAGTGGCGACAGCTTGGACAGGAGTGGTGACAGCTAGGACAGGAGTGGTGGCAGCTAGGACAGGAGTGGTGGCAGCCAGGACAGGAGTGGCGACAGCTTGGACAGGAGTGGTGACAGCTAGGACAGGAGTGGTGGCAGCTAGGACAGGAGTGGTGGCAGCCAGGACAGGAGTGGCGACAGCTTGGACAGGAGTGGTGACAGCCAGGACAGGAGTGGTGGCAGCCAGGACGGGTGGTGGCAATTGAGAGAGGATTATGTCCTACATCTCAATGTTGAGGCAATTCATGACTCCTTTTCCCAACGTAGAGGAATCATCCCAAAATTTGTATAACTTCTGCATTATAGCGCCTAAAAGGGCTTTTAAAGGTTCAGATTTTATACAAGAAATGTAATCTGTGGATATCAGTTGACTTGTTGTCTCAAGGGGGGACTATTGTCGATTTAACGAGGGAAGCTCGTATTTACACAATGCATTGCTACTGGATACCGGTCAATTAATGCACTCCGATAAGAGGCCCAACCGATTTGCATCATGTTCTGCATCATCAACATAATCCATTTCGTAATTTCTATTTTTGATTTTTTTTTTCAATATTGACCAGGATAGAGAATCGCAAATAATTTGATTTATTTTTCTTTCAACGCCTGAAATTTAGTTTCTCATCTGCCTAATGATTGTTTCAGTGAGGAGTATTAAAGCTTTCTTTGTGCTTATTATATAATCTCTGTGACAATCATAAAGCCCACTCCTGTCACAAGTCAAAATCCCACTGGTATCATTCAAAGCTTTCACTGAATGCACTTCTGCTGTTATCTTTTTCACTTCATTTTGTATTAAATAGTATTAAAGTGTGTTGAAAGTGAAATGAAAATCTTCACATTTATCGCCCATATCTTTTTGTAAAAAGTTCTTTTTATGATACACAATATGAAAACACTACAATAGATCCCCGGGAATGGAGCATAATGAAAATTGGAATTGAAGATTTTAGTTACAAAATTGGGAAACTGCTACGTGGAAAGAATGTTCTCTATCAGAAAATACTGAATATGACACGTTCATATTTGTTATTGACTATTCATTTGTTATTGACTATTCTGTCAATCATTACCAAAATGAACCCACTTTTTATGATCTATTCTGAGGTTCTGAAATCATGTTTTTGGCACATCAAAATAAAAGTATGTTTCTGACTGCCACCTCGAGTTAGTCAGAACAGTTTATGGACTGCCACCTAGCGGTAGGATGAACACAGCTTGTGGACTGCCACCTAGTGGTAGGATGAACACAGCTTGTGGACTGTCACCTATAGTGGTAGTATGAACACAGATTGTGGACTGCCACCTAGTTTTTGGATTGCCACATTGTGGTCCTTCTTGTACAGGTTGTTTCTGGAAACTCCACTGACATTGAGGAAGTCCTGTCTTTTTCGCTCGTATTTGTTTTGACCTAAGGGCTGAATGTTCGAGGTTTTGACATGATTAAGCTAGAAGTCTATGGAGCATACCCCGATAATCGGTCCATGGCAGCCATGTTTTTGGCACTGTTTTTATTCTTACACCGTCAGATAGCACTTTTATTTCAGAAGTGATTTGTGAGTACTTAGTAAAGTTAGAAAATTTTTCTTGGATTTTGCAAACTTACGCGAGCTTGATTCTTTAAAATCAACACTTGTTTGCTTTCATAATGCATAGACCAAACTTTATTTTGAAGCATCTGAAAAAGGTCTGCCAAGCTATTTATATTTTGACAGTAGAAAATGCAAGGATCGCAAGAAAGAGCTGGATGACGATCACAGTCCCGACCAATACCAACAGTGGTTTCAATCTTTTTGATCTCTTCAGTTGGATGGGGACTGACTGCGTTATCCTAATTCTTGTTTATATTGGATCTGGTGGAGGTGGCAGCACCTCTGGAGGTGCTGCACCATCACTTGAAGCACCTCCAGACTGGAGGTGTATTTGGTTTCTAAGGCCTAGGGCTCCTTGGTGGAGGTGCTATTGAAAAACCTTGTTTTTTTAGGGCTTTACGCGGGTTACAGATGGGTTGTAACACATTCTACTTATGTTGTGGAATATTTGCATTTTTTGGGGAGGTTTTTTCGACTTTTTGTCGATTCTAAAGTGTTTGGTCTCTAATCTCTAATTCTTTTGAAATTTAAGGACCCTCTCCCTTGTGGCCTCCAGACTATTTATATTTTGACTTTTCCTTTCTTTATTTTTTTTAACAAATAGGGAATTAGTGATTTCCTGAAAACACAATGACATATAGAGATCAGTCTGTGTGAAAATTCCACTTCAAAATTTACTTAACATTCTTAAAGGCAATTCCCATTACAAATTGAAGTTTGAGTGCTATGTGAGTGAGATAAATACCAATATCTAAACCTCAGTCCATATGAATATTTATATTGAATGTAAATTTGGTAACTTAGGAAAATGCAACCGTTTATAATTTCTACTTGTTTACTATGTTACAATTTATACTTTTTGATTGACCAAATCATTAGAAAGAACAAAAGAAATTTTGAAGAGCAAGCATCTCTGATATATGAAGGAAAACTTCACAAAATATGGGAGAGCAATTCAGATATCAATAATATGAACAATTTATGAGATATGAATAAAAAAATAGATATTATTTTTACAAATTCCTGTTCTCAATTTTCTGAATTTATAGTCATCATACCATGTATACTGGTCACAGGAAGTGGTCAGATCAGAACATGTTACTTTCTTCACCATGCTTAATAATGCTCATTTTGAGACTTGTTTTAACCAAGATGTAATGATTCACTGCAAAGATTGAGAATAATAGTTCTACTTCGCAGACCTGGTATTTTAATTGAGCAGTAATATTCACACAGAAGATTTTGGGGCAAAACACTCAGAAATACATGGGGGACTCAATGGGTTGGGATGGGCTCACAACACGGATAGCATGGATAGTGTACAAAATGAGGGCTTTGGTTCATTAATAAAACTAACAACATATGTCACTGAAGAACCCTCAGTAACAAGGCCAAAGTTCAAATCTAAATACTTCCCTGAATTCCTCCGAGCAAATATAAGGGACACAAGGTCCAATGTGAGCCTGCAGTTTATCCCACTGTACTCACAAGTTTTTTCTCAATTGTAACAACCAGAAAAAAAAACATATCAAGTTTAATGTTCAAATCTATATCTCTTACACATGGCAGATTTCCATTTTAAATAGGAACAAATATATATCATTTCAATTTTATTCAACAAAAATCATATATAATCGGCTTTTTTTCTATTTGTACAAATGTAGATAAAATAGATACTTTGTGACAAATGTCACAAAAGGTGCTGTAATAATCTGTGGTGTCAACAATAATAGTAGACATGGCTACAGCCATATTCCTTAATACTAATACTATACTCTTCATGAAAGGTGCTTAAATAATGCATCAAGATATGTCTACCTTAAATAAAACATTTGAATAAAATATCTTAATTGCGACTTAAAACATATAGATGATGGAAAGCATAGTTAAAACACCACGTTTACACCAGGCTTATAATACAAAGTTAACATCTATTATTCCTACACTAATTATTAATTAAAACCTACATAATAACAGTAAGATTCATTATCACAAAAAACTTTAAAATGCTAAAATCTTTTGAACACTTTTGCTTTTGCAGAACTGATGAAGTCATCATGCGTGTACACAGTTTTTGCCAATTATTATTTACTTATGATAAATCCCCACGTTCACACATTCTCTTTAATTCTTGACTAAATCTTTCTCATTTGTTGGTGAACAGCAATTTAAAACATAGGCTGAAGGAATCAGGATTGTGTAGACCATTACTAGTTGAGAATGTTTGGGAACATTTTCTGGAAATGCCTGAAAATTGCTTTCTTAATGATAGTTTTAAATATTTTCCCAACTTGGCATGTTGAGAAGTCAATACGGCAAAAATAGTAATATGTAAAAGTACACAATATGGCAGTCTGACTCCATCAACCCCACATTGCATTACAGTTCTAAGTCTCATACCAGGCTTTGTTCAAATTGGCAGGCAATGGGTGTATCAGGTGTCTAGGCCTGGGAGAAAAGAAAATCACTGCTTCCTATGTAGTTTAATTTTTTCCATTTGAAAATATCTGAGACTCATTATAAGTAGATAGAATTTCCTGACAATACTATAACTCGCCTTTGAAGAGATCAGAAATATACCGAATAGTTTAGTCAAAGAAAATCAAGTTTGACAAACAAACAGTCAGAATGCCAGAAGACCCCCCCCCCCCCCTGTTACCATGGTTACTGCATAAGCTATGCATGCAAAGGCAACACACTTAAAAGGGATGACAATATGTCAAAGTCATCAACTGTGATCTACTGGAGTGGGTGAATCTGCCCATTATCCGAGGGAGCTGATCGAGCCACAACTGTAAAATGTAAGGCTAAATAGTATTAGTGCAGTGTTAATTGTCATGTATCACATTTTGTTTGATGTTGGTTGTAAGTAAAAAAAGTTTCATCTGATAAAATACACTGATAATCGCTAAATTATCTTAAATGATCTAACATTTAATAAGATTTACCTGATGCAAAGTAAATGCCATACCCAAATCTCCCAGAAGGTATATTTACACCCACAGCTATTGTAAATCTGATGAGGTCAAACATTTCTTATTTTTTGTATTTGTGACAAAAAATATGTATTTACTGTCCAGTAAACCGCCAGATTTAACATGTTTAAAGTTTTTGGCCCCATTTATGGTGTGTGTACATGACCCAATCTGATAACTCAACAAACACATATTGTACCCCATTGATTGTGATAATCATTACTCAAAGCAAGCCTTCAGGGAATCCCGAATAATGATTTCAAAATGTTTTGTCAATCATGTTGCTAAGCTGTCAATTATAACAATTTTGGTACAAACATAATCAATCCATTATTCCAAATCAAAAAACCCCACTGATATTTTCTGGACTTTCAAGTCATGCAGATTCATTTCATCCTACTTTCACTTTATGTGCAGAAAGTCCTGACTACAAGCCACACTCGCTAACATCACAAGTGCATCAAGTTCTTTTCTGTGACCACCAGAGGTCGCCTGAATACACTTCAAGTCATCTTGTTCAATGGTTCCTCCATGACCTTCACTTTGCAAGTCAACTTGCTGATGTGATGTGATGTTGTTATCAGGCACCAGATGGCAGTGTTGTCTTGTGATCATAAGGAGGTGGTCCCCAGGGGGCAGGGCTTTGCCAGCAGAGACCTCTGGTGGGGAAACACTCAGGGAATCTGTCATGAAGTTCATGTCATACCTTCTCTGAGAAATGAAACGAGAGCTTCTTAACTGTGCCATTGTCATGTTTGCAAGTTCATCAAACTCTTTTTGAAGTTTCAATATCTTTGAAAACTCTCCTCTCATGGTCCAGCTGAACATTTTGCACTGTCCTTCAATCTTGTTAATGTCTCGAAGTTGTGGCCTAGATCTCTGGCGTATTTTCAATGAGTCTGATGTTTCTGAGAGGAGCATTTTCTCATGACACATCAGCAAACATGAGGCTGGTGATCTCTGGAGATGTTCTGCATATTTACCGGACTGTAGCTGCTCTTGCAATGTGGCAGCAAATTTATCTTTTTCAGCCGCACGAGACTTTGGTAAAGTTTGTCTATTGAAGCAGTCCTGCTTGAGATGTGCCATTTCTATCATCCAGTGGTTTCTCTTGCTGTTGGGATTATAACCTGGGCATTTTGAGCCTGACTTCACAAAAACTGGATTTTGTGATAAAGCGTGGCGTACAGATTCTTTCCAACCTGTGTAAGTGCCTTTGAAAAAAGGAAACATTTCTTGAAGACAAATGAATATTTCGGAAAGTGTCAATTTGTGGGTAAGGCTTGAAAGAATAGCATAAGCTATGAGGCCAACATAAGAGTAAGGTGGCTTCCCATGGCGCTTGTAATTTCTCCTCTTCACCACGTTTCTGTTTACTTCAGACGGTGGTGCCCTCTGGCAGGGTTTTCTCCTTCTGAATGATCTGCCACCATGTTCACCTGAAATAATAAGCAATAATACAGTTATTATAATACTATTAACATTTCTTCACAATTATGTTGCCAGTGAAACACACTTTCTTTCTCCAACATTATCTAAATAATCTGAACTTCTGGTATTACTGGTCAGGAAAAACAAAATGTTTTTCTATATTCTACCTAAATTTTATTACAAATGTTCAACAATACATTTTCTCAAGATTGTTATATACAATTTATTGTCTGGTGTATTGTCTGAACTTGGATTGTTTTTTGCTGGGTAAGTGAGAAATAAGAGCCTGTGGCCCTTACACAGAAATAAGAGCCTGGAGCCCTTACACAGAAATAAAAGCCTGGAACCCTTACACAGAAATAAGAGCTTGGGACCCTTACAAAGAAATAAGAGCCTGGAGCCCTTACACAGAAATAAGAGCCTGGATCCCTTACACAGAAATAAGAGCTTGGGACCCTTACACAGAAATAAGAGCCTGGAGCCCTTACACAGAAATAAGAGCCTGGGACCCTTACAAAGAAATAAGAGCCTGGAGCCCTTACACAGAAATAAGAGCCTGGGGCCCTTACACAGAAATAAGAGCCTGGAGCCCTTACACAAAAATAAGAGCCTGGAACCCTCACACAGAAATAAGAGCCTGGAGCCCTTACACAGAAATAAGAGCCTGGAACCCTCACACAGAAATAAGAGCCTGGAGCCCTTACACAGAAATAAGAGCCTGGAACCCTCACACAGAAATAAGAGCCTGGGGCCCTCACACAGAAATAAGAGCCTTCTGGAGCCCTTACACAGAAATAAGAGCCTGCTGGAGCCCTTACACAGAAATAAGAGCCTGCTGGAGCCCTTACACAGAAATAAGAGCCTGGGGCCCTTACACAGAAATAAAGCATTCTTACTGGGATGGCAAGACATACACATCTAAAGAACAAATCAAGTATCATTTCAAGAGGATATTTTTTGTATATAATATACATGTATATGGTAGGTTGATTTCAACGATAAGCATTTACTTTAGTCATGGCCACATAAGGTCATGCAGACTCAATGCGTGACCACATGTAGTCATTCATCCAGAACAGATGACAAAATAAATTCACCGTTAGAAATTAGGCTGACAAACATTACCAAATAAGTCAATTTCAATCATGAAAAATACAACTCAAATATGATCAAAGATAATATATCTGATCCAAAAAAAATGTTCAAAATATCAAATGGTCTGCTAAAGGGTAAATAAGACACACCTTTTCCTAAACATGAAAACACAAAAGAACTAGCAACTGAATTTAATATTTTTTAAGGATAAAGTTAAGATCAAAGGGATGGATTTGGAAAATAAAAATTAGAACATGACAGGAGAAAAAATTTGCCAATCACTTGGAAAATGTTTACTCCATATCAAATTTCTACTGATGGAGACTGAAAAATAATTCATGTGAATTTGACCCTATTCCAACATGGCTCCTCATTGATTGCACAGGGCATCTGTTACTGCAACTATCAACAAATCTATTGTTAGGCAATATGCCAGATTCACTTTTAAGTTTTAAACTAGCCATAATCTGACCACTAATTAAGAAACTGGGATGAGAGTTAATAAAAATGAACTAGTGACCAGTGTCCAGTCTGGCTTACTTGTCCAAGCTCATTGAGTGGGCAGTAACCAAACAATTTCAATTTGTAAATCACCTAGTAAAAAATGACATCCAGAGCATGTTCCAATCAGCATACAAGGAATTTCACAGCACTGAAACAGCCTTACTAAATGTACAAAATGATATACTAATAGATATTGATGATAATAAAACAGTCATGCTGGTCTTATTAGACCTCTCTGTGGCCTTTGATACCATTGATCATAAAATACTCCTAAACAGGTTGAAAAGATGTGGCATAAAGGGTATGGTGCTCAGATGGTTCAGATCATACCTAACAAATAGGAAACAATGTTTTACGATTAATGAGGAAGTCTGTATACATACATTAAATATGGTGTGCCACAGGGATCAGTTTGTGGGCCTATATACTCTTCACAACATATATGGAACCTCTTTCTGGAATAATTGGTAAATATGACCTGAGACATCACATATATATGTTTATGATACACAACTCTACATAAGAGTGGGCCCTAAATCGGAAAATGAAACAAAAATGTCATGTGATGAAATGGAAGACTGCATTAGGAAGGTTAAAACATTTCTTATAAGAAATATAATGAAAATAGATGATGGGAAAACTGAACATTTCAAAAATTGCTATATTCCAGAAGAAATTAGGACAGGGAATGAAACAATTAGAATACAACAAGTGTGAAAGACATATGCATAATAATAGATAAGGAATGTACAATGAAAAACCAAATAAAGAAAATGTGTGAAAATGGTTTTAAAAACCTATCACAGATCAGGTGGTGTCTAGATGAACAGTCATTAAACATCCTTGTGCATACCTTTGTCACTTCGACACTTGACTATGGGAATGCGCTCTTGGTTTACCTCAGTGTGAAATAGCCAAAGTGCAAAAATTGTAAAACAAAGCTGCATTGGTGGTAGGAAAAATAAAACATAATCCCATGGGTTGTTAGCTCTGCTGACTTGAAGGAAAACACATGAACTGAGATAAAGTGTAACTAGCATACAGTTTATGGTAACTAGCATACAGGTTATGGTTTTCCATACAAGATCACAAGATCTTGGTTCTATTTCCATTTTGTTTTGATTTTTTTTTCAAAAATCGAATAGCTATCACTAAGTTGTCAAGGAGGCTGCCATTTTTAATAACATAGAAATATTAGCCAATGAGCACTGAGATAACAAGTTGGGGCCACATTTTATATGTAACATGCATTTTGATTGGTCATAATCATTATCTGCTCTTGAAAAGGATTTAAATGATCAAATAGGAAGAAATGTTCACAGACATTACAAAAAAACAATGATAAGCATAGCTCTAATGCCACTGACATATGTTTATTTACTTTTAATGGTCATGTTCACAAATTTTGAATTCACTTTTAATGGTTGTGAAAAATTTGCATGTTCACAAATTTTGAATTCAAGGTTAATGTGTCAAGGTCAAAGGTCACATGACAGCTAAGACTTGACACATTTCGGGATACCAAGTTTTAACTTCCTCTTATTGGTGGTTGCTGAGATATGCTCTGTACAAACTGTGTGACCTCGAGGTCACTGCACTAATGTCAATGGTGACATCACTAAGATTTGCAGGAATCTGAATCTTCACCTCCATATCTACATCTGTACAACATTTGAAAAATATATTACTGGTAGTTTTCCAGGAGAATATTTTTAAGCATTATGTTGGTATATAACAGATATTAAGTACTTATTAGTCAATTTTAATGGTTGAGATGTTGCATAAGCACAACTTTTAAATTTGAAATATGAAGTATGCAGAGGCACAGCTATGACCAAAGACATTTGTGTATACCAAGTTTAAATTTCCTCTTATAACTGGTTGCTGAGATATGCTCTACACAAAATTTGTAGAGTCACTGTACTAAGGTAACTGTACTAAGATCAATGGGGACATCACTAAGATTTGAAGGAATCTGAAACTTTACTTCTGTATAAAATTGGAGGAGATTTTGTAGTTTTAGAGAAGATTTTTTTTAAATGTTGACAGTTCAGTAACTTAACAATGACATTTAAATAATATTTATTCAGCAGTAATTTTAAAATCTTTTGATCTGGGAAGGTTTGGAACATTTTGGTACATATTTTCAGCAATGATTCGTGAGTTTGAACCCCTGCCCTGAGATTATATGAGCGTGGGTTACAACATAGAGAAAATATATCTTATACTTTCTCTATGGTTACAACGAGCTTATATTCAATTGACATTGAGTGGAAATCAAGACATTGAACTCATTTTTAAAAATGTCAAATAGGATTTTAAAAATCATTGTTTTCAAGCAATAATTTTACTGGGATTGTTCAATCGATCCTCCATCTGTATCGGTATCTGGCAGGCAATGATAGAACCTTCATGTGACGAAATTTCAGAAGTCAACTAGTATAGTACACGTCACAACCAAACTATATTATTTCCCATAAATTACTAACCTTCACATAGCACTTTCATCGTGGGGTCCGTGGCAAGAGTTACTGGCAGTGAATGTTTAATTCGTATAATTGTTTCATCTTCTGTGCGACAATAACGATTACGTAATGGAGAAACCGCGCCGATGGGACGGGAAAAAACATTATCACCGGCAGGGGTGAAGAAGTGTACTTTTATGACACGTCGCCTATTTAAATATCATTTATCAGTTACTATGAGTAATTTGCATTCGAAACGAAATTCCATGGGAGCATTTACCACTGTAAGATAAGATCAAATCACAGGGCCCTATTGGTCAAGATGGCCACAGTCTCAAAAAAAACCTCGGCACCCCTTACGATCTTTCGAATGGACTCGTCTAATTCCCGTCTCTGATCTTTGTACGACCGCTTCGTCGCGACAACAGACTCGTCTCAGTACCAGACCATAATTCCTGGCGGAAGGAACTCGGTCTGAGCGTTAGGAACGGGCTATTATTCATGTAGGGAGGGGGGAGGGGCATATGATGAGGCAGCAGACAACTTAATTACCACACCTTTGCTGAGAACAATAGGCACTGGCCTACTCTCCCAGCAGGTGACACTTATTTTTCTTTGATCAAGAAACATCAATACCACATGAGGTATTGGAAACATGTTGTGGATAGTTAGTGGTACCCTCCATAGTGCGATTGCGGGTTTCCATTTTGTTTTTTTAATTATTGGATTTTAGAGAGTGTTAATGTTCTCCAATCACCATTTGGCAAAGTCCAGATGGGTGATCTGGAGAGGTTTGAATTTATTGCTTTTTCTGTAAAATCCCGTTTGCATGAGATTTTTTAAATACCAAACTCTTTTAGTGAGAATTCATATTTTATGTTTGATTATATAAAAAATCTCCCAAAATAGCAAGCTTGATTATTCTTTGGATGACATTAAATAAAGAAAATATAAATACTTGATATTAGTCACCAGCTGCAAAAACTGAGTCAAACCTGTTTAAACAGCAGCTGAAAGAGGTTCAATTTGGACATTTAACTCAGTTTTTGCTGCTGTCGACTTTTTACTTCACTAGAGCTCTATCAACTCCACAAAACGTTTCTTTGGTTGAAATAGAAGAGACATTGGACATTCCACAACCCCCCCCCCCCCCAGATCACCTATATAGGTCCAGATCACCTATATAGGTCCAGATCATCTATATAGGTCCAGATCACCTATATAGGTCCAGATCACCTATCTGGGATCTGGGCTTTGCCGATTGGTGATTGGAAGTGCACAAAAAAGAGAGTTCTTTGTGCAATTCCAATTCACATTTAGGTAGTCCAGCCAGTAGTGCGGTAGTAGATTTTATCTATTTCGTTGTATTTGATATTGTATTTTTTTTATTTTATCTGAAGTGAGACTTGTTTTGTTATGTCTCCTTTCTAATTTTCCTTTGTGTCTCTTTTCAGCATTTGTATTTTCAGACAATCATGGGGCCGGTTTCCTGATATTTATGTTTTTTTCGACACCAGGAGCATGCTTATCCATCATTCATTTAACATGTTTATGTTTGAACAGAAAAAATAAAACAAAAATCCTATTTTCACTATACGATGCCACCGGCAGTTTTTGCCTGTTTTTCATTATATATCATACACAATAATTGTTAGTTTATTAGCATAATACAAGCATCACTTAACCCTCTCGGTACCAAACCCTTCTCTGGCTGACATGTTGTCCCTCTCAGTACCAAACCCTTCTCTGGCTGACATGTTAACCCTCTCAGTAACAAACCCTTCTCTGGCTGACATGTTAACCCTCTCAGTACCAAACCCTTCTCTGGCTGACATGTTAACCCTATTATTACCAAACCCTTCTCTGGCTGACATGTTAACCCTCTCGGTACCACACCCTTCTCTGGCTGACATGTTAACCCTATTATTACCAAACCCTTCTCTGGCTGACATGTTAACCCTCTCGGTACCAAACCCTTCTCTGGCTGACATGTTAACCCTCTCAGTACCAAACCCTTCTCTGGCTGACATGTTAACCCTCTCAGTACCAAACCCTTCTCTGGCTGACATGTTAACCCTATTATTAACAAACCCTTCTCTGGCTGACATGTTAACCCTCTCGGTACCAAACCCTTCTCTGGCTGACATGTTAACCCTCTCAGTACCAAACCCTTCTCTGGCTGACATGTTAACCCTATTATTACCAAACCCTTCTTTGGCTGACATGTTAACCCTCTCGGTACCAAACCCTTATCTAACCCTCTCGTTAATGCCCATATTTAAATACGGGAAATCTCCGTGCAAATTGGTGTCAAGTACTATATCCTTGCTAGCAACAGGATTTCTCTGTCATATATCAGTTCCTGTCACCAAAGATAGAGGAGTGTGCACAGGATCGACCACAAGTCATGACTATTCATAACAAAATCTGTCTGAGAAATGACTGGTGACAGAATAAATGACTATTCATACAGATTATAATTGGTTGGCATCTCAGTCATGATTCATGACCTGTGATTGATCAATTCTGATCGTATGATATTTTGGTGGGCGAAACTCATATGCGTGTCTGGACGTGGACTTCCAGATCTCAAACTTCACCAAAACAGACGTCCAAAACAGGGAACAGAGAACTACTAGTGTAATGTAGAGAAACGCTGTCAAATCGTGGCATAATTCTATTTTATTTAAAATATTAACACAAATACACGGGTTTGATCCCAAATTTCTTATTGAAATTTTTTTCATCAATTCTATTCTTGGCATTGTATGTAACATTCTTGCAATTGAGTCCTACTTTTCTGACCCCAAGAATAAAAGTGGTGCGCTATTTTCAGTACATTATAGACGTGGTGAACTGCTACCTGACGGCTTCAGTATTGTACTCTCAACAGTAGACTCTTCCTCGCCATGCAGAGTATATTATATGTTGCCAATCATTATTTGATAGGTTTATAAGGGATGGCAACATTTTAATGCACCTTTAGTTAGTTATGGAATGGCACCTGGACTTTATATTAGAGACGATTTCCAAGAAAATGCCCAGAACATTGTGGATTGTTCTGGGAATTGTGTTAATATCGGTACTTTTGCTGGGCACCACTTCATGGCAACCTTTTCACTTGTACAACTTCCTGGAGACCCCTGACGCAAGTAAGAAGCAATAAATATAATGCACATTTTGTTTGCGGTTTTTTCTCAACACATCTACTAACATGATGGGTACAGCAGACGATAACAAGGTGGCGGGCGACAACAAAGCATGTGTGTGAACTTTGTTACTTATTCACTATTCACAGTTCATTATTCAAATTTTTTCCTAAATTTGTAGTAAATTATGTCAACATGTCAGATTTCCAAAATTATGTTCCAAATATGACCGAGCTGAATTTTGTGCCATATTATGTGAAAGGAAATTATAATAATAATAAAAACCAAAATATAATTTAAACAAGGGGTAAAAAAACAAGTGCAGGTCGATTCAATGTGCACCAAATTTTGCATACAGGTCAAGGAGGGTCCCATAATGTTATTTATAAAGCGGATCCCCGGCGCTATTAACGGTGACAAGATGGCGCCACTCACAACTTTTCAGATTTCAATAATTAAATAAAATGAATCCTGATATTCCAAGTGAAAAAGACGTGGCGCAGGTCGATTCAATGTTCCCCAAATTTTGCATAAGGACCAAGGAGGGACCCATAATGTTATTTATGAAGCGTTTCCCCGGCGCTATTTACGGTGACAAGATGGCGCCACTCACAACTTTAAGATTTCTATAATTAATTGAAATTAATCCTAATATTCCAAGTGAAAAAGACGTGGCGCAGGTCGATTCAATGTTCCCCAAATTTTGCATACGGGCTAAGGAGGGACCCATAATGTTATTTATGAAGCGTTTCCCCGGCGCTATTTACGGTGACAAGATGGCGCCACTCACAACTTTGAGATTTCAAGAATTTAATCAAATGAATCCTAATATTCCAAGTGAAAAAGACATGGCGCAGGTCGATTCAATGTTCCCCAAATTTGGTATACGGGTCAAGGAGGGACCCATAATGTTATTTATGAAGCGTTTCCCCGGCGCTATTTACGGTGACAAGATGGCGCCACTCACAACTTTTAAGATTTAAATAATCTAATAAAATGAATCCTGATATTCCAAGTGAAAAATAACATTATGGGTCCCTCCTTGGCCCGTATGCAAAATTTGGTGAACATTGAATCGACCTGCACTTGTTTTTTTACCCCTTGTTTAAATTATATTTTGGTTTTTATTATTATTATAATTTCCTTTCACATAATATGGCACAAAATTCAGCTCGGTCATATTTGGAACTAAATTTTGTAAATCTGACATGTTAACATAATTTACTACAAATTTAGGAAAAAATTTGAATAATGAACTGTGAATAGTGAATAAGTAACAAAGTTCACACACATCAACAAAGCTGCATTTCAGTTTGTCAGTGGATTGCCGATGCTTATTACACCAATTGATGTTGTTGGCACATTTACATATCAGACAACAATGTGATAAAGGGCGGGTCATTTGAAAAAAATATCCTAGCTCATGATTGCCATAAAAAATATTTTAGCCTCATGTGGCAATAAAAAAATATCTTGGCATCAGTGAAAAATATCCTAGCCCAAAGATGTAGGGAAAAAAGTCCTAGCCCAATTATGAAAGAAAAAAAAATCTTAGCTCAATGATGCACAAAAAAGATCTCAGACCAACCAAAAAAACATACCCCCCTAGATGTCTAATGATCCGCCCCTAAGCATATATTTGAAAGTGCAGATGCCTTTGGAATAATTTGAAATGGAACCATAGCTCTGTTGTCGTCCGCAGTTCTGTTGTCGTCGGCTGTACACTGTAGATTATTTCTATGATACAGTGGGTAGGTGACATACAAAATCATGAAGTTCGTAGGATATTTTACATTTGATATTCTCCTGAAGGAAATGCATCAAAATAGCGAAGTTTGTGGGATAGTCTATATTTGGTTTTCTTCGAGAGGATATTACTCTCCTCAGTTGATCCAAGGTTTATACCCGGCTCTGCAAGTAAACGCCATATTCAACTGCATATTCTCTACTATCACTCATTGTAGGGGGAGCCACCTGCTTTGAGTGGAAAGTAGACAATCCTTGTCAGACAGTTAATAGTTTCTAAGTGGAAAGACTTGGGAGGTGTCAATGACAGAAACACGTCTCAGTTGGAAGAACTTATATATTTTTTTCAAACTAAGACAGCTATCAACAAAACGAAAGCTCTTAAAACTAAGACTTTTCACGAACTGCTTTATAATTTAATATCTTGATGTTTAGCTTTAGAGAATGATTAAGACTCATTAAGAAATATACTCATACATTTAGTAACTAATCCAAAACAAATTTATAGAAACAAAATATTGTTGGTACTTTGGAACCACATTGATATATGCGCAAGATGTGGATTTGTTAAAAAAATATACTTTAGATGTCCCTGTAAGATATTGGCGTTCATTTATGTCTGTAGCTATGGCAACTGCATTAATTTGAACTGACCACTGTTCCTTCTTACCAAGGGGAGTCAATCTTGCAATTAATTCCGAGTTAATCTTCAGCTGTCATATCAGTTATGTTCATCTTCACAAAACTTTGATGTGCCATATGTTGTCATCATTATATGTCAGTTTATTAGCTTTATCAGCTTCAAATAATGATGTACACAGAGCTACTCGTGTGAAGGATTGCAATTGTCAACAAAGTTTTGGGAATATATATTTAGCAAGAGAAAAGTGAATGAATAAATTCTTAATGGCACATTGACACATTAAGGTCATTCAGTGTCATTGAGGTATGGATTAAAACTTGAATGAATGATAAGTGTAAAAACATACAGTAAACAATGACGTTACAATTGCAAATAACAATATAATCTTAAACCTATAGATTCAATTATTCACATAAAATTCCCTATCAGTACCTAAGTTCTTCTGACAAAGTCCCTTGACTTTATTTATCACAAAACACCTAATGTTAGTTGATTCTGATGTGTTGGTTTCACATTCATTTTTTTTCATAACTGAACATTAGATATAACCATGGCAACAGCATTTGATAAATTATAGCCTAAATATGGCTCACAAGTGAGATGTTGACAGCTAGCAACTAGTGGTCAAATGTGATTGAATAATCGCAATCTTAATAGTAAATGAGAGATACTATTTGAGGTCATATTTGATATTTATATGAAAATTTGAAGAATTCTGTTGACATGGTAACCATGAATTCTATAATAATTCAAATTTTACACCATTTTCAATTAGCCTGATATGTCTCCCACCTTCCCACCTGATTTTGTTGAGAAATACATATTCAGTGTAAAGCTAGAGATGAAAATGTACCTTTTTCTGGAATCCCAATAAAATGTAAATGGTTGCCATGGAAACAGCTGTATCTTTTGAAAGACCCCACAATTTGAAGAAAAAAAATATCATTTGAGAAACCCTAGGTCACCTGCTACATGTGTAGCACTTCAAATTACAGTGTTGTAATACCTTTCCCATTAAAAGCAAAGAATTAGTGACATTAATTAATATTTAAACACTACACTTTATTATGATCCCACAATCTACAGACAGGTTTCCCTTTAACAGATTGATTTAATAAAAGAAATCTTGGAGCAGTGGCATATTACTACGCCAACCTTTCTGAGTTTTAAAAGATCTCAAGCTTTCAATATATCAAGGAAATTTCGATTGTGATTTTCAAACAATTCACAAGAGGACACTCACCACCAACACTCATAAATGCCCCGAAGAACTCAATACAAACGTATTGATTCCTCGAATTCTGTCAACTCACAAAACGTTCACATTTATCTACACTTGCAACACATTTATTGGCATGCATATATACAATGTATCATTTTATATTTTGAAAAAATTCTTTCTTCTGATATTATTTTAAAATTTGCCAATATATACATCCATTCCATTTACATAGCATTTGCCCAGCAAAGCGATTCCCCATTCCTTTACTGTACAATTAGTGAAGTATTGTAATTATGAAGAGTTTGGTATATGTTTCGGCTTCTATCACATCAATGAGGAATATGCCACATTTAATCGCATGATTAGCAATGTCCTCCAATCGCATGATTAGCAATGTCCTCCGACATAGGTATCTTGTGTAATTTGCACAACACAAGGCAGATCATTCTTAACAGATTTTCTCTTTTCTTTTTTTTCTGTAGAACTGGTTAACAAGCAACAACAATTATCCCAACTTGATATACAGCGAGAAAGAAAACTAAATTTGCAAAAGGTATGCAATTCTACCAGACGACAAACCTTTAAAAAAAATATGGTTCAGAACATTGTGGTGGATGATGAGAGGCGCATGTTGTGGTGTGTCGTACCCAAGGTTGCGTGTACCAGTATAAGGAGAGCCCTTGCGCTTTCCTCCGGGTTGGTGTCTGCCCAGGATATTGAGGATATGGTGGCCACTTATGGGAAGGGCAGATCCACAGAAAATGTTGAAAACACACGAATGTTTCGCAAGAGAGCAAATCAAAGATATCTATCTTCATATACACCAAATGAAATTCAGTACAAAATGGAAAACTATTTTTCATTTATGTTCGTGAGAGATCCATTTTCTCGATTAGTGTCTGCATGGAAAGACAAATTTTCAAATTTCGATCACCCCTACTTAATGACTTATGCAAGGAACTTTGGGAAACATATACTTAATACGTACAGGAAGGGCAAACAAAATCGGGACGTGAAGAGTGGAAAAGGGGTTCACTTTGATGAGTTTATTAAGTTTATTGTTGATTCTCATCGAGCAGGAGATGTCTTGAACGGACATTGGCAACAGTACGAAGCACACTGTCATCCTTGCCAAATATATTATGATTTCATAGGAAAGTTTGAAAGTTTGACAAAGGATGCTGAGTATGTGTTGAGCGTGATAGGCGGGAAGACGGTACTGGACGCGTTCCCATCGGAGAGGCATGGTTCTCACCAAAAGACAGGAGCAGACCTCTCATTGTATTATGCAAATATTTCTGATATTACCATGAAGAGACTCCGAGAAGTATATAAGATAGATTTTGACATGTTTAATTATGATAAGTACAGGTATAAAACAGCAAAGGAGCAGTTAAGATCACCGCCTAGGAAAAAAATATAATGTGACGATGTATTCGCTGTCCCAATAGTTTTATGTATGCAAGATAATCAGTTTGAATTCTTAGCTTCTGGAATCGTTTTTGTAATATTGACGTGTTCAATCACTTAGAAATACATTTATATTCAATAGTTATAATATCAAAATTTTTGTTTATGGTTTTTAACAATTTGGGAAAAGATTGCTGGGAAGAATTGGCTGAAGTGGGTAATGTCCTCACAGCCAATAATGAAGGCATCAAACACATCACTTTCTCTCTCAGAGTAAACAATGCGGTGACCACTTCTTAAATACGTCATTGTAATGGATAACACCAGATCGTGCGGTTGCTAAGTGCTTTATTGAACGAAACACGCGATACACGAGATGCGGACGTACCAGTCACATTTGAACATTACATCTCCCCCTTCTTTAGTTGAGGATTGTATGTTTATGTATATTCATATGCAGTAAACTTTAAACAATATAAATTGTAATATTGTGTTATCGTCTCTTTGAATAAACTTTTTGTAAAGCTTTTCTCTTGTGTGTATTTTTTATAGTCTCTGTCCTTTACACACATTTCCATCCATTCTCCTCCCTTGAGAAAATTAAAATGTAAGCTTATGGCATATACCCGCATTGTTTTATACAAACAGGAACTTGAAATTTAAACATTTCAAACATACATTTATAATTAACATTGCTTATCATGGAACAAGGCTTTTGCTTTACCATACAAAAATAAGATATAAAAATACATGCTCTTTGCCTGAACAATATTTGAACAATATTTGGCTAGTTTTATAAACAAATTACTAAATAAAATTTTACCATACCATATAAGAGTAAAATACACAGTATTTTAGCATTACTCAAATATGTAAATACAAAATGATACATATTTTTCTGAACACTTTTATGAACACATATTCTGCTTGAACACTTTTATGAACACATAAAATAATACTATGGCAGTATTTGAAATAAACATCTTATACAATGTTTCTGACCATTCTGCTCAAACACACATGTAGTAACTCACTTGAGAGACCATCTTGAGCCTGTCTTTTGACTTTAATAAGTCTCTACTAATCTGACCCTGCCAAATGTGGTAGTTTTACCTCATATTCACTCAAATGTTTTGGCATTTTCACACTCCTGTGGGGACGTGTCACTGGTTCAGATTGAGTTTGGGGTTTACTAGCATGAGATTTTGACTTAAAATGCACAGCTCTAGTTCGAATAGTGTCGCCATGGTTACCGACTGACGGCTGATCGGACATTTCGACTCTGCTGGCGCTTTGCAGAATATCTTCTGGTTCTTCATCCTTCTGAGCCAATAGTGGTTCCTCTGAGACATGGCCTGAAATGGCTGCTGTTTCTGGCCTTGACTTCTGTCCCTCTCTGAGCCACTATCATGGACCCTTTTCTCTCAGTGACCTGGAATGGCTCTGGCTGAAATCTTGGCACTGACTTACCAGATTTGGTCACGTTCTTCATCAGAACTCTGTCTCCAACCTCCAAGCCTGATGGCTTGATATTGCGTCTCCTCTCTGCGTAGTATTTCATCTTGGCTTTTGCCTTCATGTCATTTTCTGCAATCTTGCTTGTGTCCTCATACCTAAAGACTTGAGGCAGTTTGGTCTTGAGGGGATACCCATTCAAGGCTGTTGCTGGTGGGATACCAGTTGCACTATGTGGAGTTGCTCTGTAATTTCTCAGAAATTTCTGGAGCTCTTTCTTCCACGGCTTACCCTCAAGTTGTGCTGTTTTACACACCTTACCAAGGTTTTTCATGAAGCTCTCCGCTCCACCATTTGCTTCTGGCCAATATGGCGTCACTTTCTGATGCTCAAATCCCAGTACTTCTGCAAAATTCTGAAATTCTTCACTCTGGAAGGGACTCCCGTTGTCACTCTTGAGCTTATCAGGTATGCCTCTTGATGAGAACACCTTGTCCATTGCCGGTATGACTGCACTTGCAGCCTGCGACCCGACTATCTCCACTTCTGGAAATCGAGTTCTGTCACATCTCACTACCAGCAAATAGTGACCTGACGGCAGAGGACCAAACATATCTGTGCTCAGATGAGACCATGGATGCTCTGGAAGGTCTGTCATCTGCAATGGTTCTCTCCGTTTGGGATCGTGGCTTGCAGCACACGCTACACATTGACTAATCTTGGTTTTCACCATTTCCTCAATGCCTGGAAACCAAACCTTTTCACGCAATAGTGACTTGGTTTTCACTATCCCTTGGTGCCCTTCATGTGCTAGATCTACAGCTCGCCTCTGGAGACTGTCAGGCAAAACTATTCTCTTACCTCTCAGCACCAACCCAGACTGAGTCACGCTGAGCTCTGTACTCACATGGCTGAATGATTGCAGTGCTTTGACGTCACAATCAGATTGCCAAGAGTTTGGTTTTGATACCAGATGCCACTTGTTGCTTCTGATAAGGCTTTTCACCTGTGTGAGTGTTGGGTCAGCCAGAGTTTCTTCTAATACTTCTTGCTCAGTCATTGCCTTGGGCACAGCTGCTGATGCTATGTAGTTCACATATTCTTCTGCTATCTTCTCTTCTCTGGAAGTTTTCTCATCCTTCTCAACTGGATGTCTTGATAGGTAGTCTGCTGGGTTGTCTTTCCCACGAGCATACTTCATAGTGATGTTGTATGGCTGTAGTCTCAGAGCCCATCTCTCAAGTCTAGCTGTCAGTTTGGCATTTGGACTACCAAGCATAGACAAGAGTGGTTTGTGATCAGTTCGGACAGTCACTAGTCCACCAAATATGTAGGTATGGAACCTCTCACATGCCCAGACCACTGCTAGGGCCTCTCTCTCAAGCTGAGAGTAACGTTGCTCAACGTCAGTGAGGGCTCGGCTTGCATAAGCCACAACTGTACTTGTCTCTGAGTCATCTGTCTGAGTCAGTATTGCACCTAACCCTACAGGAGATGCGTCAACTATCAGCTCAGTCTCTTTGTTCATGTCAAAGTATGAGACTACTGGTTTGTCAGCCAAGTACTTTATCAGTCTGTCATATGCAGTCTGTTGTCCTGTATCCCAGTGAAACTGTACTCCTTGTCTAGTCAACCTCCTGAGTGGTTCAGTCAGTGTTGAGAAGTTTGGTATGAACCTAGCGTTGAATGTCAGCATTCCTAGTAGGCTCTCTACTTCACCACTAGATGTCGGCACCTGCATTTCTAGCAATGCTTGCAGTCTCTTGGGTGATGGTTCCATTCCCGCTGCGGAGAATACCATACCATAGAACTCTAGTTTTGGCTTGTCAAATTGGCATTTTGGCAAGTTGACTGTCAGTCCATTGTCAATCAGTCTCTTGAACACTTGGACAATTGCTCTGTCGTGGTTTTCTTGAGCTACTCCTCCAACGATGATGTCATCAGAGATGTTGAGGGCTCCACCTCTGTCGTCACCGATGCCTTCGATCACGCGTGCGACAGTGTTCTGGAATATCTCGAAAGCACAATTTATTCCGAAATTTAGACGTTTGTACCGCCTCAACCCGACATGCGTCACAAATGTTGTGATGTACCGAGATTCCTCGTCCAGTTCCAGCTGGTGGTAACCAGATCTGAGATCGAGTTTGCTGAAAATGGTCCAGCCGTTAACTCTGTGCTGTATGTCCTCGATCGTCGGTACTGGATGACGGATGCGCTTGATAGCCTTATTGGCGTTTCTCATGTCGACACACATCCTGATCTCGGTCGGATTGCTCGGTTTTGGCGCTACGACCACGTTTGACACCCACGGTGTCGGACCATCGACTTTCTCGATTATGTCGAGTTCCTCGAGTTTGCGTATTTCGTCCTCGAGCTGTGAGCGAATTTTGAATGGTGGGGGAATCAGGGATTTTGCAACCGGTGGCACCTCCTTGTCCACATAGAGATGTACCTTTTCCCCTTTCAATTTTCCGACCCCTGCACTCAGCTCTGGATGGTCACTCACAAATGATTCTGCAACACTAACATCAATTTTGTTAATGACATGTGGTGCTACTTTTATCAGATCAAGTTTCAAACAAGCATTGTAACTAAGTAGGCACCCATCTGAGCCAGGCATTACATATATCAACTCAGTGTATGATTTACCTTTACATGAGATAGTTGTTTTAAATTTGCCCTTTGGCTGAATGCTTTTGGCTGAATATGGGTTGATTTTATCATGTTTTGCACTTTCTAGTTTGATTTTACCTTTTAGCTTAGCATTGAATGTATTTTCATCTATGACAGTACATGTAGCTGCGCTATCTGCAGTGAATACAAGGCCACGGGCCGTGGCGCAGTTGGTTAGAGCGCCAGCTTATTAGCACCAGTTCCTCTGTGGTGATCCAAAGGTCGTGGGTTCGAACCCCGGCCGTGCCGGGATTGAACTCATGATACAATTTCCTACATGAGCTGAGGCCCGTGCCTAAAGGGTTAACCCGTTGTCCTTGTAAATCTGTGACCGGGTGAGTTGTCATGTCAAAGACCTGCGACATGACAATTCAGTGAGGCAGCACTATATCTGCTACAAGTAGGTCTCATCACGAAATGACTGAAATAATGTTGAAAGTGATGTAAAACCACAAACAAACAAACAAAGCAGTGAATACAATGTTGCTGTTCTGAATGGTTACCTGAAACCTAGGTGTTGATTTTACCTTATCACCTGACAATGCAAAAAGGTAGTAGTTGTCGTCGTCGCTGTCGGACTCGTTGGTCACCTCATGGACTCGCTGATGCTTGCCGTGTCGGCGCTGCTTCTGTCGACGACCACTGTCGGCGCCCTTGCGACCACCGCTTGCGGATGGCTGCTTGTAACCGCCGCTGCTACTGGAGCCAGATTGACCACCACGTTTGGATTTACACATTTTAGAGAAGTGGTGCAACTTGTGACAGTTTCCACATTCCTTTCCGTATGCCGGACAAGACTCTCTGCCCTGGATGTGTGGATAATCCCCGCCACAGTAGTAGCATTGCATCTTTTGTCTGTTTTTACTTGATTGATTTTCTTATCCTCAGACTTAGGCTGTTGTAATACTTTCTCTATATCTGCATTTTGAGACTTGCACTGTTCGTTGCTACGCCCCTCTGCAAGGACGTCTTCCAGTGTCTTTAAAGATCCCTTTAGCCCTTTTTGCCTAAGTCTGGAATCTGTAGTTGTTGTGACAATGTGTCTCTTGATCTCAATCGCCATGTCCGGAAACTCGCATCTGCTGGCCTGCTGTCTCAGTCTGACCTGATACTGGTCGATGCTTTCGCCTCTCTTCTACTTCAACACGCATACCTCGAAATCAGTGTTCACTTTGGGTTTGAAGTGCGCTGCTAGCTTTGCCTTAGCCTCGTCATACTTATCACCAGTGTTTTCAAATGTGAGGAAGTCTTCAAAAGTTCTCGGACCAATCAGGTGCAAGAGCATCATGCGCTGTCTCTTGTCATCCTTGATATCCAGTGCCCCCATATAGTTTTCAAATCTTGAGATCCATCTCTCCCATGTGACACCACTAGCATCACCATCACCATTTACCTCATCAAATGTGCTGATTGCTGGAATGTTATTTGATGCCATTTTTGAGGTTTGATTGAGTAGCTGGGAGTAGGAATTGTCACTGTCTATGATTTTGATTGGGGCTGTGTGTTTGGAAATCCTGCCTGTGATTCTGATTGGGACTGTATGCACAAATACACAACTTCCGGTCAAGTACTCTTTGTAGCAGTCTGTTGCTTGATTAGCACTTGAAATTAGGAGAAACAGGCACAAGAAAGTCAGCAAAATTGAGGGCCAAACTTGCCTTGGGAAGCCATGACCTTGGGAACCACGTGTCAGCATTTGTGAACTGGTCCGGTAAGTTTGCTGAATGTTTATGACAGTTTATACCAGTTTGCAGACGTGTCCACTTCTTCTGAGCGATGTCTGCAGTTTCCTTGATACCTTAGTGTTGTTTTTAACTTGTTTGGGCGAGGTTTTGGCACTTCTGCATGCCCACAAAGATCAATCCCATCCTCGTCGCCAATGTAATGGATAACACCAGATCGTGTGGTTGCTAAGTGCTTTATTGATCGAAACACGCGATACACGAGATGCGGACGTACCAGTCACATTTGAACATTACAGTCATGACATATAATATATATATAATATTAAAAAGGGGCATGACACTTTATTATAACAGGTAAGAAAAAAGTATTCCTATGCCAGTTCCAATATCTAGAATAGATGATGACAAATATATTCAGTGGAAATATATTCGGTAGTTGTTGTCAGGAATTATGTTTTTGTCCAATATTTCGGTGCAACCTGCCAAATAAAAGGGGTGGCCAAACTGGTGAAATAAAACAAACATCTTTACCAGGAGATTTTATGTCTAAATTGAAATACCTTTCTTTGGACAATTACAAAATAAGTGGTCTGGTATAATAACACCATTCAGTTAAATATGAGAATATATATGCAAATAGACATTTAGAATAACAATTTAAAAATATGACCACATCAACAGGTCAGTGAGGTCAGGAGAAGGCAATCATCTATATTGAACATCTATTTTTCTACTTCATGATGTATTTTTATTTTGGACTATGAATTATCAGTAGCTTTGACAAAATAGTAGCTTTGACAAAATGGACAAAAATCCCTTGTCAATAAAGATGACTGCAACATATATATATATATATATATATATATATATATATATATATATATATATATATATATATTATATTAAATAATGGACTACAACGTAAGAAGACAAATAATCGTGCTCACGATTGTTTGTACGTTGTTTGTTACCTGGGATAGTATATCCCATGTATATAAAGGTAGGTAAAGGCAAAATAGAGACAACCAAATGTAAAGCTATTGAATCTTGCCATTGGTGATTTGCATGTAAACAATGTTAAACAAACATATTGTGCAAGATACATTTTGTGGAAACAAAAGTTATTTGTAGTGTTATTGGTGAAATGTTATTTGTAGTGTTATTGGTGATATGGGATGGATTTGCCCAGTAGTACGACATAAGGTAGAATTGTTAATGCTAATGGATGACAGTAGATTGACTAAACAGATATTTATGTGGGATAAACAACTGAATAAAAGAAACTGGAGTAATGAAATATCTAGGATTTTGAGGGAAATTGATCTAAATGATATATTTGATGATACAACATTGTTAAATTTGAATCAAGCAAAACATATGTTGATTGATAACTGGAAAGAAGTCTGGAAAACACAGATTTCAAATATGCCTAAGCTATATTCAATTTAAAGATGAATTTGAAACTGAATCTTATTTATATAAAGTACAAGATAGAAATCAATGGTCATTACTGGCACAGATGAGATGTGGTATTCTGCCATTAGCAATTGAAACAGGCAGATTTACAGATACTCCCTTGGAATATAGACTATGTGAATTTTGTGATGAAGGTGTATTAGAGAATGAATTCCATTTTTTGTTACACTGCACATTTTATGGTGAATATAGATCATCTTTGATACTCAAATTGATAAATAATGGAGTAAATTTCTCTTTTATCAATGAGCAAGAACAAATTAGAATTCTTTTGAGTCCTAATTTTGTTAAAGATACTGCTGAATATATTTATAAATCATTTATTAAGAGAAGTCATACATTGTATAACTAACAAACAGCACACTTATTATGACTATTATATGTAGCTTATAGTAACTTATAAGCCCAATTCGGGCTGGGTGTAACTTAGTTCAAGGAATACTTTGGTGTTGAATGTATATGCTGATATATTATATTGAACTAAAATGTACACGTCACTTTAATCAATATTTACTTACTTACTTAGTGTTTTTCAAAATATCACAAATAGCTAATTTTGAATGCCTTCCAGGTAGATCATATCAGCCAAATCATACCAATAATGCTGCATGTTGCTGCATTCCCCACCCCGCCATTCCCCACCCCGCCATTCCCCAACCCGCCATTCCCCATCCCGACATTCCCCACCCTGCCATTCCCCACCCCGACATTCCCCACCCCGCCATTCCCCATCCTAGCATTCCCCAACCCGACATTCCACATCCTGACATCACCCACCCCGACATTCCCCACCCCGCCATTCCCCATCCTAGCATTCCCCATCCCGACATTCCCCAACCCGACATCACCCATCCTGACATCACCCATCCTGGCATTCCCCACCCAGACATCACTCACCCTGGTATTATCCACTCCGGTATTACACACCCAGACATCGCCCACCCTGGTATTACCCACCCAGACATCACCCATCCTGGTATTATCCACTCTGGTATTACCCACCCAGACATCACCCACCCTGGTATTATCCACTCTGGTATTACCCACCCAGACATCACCCACCCTGGTATTATCCACCCTGGTATCATCCACCCTGGTATTATCCACTCTGGTATTACCCACACTGGTATTATCCACCCTTGAAATTTGTTTTAAATGGCGTATTTTTCCCGGCACCTTGTGGCGTTGTCGATATCAATCGCGAAACACAACCATCTCTCTGAGTCTGTTATAAATTGTTTTATTATCATAAAATATAAATTTATCAATATAGATTTACAAATAAATTATCAATCTTAAATGTTTTTTGAATGTCTGTCCACACAAGTTCCTTTCTATGTTTCCTTAAAAGTTTCTTTTGCTGTTCCATGATACTGCCTCGTTTTGGTTTATTTTTGGATTGTATATATCTTTTGATTAGTGTCATGTGCACAATTTAGACCCTGTGGATCAGCCAGTAGGGACTGGGTAACCGATACTCGGCATGTCAGCGGTCCTAAGCCCATACACTAGTCTGGTCCCCCACCGAGTGTCAAGGATGTGTAGATACACGGAGGGCGGCACCAGTCTACCAATACTCTACATGTCAGCGGTCCTCAGGCAGTCGGAGGCAATTTTCCAACTGTTGTTCTGTGTGGTAAGCATGAAGTTCTGAGTAAAAGCCATAGGCTGGTTGCCCTTATATTTCACTGTCCCACTTGCACTCACGAGTATAGTGGTCTGGCCAGCCGTTACCTGACCTGAAACATTAAACATGATTAAAATTTGATCAGTTTATATTCAAGCTCTCCTTTAATACCTCAATTAATCATTGGTCCCATAATTATGTACTCCTAACTGCACAAAGAACCTAGTTTTCTGATTCATATTATATTTATGTCTTCATTTATCTTGTAAAGGCAAATTGAGAAAATCTATTTTCAATGAAGCTCACCTACTGCAAACCTACCAATAGTGTGTAAAACATATCATTTAAGAAGGACAAATGTATATAAATTGGTTTCGTGAAAATATGATGCAGGCAAATGCCACCAAATTTCAGCTCATTATGCTTGATCGCAAGGGGGAAAGATGTAAAGATGTGGAGATTATGATAAATGGTATTGCTTTACAACAAGTACATGTTATGGGCCTCTGTAAGAAGGCAAGTAAAAATTTGGGTATTCTCCTGAGGTTATCAAATTCTCTTAAAGGTGTAATAGAACGCCTTTCATTGTTAGATGCCTTTTTAGTATCTACTTTTACATATTGCCCTACCACTTGGCATTTTTGTAGTAGAGATATCGTGAAAAAAATGGAGAAAATTCATGAAAAGGGTCTGCGATTTGTGATGAACGATTTTAACATGAGTTATCAACAGCTTTTAACTGCAACCAAATGTGACACACTCATACTCTGGAGACTAAAGAAGATTTCCATTTTTGTATATAAGTGTGTATGAAATGCAGCCAAGTTATCTATGTTTTGTTTAAGTTAGTGGACAGTCAATACTTGATGCGTGATGAACTAGCTCTGAAACTGTACAAGTTCAAAACAAAGACATATGGTTTGAAGTCTCTATTATATGCAGGGTCTAAACTGTGGAATAGTATTCCACTGCATATGAGATGGTCTGAAAATGTAGTGTCATTCAAGAGATCATTAGAAAAATGGTCATGTTGTAATGTGGATTGCGTTAAATGTAAGGATTTTAACTTTCATGTGTAAGAAGATTATTGTTTTATCTGTATATATTGTTATTTTAACTCCAATACCAGCTTCAAGCTGATGTTATTGTTAAACATAATCGAGTATAAATAAACATAGGCATCAGAGATGCATCAACCCTCAGCCCTGGTAACTTATTGCACAACATTCGCTCCACACAATATTTGTGAACAAAACGTCACTGCACCAAGGCAAATGATGCAGGGGTAAAAAAACCCATAAAATCTACTTCCTTTGATAGCTTATGTGTGTCAGGTATCATGAAACTGTCATAATTTACTCTACAATTATTGAGATGATGGGCCGGTGACCTTGAAAAGCAGGTTAAGGTCACCGTCCATCAAACTCATCTGGATTCTTCACCAGATGCTTATGTGTGTCAATTGTCATGAAGCTGCCATTATTTGTTCTTGAGTTATTGCAATGACGTGGATTTGATATAATTGTCCCTGTGACCTTGGAAAGTAGGTGAAGGTCATGTTCCATCAAGAGAAGTCTGAGGTCTTCACCAGATGCTTATGTGTGTCAAATCTCATAAAGCTACCGTCATTCGTTCTTGAGTTATTGCGATTCTTGGGATTTCACATAATTGTCCCTGTAACCTTGAAAAATAGGTCAAGGTCGTCATCCAATTGTCCCTGTAACCTTGAAAAATAGGTCAAGGTCGTCATCCATCACACTCGTCCGAGGTTTTCACCAGATGCTTATGTGTGTCAAGTTTCATGAAGCTGCCATCATTTTTTCTTGAGTTATCGCGATGACAAGGATGTTCTCTACAGACAGACAGACAGACATACACACACACACACACACACATACATTGTAATATGCATGCCATCCCCATGACCTGAGAACAATATAACTGTATAATATAACTATATATTATTGTTGCTGGAGCAAAGTCCTTTTTTAATCTAAATTCATATTCACTGCTATTTAAGTGGCGAGTGTGTGAGTACTGACTGATGACGGGCTGTGCAAGTGTGTGAGTACTGACTGATGACGGGCTGTGCGAGTGTGTGAGTATTGACTGATGACGGGTTGTGTGAGTGTGTGAGTACTGACTGATGACGGGCTGAGGGAGTGTGTGAGTACTGACTGATGACGGGCTGAGGGAGTGTGTGAGTACTGACTGATGACGGGCTGAGGGAGTGTGTGAGTACTGACTGATGACGGGCTGAGGGAGTGTGTGAGTATTGACTGATGACGGGTTGTGTGAGTGTGTGAGTACTGACTGATAACGGGCTGAGGGAGTGTGTGAGTACTGACTGATGACGGGCTGAGGGAGTGTGTGAGTACTGACTGATGACGGGCTGTGCGAATGTGTGAGTACTGACTGATGACGGGCTGTGCGTCGAGGCCCTCGATGGCGTGCTCCGAGGTGGGCATGTTCTCCAGGAACTTGAGGATACTGGCTGGTCCCTCCGCTGCATTGCCGTTCCATACCAAAGTGGCCGAGTCCAAATAGAACTTGTTTATCACCTGCAACATATTGGTAACAAACAAGCATAAGTCAAGAACAAAAAAAACAAATTATAAGCTTTTTACCCTCAGACAAAACAGTGTTTATCTGATAACTTTTGAAAAAGAGAATGAAATCTTTCATATTTGACACATGTCAGTCTTTCTCCACTATCCACACTGCTTATCATATTGGATTATATAGAGCTTTAATAGATGATGGCTGACCTTGGAAAATGTTCAGGGTCAGCTTACCCTTTATTATTTATATTGCTCCCAGATTTGGCCTTGGACAAATTTCAGCAACTGTAAATTGGAGTTACTCCAAATTTATTTCATATTCTTGCTTTATGAAAAAAAAGTGTTATGTTCTAAAATTTTGAACTGTTGACCTTGCTGTAATTAGTTTGATTTTCTCAGGAACCTAAAAAGTTTGTACTTCATATTTCATTTTAAAAACAATCTTTATGCATACCAATGCAAAATCACGAGAACTTCAGTTTTGACCTTTGACATTGGTGGTAAAAAATGTCAGGAAGAATTCTCTCCAACTGTAAATTGAAAAATAGATAGAATTCTTCTCCTGACAATGCCACATATTCCCTATAAATAGCTAGGAATGATGACATATTTGTGAAGCTGATCAAAAAGTTCCTTAAATTCTTCAAGTTGTTATTTTAAATCCAATATGGCAGCCACTCAGTAATCAACACACACATTTTTCTCAAAGTCTAAAACTGAGACAATTTTTTAGATTACAAGAATGAGGCACTGGATGTTCCAGTTGCCGATACTTTCAATACCTCGGTGGAGCAAGGGTATGGCATACTTGTCAATGAGCTTCAGGGAAAGATAGGATTTGTCAATACAACATTTTACCTACGAGTACTTAAGAACTCCTCCCAGTAGTTCCCAAGAAGTTGACAGACTGACAGACTAATATCCCAACTGCTCAAAGTCAGCATAGCTAAAAGTGTATATAAGGAATCAATCTGTTGGACTTTTTCTGGGCTTTTCTTGTTTTATCTTAACCTATGGACCTTTCTAGAGCATGGATTTTTTTTCTTCAAAATTCCTGGACCTTTTCAGATTTTAAACATAGGCCACTAACCTCATCAGCTGATCAGCTGTGCTGATCAGTTTTTTGTAATGTTTGTGAACATTTTCTGGAAATTTCTTCATAAATGATCATTTAAATCCTTTCTAAGAGCAGATTTGAGCAGATGATAATCTACCAATCAAAATGCAAGTTTCATATTGAATATGGTATCTTGATTCTCATTGGCTAATATTTGTAATGTTATCAAAAATGGCAGCCTCCTTGACAGTGATAGTCAGTAAATTTTTGAGAAAATAAATCATGGACTTCGAATGGAAATGGAAAAAATCTGAGCTTTGTGGAAAATAGACAGAATTGGTCCCCTCATAAAAGTCTTTCCTGCTAATTGTATTAGTTTCAGAGAAGACCAAAATTGGCAGACAGAATGACTCCTGCAAATTTCTCCTGCATCGCTGCAGAAGCTATGCTCCGCATTGCTAGAATACTTTGGCAGCCATGATACTTTGGCAGCCATGATACTTTGGCAGCCATGATACTTTGACAGCCATGACACTTTGACAGCCATGATACTTTGACAGCCATGATTCCTTGACAGCCATGATACTTTGACAGCCATGATACTTTGACAGCCATGATATATTGACAGCCATGATACTTTGACAGCCATGATACTTTGGCACCCATGATACTTTGAGTCATGATACTTTGACAGCCATGATACTTTGGCACCCATGATACTTTGGCACCCATGATACTTTGACAGCCATGATACTTTGAGTCATGATACTTTGAGTCATGATACTTTGGCACCCATGAAACTTTGGCACCCATGATACTTTGGCACCCATGATACTTTGACATCCATGATACTTTGGCACCCATGATACTTTGACAGCCATGATACTTTGACAGTCATGATACTTTGACAGCCATGATACTTTGACAGCCATGATACTTTGGCACCCATGATACTTTGGCACCCATGATACTTTGACAGCCATGATACTTTGACAGCCATGATATTTTACACACAAGTCCCCCCCATAATGTCAGCTTATATGAGACCGGAAGAAAACAGAATTGGAACGAGAAGTCGTCTCAAATCAAGTTAAGATATATTTTTTCAAAATACTTTTGAAATAGGAGCGTGTCCTACGCGTTTAGGCCTCTGCTGAGGCCTCGTCGGGGACTAAAAGTTTGAAATCTAGGCTTAGATGCGTAATTTTCTTTACCTGGCTGTCATAGCATGTGAATGCTTTGAAAGCAAGACTCAAACTGATCCATTAGTTCCATCGTGGAACAGGATTAAACAGAGCCACTGTGACGTTATTGGAATTGGTTGCCATTGGTGCCGTTTGGGATGGTTACTAGGCAAAAATTGTGCACGAGATATACCATGGTATCTCATGTGCAAAAGCCTGTCTGTTGGCAGGAGATTGGTTGTGGATCTGCCTGAGGGGGAATCCTGGTCTGATTCAGTCTGAAAGAGACTGAACTCAGTTGGTGCTCATGTGTATGAGTTTCTAGAGTAGACGATACGGTGGATGTGAAATCGAGGATCCCCCGTCCATCTTGTTGAGAAGGGGCCATTTAGTGATTACCCTGGGAGAAAGGCAGGCTGGTGGGGACCAAGATCATGCAAAAAAAAATTTTTTTTTAAATAATGTCAGCTTATTAACGTTTGCCTGACATGTGGTGCCCCCTACAATGCACTCAGGCAGTGTTTGCCAATGCCAAGCAAGATTAAACAGCTATACAATTCATAGCTTTGAAAAATATAAAAAAGGAATGCCTGTTCATAAGGAAAAGACAGGAAAATTATGCCTTATGGAAATTCTGGTTATTTTTTAGGATAATCTATAGAAAGTTTCTTTAATCTTGCAAGATTGGGCTTGAAGGAATCCATCATCAACATGTTAGCAGATATATTTATTATTCTTAAACAGTAAGTAATCACAGATACATTTATATAACAGAGAAAGTGTAGGTGAACACGAAGGTGAACACGAAGGTGAACCAGGTTTCCGTTAAGACATGCAGCATATACACAAATCCAATTCTCCAAAGTTCAAAGAGCAATCTTATCTAAATGTAAGTTTGATGCTTCATATATTTACCAATAATAAGAAATCCATTTATCAAACATTTTCACCAATGAAATCTCACTAGATATTAAAATTGTGATAGTATTTGAAATAGAGGATCAAATGGCTCTGTTCCATTTGCATTATCCCAGTTGAATACATGAGGATATAACGTTTCTATATAATGTCACGATCCAGGTGGCAGCACAATCTCCTGCTGCCACTGGAGGGCACCACAATGGATAGATAAGATTCCCTGATCTTATTTTCCTTTACATGCTTAAGATTGACCTTGCCATCAATTTACTCAAAGTTTAGATCCATGATTAAATTTTGAAATCGCCAGATTTGTTACCTCCATTTCATTTTTATTTTTAAAGATGTCTGACTTCAGGAAATTTACCAGATTGCAGCATTGACAGAAATGACAACTTGGAAGGACACAGGTCTGGTGAAAAAACTTCTTATCTATTGATGTATTTGACAGAGGGCAGCACTGACCACTGACCAAGAACAAATGAACATCCCATCATATGGAAGAATTAAATGAAACATCTTGTCCACATATTCATAAGAATCCCTGGGAGTGAAAAAGGTCTCACTCTGCATTTCCAACTTCGAGAATAACTTGAAACCATTCCAACATTATCTTGCATCCAAACTGACTCTGAAAGCAATGTTTTGCGCTTAATATAGCACAATTCATATCCAATATGCCAAAAGGTGATTTATTATGTTTGGGGCATGCACATACATATACTATAGATTAAACCAGTACATAAACGTGACCAAATATGGTCACTGATGGCCATCACATGACCTCGTCTGCTTTACAAACGATTGTTGCTTAGCATCATTATTTATAACATGCTTGCCTGGTGCTTTGACACGATATAGTTGTGTGATGCTGATGCTTGACCTCGCCTTACTTACTATCTTACATCTAGCTCAACAATTCAATCACACCAAGTAATTGTGTTTAATTTTCCATTTGGATGAGAAAGTTTGTATCCATTTGATTTTTGTTCAAAATTGTTAAGCTGAAAATGTTATTCTCGTCAAAATATGGACTCAATTAGAAAACATAATAATATCTTGTGCAAGTGTCAATAATTGTTATGGATATCACCACGGGAAACTAGATACCTTGTGACGAATGTCACAATCGGTACTGTAATAATCTAATAATCTGTGGTGTCAACAGTAATAGTGTACATGGCTAAAGTCAGGTTCTTCAATACCAGATACATGACACTGGTTGATATCTGACCTAATGATGTAGGTTTTTTCTCTGTGCTGCAGGCTGTTAAGTGCACACATATTCTGCTCTATGATCTAATAATTCATAGACCCTGTTAAATATCAAGACCCCTGCCCCATCCCCATGCCAGTGTCCTGATTACAGATAACAACATAATCTACTGTGTTCCTTGTATAACACCACACATATTGTCATTTCTTCCCAAATTGTTATTGGCTTCATTTTCCATGGAGGGGGGACACACTGTGTGAGCTGTTGCTTAAATGCCTAAACTTTATACAACAAGCAATACCAACAGCAGCTAGTCAGAGTTGGCAGCAAGCCAAAATGATCCCCCCCCCCCTCCCCCCAAGTCAAAAGATCAAAGAATCATGCCCCCTGATGTTACATTTCAAAATTGTCCACTAGATGGCACCACTGGAGGGTCATCTGTCAGTGAGGAGGATGTAGTCTTTCAGTGCCGGTGGGTATCTTAGCAGCTTAATGAGGGGTACTAATCTATAATTTCCCATGGCACGAATTGTTTTACGACACATGTGTTTGAGAGACTTTGGTTCACAGAGCCAACAGTAGAGCCATTCCAGGCGAGTTGGATCTCTGGCTACTTTGCGTGGCAAGTTAGCTCCCCGGAGCCATGCGTGCTTCAACGTACAGCCAGCATCTATCAGGTAGTCGGCAATATCCCACAATCCAAATTCCAAAGCAAGCAGTACTGCAGTTATGGGCCGATAGGTGAAATACTCTAAGGAGTCACTGTTCAAGTTGCAATTTGCTTGCACTAAAACCTTGACAATGTTAAAGTTCTTGATCTTGACCGCTGCCCACAGTGGGGTGGTTCCTAGCATGTTATCCAGGTCAGGATCAGCACCGACCCCGAGCATCAGTCTCACACCCTCCACACACTCTGCTCTGGTTAAGGTCAGCATCAGTGTTCCCATGTCAATATCACTAGTGGAATTGACGTCGCCTCCGTAAGCGATGAGAAGCAGCAGGACAACCAGGTGTCTGTTAGCTGCCGCGTACCACATCGGACTAAAGCAGCTTTCCCCTACATTAGGATTAGCCTTAGCTTCCAGAAGATCCAGAACAATTCCGAGGTCATGGCGAGCCACTGCCAGATATAATGGAGTGTGGCATCGGAAGGAGCCCGGTCCGGTCCGATTCACGTCACATCCTTTCTCCCGCAGCAATCTGATGTTGTCTTTGCTGGAGCCATACTGGATGGCGCGGGTGAGAGGGGTCATGACCTGGGAGGAGCACGCCTCCACATCGGCACCATGCTCCAGTAACACTTCAGTCATCCTCGTGTCTCCCTTGGTGACGGCCATATGCAGCGGGGCCAGACCTGTGCAGTCGGTGACATTAACACAGGCCCCGGCTTCCAGCAGCAGCCGAGCCACGCCGAGGTAATCATCGGATTTGTGATAGTTTGCCATGTAAGATGCGACAGTCTTAATGAGGGCAGTATCACCAGCCGTCGTAGTCTCATCTTCCCTTATATTTACATCTGCCCGGTACTGTACGAGCACTTGTACACAATTAACATGTCCTCTCACACTGGCGAGATGCACTGCTCTCTTACCAGACCCCGACACTTGGTTCACATCCGCTCCGTATGAAAGAAATATTTCCAGGATATCTGCAAAGCCAAGTCTGCACGCCACATGGATTGCGGCATCACCACTGCATACACGAATCGGTTCTAACATCGGTTCACACCAGGTGGCGTTGGGATCCACACCTTCTTCAAGAACTGACCTGACCTGACCCAGATTGCCAGCCATGATGGCATCCATGATCTGTGATGACATGGTCGGAGGTGGAGGAGGTGTTAGAGGGTTTTCAGCCTTCATGGTTGCATCACAAGCTGGACCGCCTGAGGCGTCATTGTTCATATAACTACGCCTCCCTGTGGCGGCCATGTATACTTCTCCGTCACTCTCGACCTCCCCGTCACTTTCACTATCCCTGCATCTGTGTTCCACCGTGTCACTGTCCTGTATTCCTACAGGTGGCGCTGATGCCAACACTGCACCTTGCGCTTCCTCCAGCACAGTGGGTTCAACGCCTCCATCATAGACACCCATGGAATCCATCCACCGCTCCATGGCACGACCATGCCTCGGCACAGCTCGACCATGCCTTGGCACAACTCTATGCTCGTCCATATTTTTCTATCTAATTAAATTCAGGCAAATTAAAACTTTATTGAGGATCGTCCTCTTGTAACTCTTCTCTCCTCCTCTTGGATTCACACCGTCCCACCATCATGGTAACTAGTTATCTTTGACCTCAATTGACCTTTTGGTGACCTTAGGTGACCTTACAAGAGTCTGTCCTCATCTACACCCCATAAGACCATTCCTGTTGGAACAAAAAAACAGGAAATGTCATGAATAATGGAATCAGGTAATTTGGAAATAAACAAAAGCCAAAACCTCTCTCACAAAGCTTGTCAATATGAATAAAGTCAAGAAAGGAATAATTTATACCACTAAAAATAGGAATAGACAAATAAAGATTCTGTATTGTTTTTTTAATTGGTTTGGTGTTATTTTTATCAAAATGCCACAAAAATCACATGTCCTAATTGATCAAGGAATTAGTTTGAATTTACAAAACATATTCATCCCTGTATTTATATTGACAAGCTTAAATTTATACAATGCAGTAGTGATAAACTCATGTGATCCAAAAGTCCATACTGGAATGGCGGGGAATTGAGTGTCAGAAGACAAAACAAAAATATAAAATATTCATATCACACCAAATTATAATCATTGCTTTTAACTAATGAAGGGTTGAAACAACTGCACACGAGAACTTGTAAGGCCAACACAATATTTCTGAAGTAAAGTAAAAAAAAAATGTAAGAAAAAAAATCTGTATAAGCATAATTTCAACAGGACAGCAGATGGGAAGTGAATTTTAATAAAGACAAGGATATAAAATATGAAACATTTTGGTAACTCTTGGATTTATGTTTTCCATTTCAGTGTTTTTGTTACAATAGGAATGGTTTATGATATACATATATACAGATATATATCTATACTACTAAGCATAAACAGCAAATCAAGTACAAAATCCAGTTTGTCACAAGTCATGGAGTAATATGGTATGGAACCTGCATCCATCAGATCCATGCACAACAATCATGTTTCTCTGATAAAGAATTTCTTCCCTGGCCTTGACATTAAGGATTTCTGTCACTAGCCCCAAACGGTAGAATGACCTTAAACTTATGGTATTATTTAACTGGTCATTTTGTTGTAAACTAATGGCCCGTGGCATAAAACAAGAAAAATTTAGAATTTTTTACTTAAAAGGCCACTGAGCCAGTGCTAATGTCAAGCCCTGCTTCCTTCAGGACCACTGAGGCAGTGCTAATGTCAAGCCCTGCTTCCTTCAGGGCCACTGAGCCAGTGCTAATGTCAAGCCCTGCTTCCTTCAGGGCCACTGAGCCAGTGTTAATGTCAAGCCCTGCTTCCTTTAGGACCACTGAGGCAGTGCTAATGTCAAGCCCTGCTTCCTCCAGGGCCACTGAGCCAGTGCTAATGTGAAGCTCTGCTTCCTTCAGGGCCACTGAGCCAGTGCTAATGTGAAGCCCTGCTTCCTTCAGGGCCACTGAGCCAGTGCTAATGTCAAGCCCTGTTTCAAGTTATATCCAATTATTTCATTCCATGTATCTGCTACTGAGGACATATATATTATCTTCACATTATTGTAAGCTCATCTCATTATGTGTATGCATGACCGTATCAAGTTTTAGCTCTGTTCTGGGTACTGGAAACCAAACCCTATTAATATCACACATTAAGGTTCCCTTCAGTTTTCCCAATGTCTGTGCATGTGATAAAAGGGCAAAATATAGGACAATTTTTCAATTCTTAGAATGTAATTGTCTGCTGTAGAATTCTACTTTTTTCTATATAATCTAACGTTACTGCAGTCATTTGGGCTGTAGTCATGAATACTTCAGGCGAACACTGAAGTGCTCTTAAAGAGTGACTGAACTACAAATCAACGAGATTCACATGAGCTTATTTGTGAAAGCAAATCAAAATAAAAAAGAAAGCTATGTTTAGGTCGATAAAAATAATAACACTGTTTCTGGTAACATGCCCTGAAAAACTAGGATAGGGGATAAATTTTTATCTATTTATTCATTGATTCATTTAATTTTTTATATTTTGTTAAAAGTGAACAAATTTATTGAGAATGAATATGTATAAATTAAATTTTAAATAGAAATTATATATTTTCACAGAGAAAATAATAAAAAAAATAGGGTAACTGGTTTGAACTATGATAGGTAGGGGAATAAGAAACAAGTTTTTATTTTCATGCCTTACTAAACATTATCAAGGGGGTTGGAAACAGGAAGTATTTATATTTCTGTCAGACTCAACTTCAGAATCTATATTTAAAGACCTTGGGATGAGACACATAATAGTGATTTGGAAGTATTGTTTTTGCTTTAAAAAATCAAAACCTGAGATACTTACATGTCTGCGTTTATCAAGAGCCTCATAGTAAAGATTGACAAACTGCTCGCCAGCCTCACAAGCCTGGTCACTTCGTAACTTGATGTCCTGAAAATATACCCAAAGGAAAAATAAATCTGTGTGGCTCTTATAAAAGCTTGAGCACAGACTGCTTGGACAATATGGCTTACTAAATCAGCTCTCTCCCATTGAGGATAAACAAGAAAAGGTGGCACTCCATGTGTAACATGGATGGAAAAAAATTAGGTCAAACAAAACAGAAAGTACAGAAAAAATATACCAGTCTCTGTCGGAACGGTCAAAAAAGCAATAAACAAAACAAAATTTCAACAAACAAAACAAAAATTTCAACAAACAAAATTATCACTCAACTGATGCTTTTTCTTTGATTATATGGTATAGGAATATATTCATACACAATGGAGTGCAAATTAGGATCTATTGCATGGTCTCAAACACACTCACAGGGGCGCCACTTGTTCTTAAAGCCACACTGAGCACGGAAAAAAAATAAAAAGCCATAGGCCCCCTGATAATCACCATTACAAATGATTAAATTTAGAGGAGTCGTACAGTTCTAGTTCTGGTAAAGTTGTACAGCTCCAGTGTGTACTTTTCAATTGTTTTCTTCAATTTAAATTTGTCAACATATGAATGATCACAGTAGTTTGTCGTAGAAATACTGAATATGATTAAAATCTTTAAGAAAGAGAAAGTTAAAGTTATTCTGATAATGTAATTTATCAAAAATTCCATTTTTTTCCAGTAGGATAAGACTGATGGAAACTACTTCCCACACATAATTAACACCACCTGAAAACATCACTGGTGAAAAGCCTCCTGCCTCAGTCAGTTTTATTCTTCCCATCGGTAACTCAACTAATATCGCTCATTATGCTTGCCACTTGTCGGAGCCACCAGGGCTGTATTGTATCAACAGGTTCAAAATTATGAACCCAATATTTTGGGTTCAAAATCGGTGTTCAACACCAAATTTGAACCGAAAGTATTGTATGAACAAGTTCAACACCAATATCGGTTTCAAACACCAATTTTGGGTTCACGTTTTTGAGTCCATTATGCAACACCAATATTTCGGTGTCAAAATCGGTGTTCAACACCAATATTGGGTTCAAACCAGGGCTTAGATTTCAAGTGTGTGCTTATGTTCCAAGAGTCAAATCATGCCCAAATCTGTTTTCAGGAACAATTTCAAAAAAAATATTTTACTTACATCACAAGCTTGTGCTTAGATCTCAAGCAAGGTCTGTAGATTGTTTGGATGCAATTTTTTTCTTGCTTAAATTTTGCATCGAATATTTTTATAAAAACAGCTGTAGAAATGCTTTATTGCCTGTCAAATGCATCACAATGTGAAAATATGTGACGTCACATGAGTGCCAAGAACGATGGTAAATTGTAACAAAATGTCCATTGTGGCCTCATGACGTTGCAAATTAAATCCCATCAGAACCCCAGTGTAAGTTCAGAAAGGTCAAATATCGGAGTAATGCAAACAAAATTCAGTGATTGTAGTAAATATAAGAATATAGCTGCCAAAATATTGTTTGTTTTATGAAAAAAAATTCATAGGACTTAAAATTGAATGTTAAATTATGCAAAAATCGTACAAATTAACAATATAAAATTGACGAGCAGGAGATTTTTGGTTCAAAATGAACCTGATTTTGGGTTCAAATGAACCATAACCTGAAATCGGGTTCACAGACCTGGAACTGCTTGATACAATACTTTTGGCCCAAAAATATTTTGAACCCAATTTTGAACCCAATATTGGTGCAATATTGTGAACCTGTTGATAGAATACAGCCCAGCAGTGAGTGGAAACCACACAATTGAAGCACAAGCATATACCATTTCTGTACATATATTTTGAGCCGATATATTAATATGAAATATTTAAAACCATGTGCACCATTAACATTTAGTTTTAATGTTCGCAATTACGGCAGTCATTTTCATGGCCAAAAGACAATAGAATCTACAAAATACATAGATAACTGTCATTCTCTTGGTTTCACAATTTCATTCATATATAAATCATTTCTGTACATACATGTATATTATGAGCCGAGATATTTATATGAAATATTTGAAACTACCATTACCAAAACACGATAGACTATTCTTTTGATGTGTAGACTATTCATTTGATGTTTAGACTCTTCTTTTACATTATTTTTTCATTTGTTGCAGGTACAAATAAAATGCAGAAACGAGAGTTTGTTCCATGGTGATCAAACATCTTTAAAATATTTTACCTTATCAATAAAAAGAAATTCTTAATTGTTTATTTTTTATTTGTACTATGGTTAAGATCAAAGGGCACGAAATGCCCTTTGCATTCAGTGGTGAAGCCACCCCTAAGATACCTTGCATGTTTGGATAGTTCCAGAAGCCACCCCTAATACAGATTGCAAACGCTCTGAAAATGTCTGCAAAAAAAGAATCTTTTATTGTCAGATAAGTTAGGTGTTTTTCACATAAGTAAGATATTATTCACATAAATAAGATATGTTTCACATATTTTTCACATATGATTAATATTTTCCGAAAATGATTGCCATAATTGTGAACATTAAAACCAGTAGTTAGTCTTAGTTTTAAATATTTCATATTCATATCTCGGCTCATAATATATGTACAGAATTGATTTTTATATGTCTGAAATCGTGAGAACAAGAGGAAGAAAGTTATGTATGTATTTTGTAGCTTTTACTATGTTTTTGGCCCGAAAATGACTGCCGTAATTGTGAACATAAATCCAGAAGTTAATGGCAGTTTTAAATACTTCATATTCATATTTCGGCTCATAATATATGTACAGAAATGATTTATACATGTCTGAAATCGTGAGAACAAGAGGAAGACAGTTATATATGTATTTTGGAGATTGTATTACGTTTTGGTCCTGAAAATGACTGACGTAATTGTGAACTATATAAAAAGATATTATTTATAGTTTTGAAGATTTCACATAAATAATATACATTGGTTAACTAGGGCATCACACCGGTACGCGATATTATCGATATACCGGTATACAGACATCCATATGATAACCGGTATTGTCATACTGGTGCTTCGATATATTAGTTGTATCGAATTGGGCCCTCATATCATCATAGTAACACAGATTTTAATTCGATATTTTACGCATCGTAAGTTTTTTAATCTTTCAAATGTAAATACGACAACTGAGGGATCCATCATTGCGCAATATATTAATATTTCAATGGGAATCAATATGTTGTGACAGCACTCCAATCGTTTTCGCGCCAAAAATCACACTGTCCACCAGAGGCACACGCAAACTGATAGGTTCACCATGTCGCCCTCTGGTGGAGTTTGGCCAAAAATAAGAGCTTCTCCCCGTCACTTCCGGTTATCGAAATGACGGACTTGTGTTGCGTATGCATATTTAAGCATTGTTAAATTCACATTTTCTCCGATTTGAGCAAGATATACATTTATTAATAGGAGGCGGACTACTGTTGACACGTCGTAGAATATTTCTGTGTGTATTTTTAGCCGAAGATATTAAATATATCGCCGTTTGGGGAGCTTGCACCCGGACCGATAAAGACAGTCAATTATTCTTCTATTTCGGTTCAGTAATATCGATATGTATCGATATGTATCGAATATTGATAAATCATCGATACGTATCGCATCGTATCGATGAAATCCAACGATATGATGCCCTATGGTTAACACACGTTCACAAGTTCTTTCCACTCAATAGCCACGCTGTCTTCTGAGCATGCGCAGTAGCCACATGTGACGTCAGAACGATGAGAGCAATATGAATAATTACATGTTCTTTGATTCTTAAAATTTAATAAATAAGTTACTCAGATATTCTTTGTTATATTTACGAGGGGAAGGCATAATTCTTTCTCAAGATAACACAGAAAATGTTACATTTGGTGTTGGGAACTACTCTTGTACCTACATGCCTGTAAATAATTATAAATACGAGCTAACTTCAGGTCAGAACTGCTATGGCCAACACCACAAATCAACAATAGGAACATCAAACAACAGCGAGCAGAGAGGACACACATACTATGTGGAATGTTTCAGAATGACGGCAATGACAGATGAATGGATTTATCGCACACGCCGCACAGTGCTCGTGAGCGGCCACAGATGTGAATCTCGTCAGTGTTTGTGAAACACGTAGATTATTGCTTGCATCTCATTATATTTCCAATACGTTTAGAGTTATAATTCTGCACTTGTGTTTAAAGATTATTTTTGTAGGTAGTAAAAGTCCATCCGTCCTCTAACGTCGCACTTAATGAGAAATCAGTGATCAGTATTTCATCACTCACCTCTGTCGCAGCCATCTTGGGGCTTTCCCATTCAAATGACGTCATTTGCCGTTCGAGATTTTCGCGTCTTTTTCCACAAATGGGATTTCCCTTGAACACGAGTTCTACACCTTTTCTTGTTTTATTTGTTCAAACACTAACCATGTTTTGTTGAGTACAGCTTGAAACTCTTACGTCACATATGAACTGCGCATGCCCCGCCATATTGAAGTCACATCGCACATGGTGAAAACAAATCCCTGTCAGCTATTGAAATAGTACAGTCAAATTGAACCCCAATATGAAGATTTCATCTTTAAAGTTAATATCTTTTTAATACTTTCTACGTTTGAAAAAAATAATTCAATTCTATATGTTCTGATGATCAAATCGCTCAAATAGAAGCCCAATATTAAGATTTCTCCTTTGTTTTCTGTGTAAAGTCATTATTCTCCATATTTCCTATGTTTGCAAATAACAATTCAATTCTTTATGTTCTGATGTGCGTATCGCTCAAATAGAAGCCCAATATGAAGATTTCAGACATGGTTTCTGTATAAAGTCATCATTCTTTATATTTTCCATGTTTGCAAAAAACAACTCAATTCTATATGTTCTGATGTGCATGTCGCTCAAATAGAAGACCAATATGAAGATTTCATCTATCAGGGGCCCACCACTATATGATATGCAAAAAGAGCCAATATGCACACTTTTCTGGCTGGCAGCTTGTAACTAATGCATTTCATTTCCAGCTGGTATGTTTACCAGCTGGGAACTTTTTTTGGTATGAATCAACTGGCTCAAAATATATTTGACATTTCAAAATGGTCTAGCTGACAGACTGATAAATTTAATCGGCTGGCTGGTAAAGTTTTGAAATTTTAACACCAACTGGCAATTTCGCCATTGAAAACTGCAAAATAAAAAATAAATTATATTGTATGAACACTATTTGACAAAGATTGTTCAAGCCTAATGATATTTCTACTGTAAATATAAGTTTTTAACATTTAATTATTTATTAAAGAAATTGGCTCATTACCAGCTGTTAAAAAAAAATTGACATTGACAAACATCCATGAACAAAGTTAACAGCTGTTAATTCCATACAAATTCTGAGCTGGTAACTTTCCCAGCTGGTAAAAAATAACAGCTGACAGCCAAAATCCCAAAGTGTAGCTGGCTGGTATTTAAAAAAAGATTTCCTCCTAGAAAATACTAAAAATGCATATTGGAAAAATTCTTTTTTAGCTGAGTGATATGTTGTTCACGACATTCTATAACATACTCTGCCCAAGTTTCACATCTCAATCTCAATTTTTAACGAAGTTGGTAGTGGTGGGCCCCTGATCTATGTTTTCTGTATTAAGTCATTAAATTTCTACATTTGAAAAAAAAACCTTGGAAGGGGCTAGTTATTTAGGGAGTGGATTCCATGAGTGATCAAAGGGTATTTTGACATTGGCGTGAAAAACGCAAAAATGCCAATTATCAGCATTCACAGTATTGCTCTTCAAAATCCTTGTGTTCAAAGTCAAACCTGTGATCAAAGAGCATTCCGTCATTGTTTCCATAGCTTTGAGTCATGTCTTCCCTTTATGAGAGAAATGCTTTCACACGCATAAGATATTTTCACACAAGTATGATATTTTTCACTTTATTGACAATATTAAGTATACATCACTGATCATAATTAGTTGTTACAATACTTGGACTCATATTACATAAAATAGCACAGGCTCTCTCGTTGAGCTGTGTTGACTGGGAGCTGCGGTAAGAAATACCAAAACCTTTAGTTTTAATGTAGGTGTTCCCTCATCCAAATGCCACACAGTTCTTTCACCACTTTTGTAACTTTTACTTGACATTGCTTGTTGCTTGCAGAATAGATAATAATACAAAGTAACAAGATTACAAGGAATTTATAATAAAAATATGAGCAATACTTGTTCCCATAGCAATTTTTTTTCTATTGGATACCAGATGAGCAAGTCTTTTTCTATTGGATATTCATGTTTAACTCTTGATTTGTATTTTTTTGTGGTAGAAATTAGAAAACTGATAAGGGCATTGTATGTATTTTAAAATATAGATATTATTGGGAAAAAAAGTGTGCAAAAAGATGCATTTTTGGTGAAGATATGCCATAAAATATAAATCTTTTGTACAGAGATTGGTTTCACCTCCAAGGTTTCACCATGGCGGCCATGTCTGATCATTATGACACCTGGTGGCCATCAGCGGAACTAATGGTGGGCGATAATATAAGTAAGCCTAGTGTGCTGTGTTGGCTCAAGTTTATGGTCTACCCCTAACTGATGAGTCCTGGGTTGACTGTATGGGCTACTAACCTTCATCAGGACGAAACACTGCCAATAACCCGCAATACAAAATAATAAATTACATAACATAAGTTCAACAACTGCTCAATTTTTTCGCTCGCGTTTGTTTTGACTTTAGGTCTGAATGTTCGAGGTTTTGATATGATTAAGCTGTAAGTCTATGGAGCTTACCCCGATTATCGGTCCATGGCGGCCATGTTTTGGCTCAATAGTTCTGCTTAACACCGTCAGATGTCGCTTTTGTTTGAGAAGTGATTTGTGTGTGCGTAGTAGAGTAAGAAGATTTTGCCTTGGGTTTTTTTGCCTTGGGATGTTGCAAACTTACGCGAGCTTGATTTTTTAAAATCAACACTTGTTAAAACTATTTTTTGAGAGGAAATAAAGAATTTTTGAAGAGACTGTCTTGTCTCTAGACTTAATTACTTTCACCCCTAAGACACTGCCAATAACAATGATAATATATCCTAAGCTGTAGATTGCGACAAAAAATAATTATCAATACCTTCCAACACAGTTGATATTTTTATAATGGGTTATTAGTGTTTCGTCCTGATACAGGTTAATCATGTTAATGTTCCATACAGTCTACCCAGGACTCGTCAGTTAGGGATAGACCATTAACTTGAGCCAACTCAACAAAACTTTGTTAGTGATCTAAAGAACAACAAAATAAAACGATAGTTGAGCCAAGGCTCAACAAAACTTTGTTAGTGATCTAAAGAACAACAAAATAAAACGATACATGCAAATTAAAAGATATAGTTTTACTGTTCATATAAACTTTTCTATATCAAAAAGTCCATTGTTCCATTTGTTTTAAGTATACAATACAATTTCATAATTATCAGCCAATCCTATGGTTGCGCGAATCCTATGGTTGTTATCTCTACCAAAAACCATTAATCATGAATCAAAATTAGAATATCCTTTAAGCCAATAAAAATGTGTGAAAAAGTCACAATTCCTAATTATAGGAGTGTTGTGTTCATAGAACAAAAAAAAAAAAGACTTTACTAGGACATGTATCTACTTTGTCTATGTTGTATGCTTTGTATATTGAGCCCCATTAACAGAATGTCCTCCCAAGACTTGTGCTCCACAGTACCACCGAGAGGGCCTGCTTCAATGGGTGTGGCATATAATTGACCTGATGCCCCAAGGGTTTTAGGTTAATGACCACTTGCATAAAGGTATCTCATATCAACATTTGTATCTGATGCCACTCTCCCAGCTTCGCTGGCATAATAGGGCTCAATATACAAAGTATACAAAATAGACAAAGTAGAAACATGTTCTGGTCAACTGTGCCCAGGGTCTTTTGAAGCAGGCCCTCGTGGAGGCGGTGTGGAGCATAAGTCTTGGGAGGACATTCTGTTAATGGAGCTCAATATACAAAGTATACAAACTAGACAAAGTAGAAACATGTTCTTGTCAACTGTGCCAAGCACCTTTTGAAGCAGGACCTTTTGGAGGCAGTCTTGGATGGACCTTTCCGTAATGGGGCTCAATATACAAAATATACAAAATATACAAAATAGACAAAGTAGAAACATGTTCTGGTCAAGTTTGGGAAAGACCTTTTCATGATGGACCTGTAGCTGGCATAATGGGGCTCAATATACAAAGCATACAACAGATACAAAATAGACAAAGTAGAAACATCTTCTAGTCAACTGTGGCAAGGACCTTTTGAAGCAGGACCTTTTGAAGCAGTGTGGTGCACAAGTCTGGGAAGGACCTTTCACAAATGGGGCTCAATATATAAAGTATACAAAATAGACAAAGTAGAAACATTTTCTAGTCAACTGTGGCAAGGACCTTTTGAAGCAGGACCTTTTGGAAGCAGTCTTGGATGGATCTTTCCGTGATGGGGCTCAATATACAAAATATACAAAATAGACAAAGTAGAAACATGTTCTGGTCAAGTCTGGGAAGGACCTTTTCATGATGGACCTGTAGCTGGCATAATGGGGCTCAATATACAAAGTATACAAAATAGACAAAGTAGAAACATGTTCTTGTCAACTGTGCCAAGCACCTTTTGAAGCAGGACCTTTTGGAGGCAGTCTTGGATGGACCTTTCCGTAATGGGGCTCAATATACAAAATATACAAAATAGACAAAGTAGAAACATGTTCTGGTCACGTCTGGGAAGGACCTTTTCATGATGGACCTGTAGCTGGCATAATGGGGCTCAATATACAAAGTATACAAAATAGACAAAGTAGAAACATGTTCTGGTCAACTGTGCCCAGGGTCTTTTGAAGCAGGTCCTCTTGGGGGCAGTGTGGAGCACAAGTCTTGGGAGGACTTTCTGTTACTGGAGCTCAATATACAAAGTATACAAAATAGACAAAGTAGAAACATGTTCTTGTCAACTGTGCCAAGCACCTTTTGAAGCAGGACCTTTTGGAGGCAGTCTTGGATGGACCTTTCCGTAATGGGGCTCAATATACAAAATAGACAAAGTAGAAACATGTTCTGGTCAAGTCTGGGAAGGACCTTTTCATGATGGACCTGTAGCTGGCATAACGGGGCTCAATATACAAAGTATACAAAATAGACAAAGTAGAAACATGTTCTTGTCAACTGTGCCAAGCACCTTTTGAAGCAGGACCTTTTGGAGGCAGTCTTGGATGGACCTTTCCGTAATGGGGCTCAATATACAAAATAGACAAAGTAGAAACATGTTCTGGTCAAGTCTGGGAAGGACCTTTTCATGATGGACCTGTAGCTGGCATAACGGGGCTCAATATACAAAGTATACAAAATAGACAAAGTAGAAACATGTTCTTGTCAACTGTGCCAAGCACCTTTTGAAGCAGGACCTTTTGGAGGCAGTCTTGGATGGACCTTTCCGTAATGGGGCTCAATATACCAAATATACAAAATAGACAAAGTAGAAACATGTTCTGGTCACGTCTGGGAAGGACCTTTTCATGATGGACCTGTAGCTGGCATAACGGGGCTCAATATACAAAGTATACAAAATAGACAAAGTAGAAACATGTTCTTGTCAACTGTGCCAAGCACCTTTTGAAGCAGGACCTTTTGGAGGCAGTCTTGGATGGACCTTTCCGTAATGGGGCTCAATATACAAAATATACAAAATAGACAAAGTAGAAACATGTTCTGGTCACGTCTGGGAAGGACCTTTTCATGATGGACCTGTAGCTGGCATAATGGGGCTCAATATACAAAGTATACAAAATAGACAAAGTAGAAACATGTTCTGGTCAACTGTGCCCAGGGCCTTTTGAAGCAGGCCCTCTCGGTGGTACTGTGGAGCACAAGTCTTGGGAGGACCTTTTCTTTATAGGGCTGAATATACAAAGTATACAAAATAGACAAAGTAGAAACATCTTCTAGTCAAGCCTGGTAAGGACCTTTTGAAGCAGGCCCTCTCAGTGGCACTGTGGAGCACAAGTCAGGGAAGGACCTTTCTTTAATGGGGGGCTCAATATACAAAGTATACAAAATAGACAAAGTAGAAACATGTCCTAGTAAAGTCTTGGAAAGACTTTCATGTTGGACCTGTAGCTGGCATAATAGGGCTCAATATACAAAGTATACAAAATAAACAAAATAGAAACATCTTCTACTCAACTGTGGCAAGGACCTTTTGAAGCAGGCCCTCGTGGAGGCGGTGTGGAGCACAAGTCTTGGGAGGACATTCTGTTAATGGGGCTCAATATACAAAATATACCAAATAGACAAAGTAGAAACATGTTCTGGTCAACTCTGGCAAGGGCCTTTTCATGACGGACCTGTAGCTGGCATAATGGGGCTCAATATACAAAATAGACAAAATAGACAAAGTAGAAACATGTTCTGGTCAACTGTGCCCAGGGTCTTTTGAAGCAGGTCCTCTTGGGGGCAGTGTGGAGCACAAGTCTTGGGAGGACTTTCTGTTAATAGAGCTGAATATACAAAATATACAAAATAAAATGTTCTGGTCAACCCTGGCAAGGACCTTTGAAGCAGGACCTCTTGGAGGCAGTGTGGAGCACAAGTCTTGGGAGGACTTTTCCTTGATAGGGCTGAATATACAAAGTATACAAAATAGACAAAGTAGAAACATCTTCTAGTCAACCCTGGTGAGGACCTTTTCAAAGGAGGACCTCTTGGATGCAGTGTGAATGTTTGATAGACATATTGAAACAAGACAGTTATTGGCATAATATGTCATGAATTTATAGATGTATAAAATGTGTGTTTTATATGTTATAGATAAGATTATATATCAATCAAAAACAAAATTCATTACAATTTTAGTCTCATATCTGTGGTTATGATATGAAAAATATGATGTGTTATGAGCGCTCCGTTTTCTATGGAGTATCTCCCCACAGCTGGACTCCATGAACCACCTATCATCAGATAGTATGGATTTGACAGTAAAAGGATCCTTTCATAAGCATATTGTTGTTGATGTACTAGGTGATACTATGGTAACCGCCTGTCTATACTTGCCGATGACATTGAGTGATGAATGGGGACCATTCGACCATACTAGCTGGTGATGTAGAGAGAGGCACTGTGACCATCTGACCATTCTAGCTGGTGATGTAGAGTGAGGCACTGTGACCATCTGACCATTCTAGCTGGTGATGTAGAGTGAGGCACTGTGACCATCTGACCATTCTAGCTGGTGATGTAGAGTGAGGCACTGTGACCATCTGACCATTCTAGCTGGTGATGTAGAGTGAGGCACTGTGACCATCTGACCATACTATAGCTGGTGACGTTGAGTGAGGCACTGTGACCATCTGACCATTCTAGCTGGTGATGTAGAGTGAGGCACTGTGACCATCTGACCATACTGGTTATCAATATACCTTCACAAAAAGGATTGAATGGTTACAAAAATCATTCACGGACATTATACTTATATTTCAAAAACCTTGAGACAATATTTATGAAACTGTGTAATAATTAAATTGTCAATAACGCATAAGTCTTTTTGTACACTTTAGAAGCTGAAATAAGTAAAACAACAGACCCATCCCTCTGCACTGTACAGCTGAGCTCTCACAGCATGCACAGTTCACTGAAATGCACATCGATGCTGCCCTGTGTTTATCATCGAGTTTTTACTTTTAAACAACATTTCTGAACAAACAATACATTTGTAACATATTGTATTATTACTTATGAACCCAATCAGCAAGAAAACAAATGTTGTCAAACTTACATGAAATAAGTTTCATCATGATCATGGAAAACATAGCAACTTTTTTTCTGACAGCTCCAGCACATTCAAACCCGAAGCGAGGTAACCACACCATCGTCATGCATGCGTCGATTTCTGAATTCTCGAATAAGTTTACTGGCAAAACCAAATGGCATCCCGCCGAGAGTGCAAGGTTGCACTCAGGGGTGCAACTGATACCATGATACACACCAGCTGCTTGTTGCCAACCTTTATACTCTGGCAAGGGAGTTGCTGAAGGATGTCGAGCTACCTGGTTCCAATGTAGTTAATTTAGGGGGAAGATTATTCCAGTCAGTCACTGTCCTTGGAAAATAGCTGTGTTTATAGGGGTCACAGGTTGTCGCCACTTCGATATAGCGAATTCCATGGTTTTTCCATGTAGTAGCTGATTTCATTTTGACATGTTCTGGAAGTTTCAAAGCTATTTCACCATGTATAGCCTTGTACAATAAAACCAGCCTCTGTGTCCTTCTTCTCCCTGCTAGTGAATCCCATTTTAGGTTTTCCAGGAATTTTTGTTACAGTGCCTGTTTCTCTCTTCCAGTTGCTAGACACAAATCTAGCAGCTAGTCTTTGAACTGATTCTATGCAGTCTATATCTTTTTTGAGGTAAGGGTCCCACACACTTGATGCATATTCTAAGTGAGGGCGCACAAGTGTATTGTAGGCAGCCTCTTTGATATTTCTTGGGCACATATTGAAATTCCTTCTGTGTCATTAATATAGAGTAGAAATAGTATTGGGGCACTCCAGATTTAACATGGACAGGGTCAGATTCATCACCGTCGATAACTACCCTCTGTTCACGGTTTGTAAGCCAGTTTTTTATCCATGAACCGACCTGCCTTGAGATTCCATAATGCTCGAGCTTGTGATTCAGCCATTCATGGCAGACTGTGTCAAAGGCTTTACTAAAATCGAGAATGTGCATGTCAACATTTTGCCCATCATTTCTAGCCTTGAGTATATCCTGTAAGGTTGTGATTAACTGAGATTCACAAGAGTGGCCTGTCCTGAATCCATGCTGAAAATTTACCAGGATATTGTAAAGTTCGCAGTGATTCATCATGTGTCTGACAATTATGCGCTCCAAAATCTTACAGGAGTCAAAGAAACTGGCCTGTAGTTTGCGGCACGACTTTTATCTCCTTTTTTAAAGACTGCAACTATATTTGCTGTGCGCCATGCTTTTGGGACTTCTCCTTTGTTGAGGGACACTTGGAATATGTTTTGGAGGATTGGAGCTATTTCATGTGAACATTTTTTCAAGACTCTTGTGGGTATTTGATCTGGGCCATTGGCTTTTTTGCAGTTTAGGGTAGAGAGCAATTTTTCCACACCATCAACTGTGATGGTATAATTGGCTCTATTTGTGGAGAAGTTTGATCACCTTTGTCTCTAATATAGTTCCAGAACCTTTTTCCCATTGATGCTCTACTGAATTCAATGTCAGGTAAATCGAGTAGCCCAAGGACATATTCATTGTGGGATTCTCTCAACTTATGTTTTATGTGTTTCCTAAGGTTTCTAAATTTTCTACAGTCAGAATCATTTTTAGTTTTTTCAGCCTTGTTGTATAGTCTCTGTTTTCTTCCTATTTGTCTCTTGATTTCCTTTGTCATCCATGGCACATCCCATCTACCAGTTATCTTCTTAAAAGTCATATGACAAGAATTTTTTTAAGTGGTAAATCTTTAGATTTCATACCTCTGAGAAACATCTGACAAATATTTCTGCAGTCTGATGTTTAGTTTAGCTATAATCTAAGATCTTTGAACCCCCAGGGTAATTAACCTACTCCCTTGACCTAGAACTGGGTCAGCAGGCTGCCTACGTCATTGCGCCCCGCATGCATCTCCTGCACACATATTCCTCCTATGTCTGTACATGTATAACACCTGATGTCCTTACTTCTACACAAATAACATCCATTGAAAATATGATTAATGGCAAAATTTAAGGCTGTAAAATAGAGACTTGCATTTACATCAGCTTCCCATCCCACAATCCCTACTTTAATTGAAGAAAATAAGCAAACATGACTTAATTGGGTATAGTGTCTGAAATATGGCCTGCTCTACTTTTATCAGTTTCAAGACACTTATTAGCTAGCCCAAACATCATGGAATGAAGTTTAAGGGTTTTCAAACTGTAAATGGAACATTGAGATGACACTTTTAAAATATCTATGAATTATTTTTAGTTGATATTTCCATATTTTTTTACACTGAAAATTTATTTATTTATTTGTTAACCAATGACCAGTAACAATATCAATTGGTTGAATATTATTCATATTCAGTAATGTTGAGCTAAACTTCGCATGACATAATTGAAAAAAAAAGTTTTGAAAGCATTCGACACATTTTTAGATCTGTTTCATTGCCGGAAATTATGTTGACTTCTAAATTTTGAGGTCTGGTTATATATTATTTATGCATTGCAGTTGTATTTCAATGGCCATTTGAAATGTTTAGTTTGGTATTTTTTTAATGCCTGTCATTGCGTGTCAGTGGGTACCCAACTAAATCATATATCAGTATTTATATTCAAACAGACAAAGGAATTTTGAATGAAAATAGAAATTCTGCATGACGTGTACTCCCCTTAAGAGAAATCAAGCACTTTCTCAACCAACATTCGTCCATCTTGATTTCTGTTATGAGTGAACTCATTGAGTACATATTAACACATTAACTCCCTATGAAATTAACATCCTACCGAACTACTTTCCATATGACTTCTCCAGAAAAATGTGCACCACTCCAGTAACTGATTTTCTTTGGCTAATTTCAATTCTCTGTTTTATGTTTTCGAGTTAAATATATAAAATGTGTATGGACATTATATGACACACCTCATATTCGATATAAATTATTACATGCTAACCTTATATACCTACCTACAGAGAATCAACTAGAAAATGGTTAGATTTAAATCAGAGATGAGTTATAGATATCTGTTTCTTTTTATCGATTTGCATTACTATTGATATCATCTTAGACAAACATATTTTTGGAAAATTTTACTCTATAAATTTAATTTAGGCTGTTGTGTGAAATAACAGAATATCCCTTTATAAAAATAACTTGATCAAGTGATAAAGATGTTGACTATTTGTGTGATTTACCAGTGAGAAGGTCAAATCATATTAATCAACATGGCTCAGTGGGTAAGACATCTGTCTCACATGCTTAAGGTCTGGGGTTCGATTCCCACCGGGAACAATATATTTTTTTTTTATTCATGCTGAAACTGAAATCTTCAATTTGAAGTTTTATTTTCGCAACATGCACATCAGAACATATAGAATTGAAACATTTTTTATTTTGATAGAAATTATAAAAAATAATGACGATACAATAAACAAAGGTGAAATCTTCAAAGGTGAAATCTTCATGTTGGGGTCTCTTTAGAGCAGAATGAAAGTCAGAACACATAAAATGTGTTTTTCTTTTGTTTTTTCTTTTGTTTTTTTCTTTTGTTTTTTCTTTTGTTTTTTCTTTTGTTTTTTCTTTTGTTTTTTCTTTTGTTTTTTCTTTTTTTTTTTTTTTGGCAAATGGAGAAAATACAAAAAAATTAAATAAAATGTCTTTATTAGCAAAGAAATGGAACAATTTCAATTTTCATACAATGCTGTGACTCCAAGTTTTCTACAGTACTGACAAAGGGTGATACATGGCTCAGTGGTTAAGATGTCTGTCTTCTATGCTAAAGGTCCAGGGTTCGAATCCTGGTTGGGAAAAGTATTATTTTCATGCTGAAGGTGAAATCTTAATATCTGTTTGAGTGATATGTACTTCAGGAAACATAAATTGATTTGTCTATTGCAAATGCAGAAGAATATAAAATAATAGAAATGATTTGATAACCCCCAAAAATGAAATCTTTATATTGGAGTTCTCATTGAGCAATTTGCATATCAGAAGAATATAAATTTTATTATCTTATTTTGCAAACATAGACAATATTTGAGCAATATGCATGTCAGAACATACAGAATTGAATATGTTTTTTGCCAACATAGAAAATATAAAAAAAATAGTAGTTATATGCAGAAAACAAATATGAAATCTTCATATTCCAATTTTATTTCAGTTTAGAAAAAAATGAATTATAACATGGATCCAATTTCAAGAATTTATCATAGACTTTAAACTTCGAGTAAGTTGATCAAGAGGCCAACCTTGAGCATCTCTGAATGAATCCAGTGCGATGCAATAGTTCCCAATGTTTCAGCATTATTATGTGTCTCACAGGTCTGATGATATGCTTTGACCTTTTCTCATGGCAGGATTGCTCACTCACCTTCGCCTGGATCCACATTTAAAAATAAACATGGACTGTACCTATCTAAGGTGTTGTTACAATTCATCAACACTTAAAACATACCTGCAAACAATGCTCATTCTTAAATACATTCAATCAGATTGGTATATTATACATTCCAAAACAATTTTCAAGATCTTCAAAATGTGTAGTTGTCAATATTTGACCATATCAGTCACTGACAGGATGGAAATCAACAGGTCACATGTCACCTGTATGTGCATTTCTCTGTTGTCCAGTGAGATCAGCCAACAATGCATGTACTCATATGTGCAAAGATCACCTCTTGGAAATGGTGTTGATACCTCTAAAATAGTTCTCTAGTTTCACAGTTGTTTAAACACTACTAACAATATAGAATTAGAATTTCTATATTTGAAATAAATTCAAATATTGCAATCATTATTTTAATTGTCAAATAAAACCACAATTTGAATAAGAAACATGTGTAGTAATAATGTTCCGATGTGTGTACAGTGATTTGCCCACTATTTTTGACATGTGAAAGTGACTACACACCCCACTAATCTGAGTACTAATCTCAGTAAGCAAGTGTTCCCAGCAGGACGCCAGCTGATATTTTTAATCTCTAACTACGGTACCCTTACCTGAGACTTTCCTCTTTTTGTCAGGTATGTTGGCTTAAGGGAAAAACACGTAATGGTAAAAATGATACTAAACTTTGAGATTTCAACATTTCTTTCACAACAAGGAAATGACTTTGACCATAATGTTATGATAAAGAATAGTTCAGTCCCTTGAGGGATCTGAATAATCTCAATAGGCAGATTTAAGTTTGCCAAACCCAACTGGGAGGCTGGCTGTATTCCTGTCTTCCCCATCACTACAGGCAGAATCCAAGTGACTATGATGTGAAACATGATCTGACCTACTATCCACATGTGCTAATTAGGCCACCAGTGGTTCAAAGATGTCATCAACACTCTTGTTATTACTTATAAATTACAATCCCTCCAGACTTTCACTGGCTTGGAGTGGTTTGTTTTGAACATGAAGGGCGAACATGCGTCACTTCCGGCAAAATCTCAGCAGCCCTGATTTGACCCACATACAAAGGGGTGTGTCCAGCAAATCACTTTGATCCACTATAATTCTGTACTCCATTTATAAAAATGTGTAAAACATATTGAAATGCAATGTCCATGTATTGTAATATATTATGGCTCAATATAAACATTTTCACAATTTTCTTGTCATGTGACTTTTAATAGGAATGTGTTTATTGATGGACTCCATAAGCTTATCTGTGAACTTATTGTTCAGAGTTTCAACTGGGAGACTTGAGTCCTTAACTTCATCTTCTAAAAAGACACGCATGTCTTGCTTTATTGCACTCATGTCTCCTTTTTGTACAGCAGTACGTTTCTTGGCTTCTTCTTGGCCAGTTAGCTTTTGCATTGATTTCTGTTATCACCACATCATGGTCACTCATGCCTGGATGGACAGATACATTATTTACTAGGCTAGAATTTGTCGTACCGACCAGATCTAACCTATTGTCTCCCCTGGTTGGGTACGGATTTACTTGTGTGAGACAGTGTTCATTAAAAGTATCGATCATTGCTGTGTTTAGGTCAATCCCATATGCAGGGCTTGGCTTATAGGACATATTCTCCCATGTGATATCTGGTACATTGAAGTCCCCTGTTAGTAATATATTAGGGGTGTTTGTGTCAGACTGGGGAATCTTTCCAAGAGATGCATTTAATTCATGGACGTTAGATATATTTCTGTCTGTTGGCCTATAGTAACATCCTATGAACAGTGGTTTTGTTCCTGTTATGTTAAATTTTCTCCATACAAGTTCACAGTCAGTTTTTAGGCTCTCCTCCTTTGGGTCTGACAGCCACCTTTTATGGATACCGATCAGTACCCCACCACCACCCTTGCATCTGTCTTCTCTCCCTATATCATAATCAGGGTGGATGGCACTGTCTGCAATAGTGTGATCAATGTGGGATTCCGTAATGCATAATTTATCAGGGTAATTATGTTCAGTTATTAGTTCCTGTAGCTCCAATTGCTTTTTGGTTGAGTTGAGGCCTCTACAGTTCACTGTCATAACCTTAAGCTTTTGAATTTTTTGCTTTTTTCTACCTTGCTTTGGTCTTGTGGGGGAGGTTTTCCCTGCAGATTGATCATCTGTTCTTTCACTTGTGATATTTTCATCACTTAGTGTTTCGAAGAGATTACTTGTTTCAAGTTCATTTACAAAGAAAGCATCAGAAATATTAGGGAGGCGACATTTCCAGCACTCCCATGACAGCCATCTTTGTTTATTGAATAACTCATAATCTTTATTTGTGAGCCCATCACATTTAATGTGTACGTATGTGTCACATTCATCGCACTGCATGGCTCTGTGATTTTTAGCAACTGGTCGTTCACACACTCCACAAGGAAATTGAACAGGCCCTGGATGTGGGTGAACATCGCCACATAATAGTAGCAGGGATCTCAGGAAAAGTAGCACAAGATTATTGCATCTTTTCTTCATATTTGCTTTATCCCAGGAGCAGAAATTCTGTTTCTTGTATATCATGCTGGCTTTGTGTGAGGCAGTGCCCAGTATTGGGTTTCTTTGAATCATACATTGCTTGTGTATTAGGTCATTAATCATTAACGATGCGGTACTTCTGGATTTGTAGGAATTATTGCCAAAATTTCTTCATGAGTTATGCTTGCCACCAAGATGCAAACAAGACAGTTTAGAATCAGTTTTGGGAGATAACCATTCATCTTTTTTCTGTGTGTTTTGGATAAAAATGGATGGATTTTTGTTGTTTTTTTGTTATTGTTTTTTTTTTTTTCTAGAGTATAAGGATTCCAAAGATTCAATTTGGTAATCTTTATGGACTGGATAATTCAAATTGGTATAGTCCAAGGGTTCAGCTTAGTACATATACAGATTTTGTTTAATTTGAACTTTTTTGTTTGACTTGGTGATTGCGCTTATATTTGTTCCACTTTGTGGATCTTTTTGTTGGAGCCCAAGGGTGCAATTTGGTACTCTCTTCTTTTTTCTTTTTTCAAGAACCTTGTCCAAGTGTTCAATTTGGTACAAGTTGATTTTCTTTGCCCAAGTGTGCAATTTGGTGCAAAAGATTTTTTCTTTGTTTTATTCTCCTTTTAAAGGGAAGATGTGTAGGATATAGAATACACACCCAGAGACTCTTGGAAATATATAGACATTCATAGACAATAACACGATACTGATGGTTGATGAGTCACCATAACCACCACTCCGTGAAAGTCACGTGTAGGACGGACGAGCCGAAGTTGGATACGCAGGCAGGACGAGTCCATTTGATGACGCGTGAGGAAGCCACGTAGGCAACCACACACAGATGATACGGATTGGCCCCTTAAAAAGAGACGCGCAACCGTGGATCCGGGTTCCTAGAAGCTCTCCCAGTTGCCCACCCCAGTAGTTCGTACAGACCCAGTCTAGGAGCCAAGAAGGAGATCAACGACCACTTGCCACGGAAGATCCATGACTCTCAGTATCATGACCACATAGACTCGGGTGTTTAGCATATAGTCAGGGTTTCATAAGTATCATGCAAAATTGGTAATTCATATGCCTCGCTCATTGCCATGCCGGCCTAGCCAGACAAGCAGGGATCACAGCACTGAATAAAGGTAACTATTACACTGTGTATATCCTGTGTCTGCAGTCCTTACTTCCCGTCATTTATATGAGGGTTTGACACTATAGCTAGGATCCGTGCCCAAACTCACAGCCAGCGAGTCAGCGAGCTATGGTTAACAAGTACAGTACAGTACGATAGAGTAGGACAGATAAGAGTATCTATCTAATTGGTAGAGTATTGATCCCCCGTCCACGTCCCCCAACGACGGATACTCTCCATTAGTGGGTAACAGATGTATGTATGTATGTATGTATGTATGTATGTGTGTATGTGTGTATGTGTGTATGTGTGTTTGTGTGTGTGTGTTTGTGTGTTTGTGTGTATGTGTGTATGTATGTATGTATGTATGTATGTATGTATGTATGTCTGTATGTCCGTCTGTCTGTAGCGAACATCCTTGTCATCGCGATAACTCGAGAGCAAATGATGGCAGCTTCATGAAACTTGACACACATAAACATCTGGTGAAAACCTCGGACGAGACTGATGGACGGCGACCTTGACCTATTTTTCAAGGTCACTGGGACAATTATGTGAATTCCAAGAATCGCAATAACTCTAGAACAAATGATGACAGCTTTATGAGATTTGAAACACATAAGCATCTGTTGAAGACCTCAGACATTTTTGTATGGAACATGACCTTCAACTACCTTTCAAGATCGAAAGGACAATTGTACCATGAAATCCCCATCATTGCGATAACTTGAGAACAAATGATGACAGCTTTATGAGACTTGACAAACATAAGCATCTGGTAAAGACAACAGAATTTTTTTCTATGAAACATGACCTTCACCTTCTTTTCAAGGAAATCCCAAGAATCACAATAACTTAAAGCATTCATGAAACCTGGAAGGTTCCATGTGATTTTACAGTGGTTTAAGGTATCTGAAAACAATATATCATCTTAAAATTGACATACATACAGGCTATCTGTCTGAAATCCACTAAAGAACATCTGCCCTGAGAATTATGATTTTTTGTGACCACCAAGTACTGCCAGTACTAAACAGGAAGTGTGTTGTGTGACCTTGACCTTGACCTGTCAGGGGGCTCCGTAAGTCACAGGAGGTGTTGTTTACCAATTGTCAAAATTGGAGCAACACATTTTTGGCCATTTTTTTCCACTATTTAGAGAATGAATTGGAAGATAACACTTATCATGATGATAGTGCCTGTTCTTGGCTTTCTTTTGGTGATAAATTGATTAAAAACGGATGAATATTTATGAAGTTATAAATGAAGAAAAATCATTATTTTTTATATTATATATGTTTGCAAAAAAAAGTTTAAAAAAATTCTATACAGCCCAGCTTTTAAGGTGGAATCCATGCAGCCTTTGATGTCTTCCCATTCAGTGGTGTGAAAAACCCCAAATTTCATCAAAGAGGGTCAAATCATAAATTTTAGTGATACCAATTATCAGCATTCACAGTTTTGCCATTCAAAGTCCTTGTGATCAAAGGGTTTAATGTCACTTTTTCAATATCACGGCCTTTAAGTTAAGGGGGATTCCATGCAGCCTTTGAGTCATGTCTTCCCTTTTTGACAGAAAGGTTTTCACATGCATAAGATACTTTTCAAATAAATAGTATACTTTTCCCATATATCTTTCACAACCATAAGATATTTGTCACAACCATAAAATATTTTTCACAACCATGAGTTATTTCATTGATTCAAATAATATTAAAATAATCTTATGTTGTTCTGAAGTATACTCCTGGCGATAAATTGATAAATTGTACAAAACATCTCCACCCTGTTTCCCAAGCTGGACAGGTGCACAACTGGTAACTCATTAGGTGTTTACACAAGATCACAGACCAGCTAAACAAAGCTTGTTGACAAAGTGTTCAATTGCTGGTGTAGGTTTCAGCAGACAACTGATCAACTTTCAAGTGCCACAAAAAGTTGTTAACAGAGAATATTTTGGGTACTACTACATAAAAGCACTGTTTAGGGTATAAACATTCATGTTATGTAAAGAAAATGTGTCTAAAAGTCAGGTTTCATGAATGCTTTAAGAACAAATGACGGCAGCTTTATGAGATTTGACACACATAAGCACCTGGACATTTTGTATGTAACATGACCTCCACCTACTTTTTAAGGTCACAGGGACAATTACATGAATTCCTCATCATTGTGATAATTCAAGAACAAATGATGGCAGTTTTATGAGACTTGACACACATAAGCATCTGGGGGAGGCCCCAGATGAGCTCGAGGAATGGTGACCTTCACCTTCTTTTCAATGTCACAGGGACAATTATGTCAAATCCATGCCATTGCAATAATTCAAGAACAAATGATGGCAGCTTCATGAGGATTGACACACATACGCATCTGCTGATGACCCCAGATGAGTTAGATGGACAGTGACCTTCACCTACTTTTCAAGGTCACAGGCCCATCCTCTCAATATTTCTAGAGTAAATGATGGCAGCTTCGTGATACTTGACACATATAAGCTATCAAAAGGAGTAGATTATGTTTTTTATACCCCTTCATCAATTTGCCTTGGTGCAGTGACATTTTGCTCACAAATGTTGTGCGGAGCAAATATTGTACAGTAGTTACCAGGGCTGAGGGTTGATGCATCTCTGATGCCTATGTTTGTTTCATATTTTCAATGTTCAATGGTTGAAAACAAAGCTCTAATACAGAAATATAGGAATATTGTGGGCAATATTTCACATCTAGCATAATTCTGACAAAATATAAGTGAAAACTACTCTATATCTCATATACATATTGCTCAAACATGACCAACATTTTAGACATGACCAAATGTCTCATAAGTCAATGAAAATGAAAATGTCTCATAAGTCAATGTGTAAAGCCTGCTGTGTTTTTAATAATAATAGCGATAATGTGAGAAATACAGATGTGATAAAAAATAAAAGTAATGTGATGAATTTCAAAGTTGTATACAAAGACAAATCGCAAAGTACTATTGACATGAAATCTATAGAAATATTGCATGCATCAATGAATGGTTTTAATATTAACAAGGGGTTTAACATGAAGATGAAATGTGAAATGAGGTTTTTATCAAAAATAAAAGATTTTAAAACAAAAAATGGCTCTATTACTACCTTAAACTGTTTGGGCCCCTGTAGTCTTAAATCAAAGGTTAGCAAAATGATTACTGGGAAAAAGCCACAGAATTTAAAATGTAAATATTCCAAATTGTACAATATTGAAAAATGCAAAAACATAGAAAATACTGAAAAGAAACTCTATAGTACGGCCTTAAAAACAAAACCAAGCATCTGTTGTTTGCATGATTCACGTAATAAAAATGTTAAGCAATATTATGACGGCATGTGTACTAAATATAGCTCGGTGGCAAAAAAGACATGCAAAGGTATATATGATTACAATAGTTTCTATCATAAAGATGATGAGTGTGATATTAAAAATAAAACTAGTACAAGCCAATCAAAGGGCCCTTTTTTAACAAGTGGTAGACTCTATCCCGCCCACTGTGCGGCACCAGCAAAATCACTATTGCCTCAGCAACTAAAAATGCGTCCTATCGATGTACAGGGAAATCTCTCTACAATGACGTCATGGGGTTGTCGACCGGAATCCCCTCAACAAGTCATGTTAATGCCAATGATGGCACAAGTAATAATATAGCAACTAAAAACATAAGAAATGCTGTAAATAAGAAGACACAGAAAAATATTAATAAAAAATTAATTATTGCCGCCGCTAATATGCAAAGCAATGGAAATAAAACTGAATTTGTAAACATATACATTAATGGAAATAATATTGACATTTTATTCATAACCGAAACTTGGATAAATGAGATGAATGAAAAAATTATTAAAGGAAAATTAAAAGAAAATAATTATGATATTAAACATGTTCCTAGGGCTATGAGATCTGGAGGAGGTCTGGCTGTCATATATAAATCTGAATTAGATATTAATAAAATCAATCATACTCATAACCTATCTACAATGGAATTAATGGAAGTTAACATAAAAACCAAAAATAAAACATGTACTATTATTACAATATACAGACCTGAGCCCTCTGACAAAAATAAATACACCTATTCTCAATTTTTTGAAGAATTCTCTGAAATTCTATCTCTTTATAGTATATACAATCATGAGGTCCTTTTTACAGGTGATTATAATTTTCACATGGATAAACCTGAAAGACCCAATATTATTAAATTTAATGAGGTCTTGGACCTATACAATTTACATAATCATATCAAGGAGCCAACTCATATTATGGGTAACACTCTAGACCTATTAATATCAGATATACATAGCAATATCATAAAGGAGCATTTAGTTGATGAAAAGATATCTGATCATAACATAATAACATTCAAATTAAACTTTCAGACTAAAACTAATAATACTAAAATGGTATCATATAGAAATTATAGGAAAATGAATATCAGAAACTTTATAAATGATATTGAAGTAAAATTTGGTAATAAGCAATCATATAATGATACTGACCTGAATGAGCTATTAATCAAATATAACAAATTAACTAATGTACTAGATACGCATGCTCCGGTAGTGGAAAAAACCATTAATATTAGGAAACCAGCTCCTTGGTTATCTGAAAATATCAATATAGAAAAGAGATATAAAAGAAAATTGGAACGAAAACATAAAAAAACAGGACTCTCTTCAGATAAAATACAATTTCAAATGCAGCGAAATAAATATAACAACATGATTAAATCAGCTAGAACTAAATATTTCTCAGATACAATTGACTCAAATAAATCAGATCCCCAAAAAATATTTAAAATATTAAATGGGTTATTACACACAAAAGAAGACACCCCTTTCCCTAAACATAATGATACCAAAGAGCTAGCTACAGAATTTAATAATTTTTTCCTTGAAAAAATTTCAAACCTTAAGAAGGGAATGGATGGAAATTATATAAATATGGAACCCCTGCATGAGATGACGAAATTTAGTACTTATTTGGACAATTTACCCCATTAGATCAGTGTGATGTTAAGAAATTACTTAAAGAAGCTGCTAAAAAGTTGTGTGAGCTGGATCCCATTCCCACTTGGCTTCTTTATGAATGCATTGGCCATCTACTACCATTGATAACTGCAATTATAAATAAATCAATTACCATGGGCAACATGTCAAATGAGCTGAAGATGACTATTATTAAGCCATTAATTAAAAAATTAGGTCGAGAATTAATCAAGACAAATTATAGACCTGTATCAAACCTATCGTACCTATCAAAATTAATTGAAAGAGCTATAGCTAAACACTTTGTAGGGCATCTAGTGAGAAATGATATACAAAGCATGTTTCAATCTGCCTACAAAGAATTTCACAGTACTGAGACGGTATTAATAAAGGTTCAAAATGACATATTGTAGGATATAGATTACCTACCTTAGACTCTTATATACAAATATAGCCAATCACGATCTTTGGCAAGAAACCATAGACTCTGAGGTTACTGAGTGCAACGTAGAGGCCAACAAGTGCAGGCTAAGGAGACGCATTACTCGCCCTGAATAGAGATGACGTGATCCTCCAAGCCACGCAGGCAGACGCCATGGACATGCGCAGCCCCGAAGCTTAAGAAGACGCTACGCAGGCAGCCCTCACACAGATGCTCAGATTTCCTTAAAAAGGCCCCGAAATCGCTAATCAGGGGGCAGAATCCACTTGCCTAGAAGATCCACGACACTCAGCATCGTGACAGCCACACTTGCATAGACTTGGGTGTTTTATGCATTCTCAGGACTTTGTCAGTATCATGCATTTGGGTATTTCATATGCCTCGCTCTTTGCCATGCCGACCTAGCCAGACTAGTGTATACAGCACCGAATAAAGGAGACCCTTGTGCATTGTATACTCTGTGTCTGCAGTCCTTATTACCTCCCAACTCACATAGGTAGATAGGGTAGCTAGGTTAAGGTCCCGTTCACAGCCAGGGAGTACGATATTCCAGATCCCCGTCCATGTTCCCCAACGACGGAGACATTCCCCATACACTAGTAGGGCTACAATCCCTATGTAACAATATTAGTGGATATTGATAATAATAAGACAGTAATGCTGGTGTTACTTGATCTCTCAGCGGCCTTTGACACTATTGACCACAATATACTGCTAAACAGACTTGAAAAAAGATGTGGTATTAGGGGGACTGCTCTAAAGTGGTTCTATTCATATCTGTCAAATAGAAAACAGTGTGTAACAATTGAGGGAAAAAGATCTGAAAATATGAATATTAATTATGGCGTTCCTCGAGGCTCGGTATTGGGACCCTTATTATTCACAGCATACATGGAATCACTGTCTGATATCATTGGGCATTATGGGTTAAGGCATCATATTATTTTTTAAAATGTGTAAAAATGTTTTTTTTCATGTGAAAAATCTCTCTCATGTCAGGAGCTGCCTGGATGAAAAAACAGTGAATACCCTGGCACATGCCTTTGTTACCTCTACACTGGACTATGGTAATGCACTACTGGCAGGATTGCCGAAGTGTGAACTGGCTAAACTTCAAAAATTACAAAATGTTGCAGCCAGGGTTGTAGGTAAATTAAGAAAAAGGGATCACATAGCATACAAATTAACGGACCTGCACTGCCTGTCGGTGGAGGCCAGGATTGACTTTAAAATGGCTTTATTGACTTGGAAAATGCAAAAATGGCTTTGCCCCTAAGTATCTATCTCAGTTACTAACTTATAAAAAAGCAGCAAAGGGCCTGAGGTCTAATGAAAATAATGAGTGTATAGTCCCCAAGGCAAATATGAAATCGTATGGTGATAGGGCATTTATGGTATGTGCGCCAAAAAGGATGCTGTCTTTCACTGTTAATGCTGTTGTAGCTATCTCTCACTTATGCAGCTGTCTCTCACTTATGCAGCTATCTTCCACTTATGCAGCTGTCTCTCACTTGTGCAGCTGTATCACTGTTGTAAATATCTCTCACTTGTGCAGCTATCTCTCACTGCTGTAACTATCTCTCACTTATCTCTCACTGATGCAGCTGTCTATGTTTCATTGTTGTAACTGTCTCTTACTGTAACTATCATCTATGCAGCTGTCTCACTTATGTAGCTGCTCACTTATGCAGCTGTCTCTACCTGTACAACTATCTCTCCCTTATGTAGCTGTCTCTCACTTGTGCAGCTATCTGTCACTGCTATAACTGTCTGTCAATGTTGTAACTATCTCTCACTTATGCAACTGTCTCTCCCTTGTACAGCTATCTCTCACTGATGCAGTTGTCTCTCACATGTGCAGCTATCTCTCTGTTGTAACTGTCTCTCACAGTTGTAACTATTTATCACTTATGCAGCAGTCTCTACCTTGTGCAGATATCTCTCACTGATGCAGCTGTCATTGTTTCATTGTTGTATCTGTCTCTTACTGTAACAATATATGCAAACTGTCTCACTTATGTAGCCGCCTCTCACTTGTACAGCTATCTCTCACTTATGTAGCTGTATCTCACATGTGCAGCTATCTATCTGTTGTAACTGTCTCTCACTGTTGTAACTATCTCTTACTTATGCAACTGTCTCTCCCTTGTGCAGCTGTCTCTCAGCTATGCATCTATCACTGTTGTAATTATCTCTCACATGTGCAGATGTCTCTCACTTATGCAGCTGTCTCTCACTTATGCAGCTGTCTCTCACTGTTGTAACTATCTCTCACTGATGCAGCTATTTATCTCTCATTGTTGTAACTGTCACATACTGTTTGTAACTATCTCTCACCTGTGCAGCTGCCTCACCTATGCAGCTGTCTTTCACTGGTGCAGCTATCTCTCACTTCTGTAACTATTTCTCATCTATGCAGCTGTCTCACACTTGTGTAGCTGTCTAAGTAATGTTTTGATGTAGGAACTCCACTGGCTCAATAATTAGGTCAATAATTAGGTCAAATTGCCGATGGTTGAAAACAAAGCTGTAACACAGAAATATAGGCATATTGTAGGCAATATTTCACATCTAACATAATTCTGACAAAAAATAAGTGAAAACTACTCTATCTCATATACATATTGCCATCACATAAACTTGCAAAATAAAACTGAAGTGGAGACTGGTGCAGCGTCCACCAGAGGGCAATGTAAAAACGCAACAGTGAGATCACACACTCTTATCAGTGGCGAATTTGAACTCGGCCAATACCACATATAGCAACTTTTTTTTTCAAATCTCACCACACTTCTTCTCTGATCACATTCGTGCTTTTTTTAATATATATGTAATTAGTCATGTTTACATCATTGTTACTTAAATGTCAGACCAATATTTCCTCTTGGAATACAAATATTAGTAGAGAGGAGAAGAGCACATAGTTGTCAACAGATTGTGAAAAATATCAAAATAAATGCAAAACAAACAGCGATAAAAATCATGAGCTGTCTGTAAACCAAATGATTAGAACAGATTTGATCTCAGCCATGTGTCTAAATATAGTATTACTATACATATAAACTAAGGGCATGAGAGCTAGTGCACCTCATTTCTGTCAATCTGATGTATCAAATTAGATTTAAAATAGTTAGGTACATCCTAAAATTTAAAGGATATTATCCATACAATGCTAGGATAGCAAAGCATTTTTAGAAACTATAACCCTTACCTTATTCTTCCTTGAAATATTTATTTCATGGAGTTGAAATTTGTGTTCCAAGAGAAATGAGAAAAGACTGGTGGTTGGGTGGTGGAACACCCTGTAAATAATACTATTCTCTAGGAAATTTACAAATTTTGCACCCCCTGGTGTTTATTTGCTCATATTATTTGCAACGAACTACAAGGCATTGTCACACCCTATTGAGCACAGGATTAAAATAATATTCTGTGGGACAATTTTCATTTCTATAATTCCCTCAACTTGATCACAGGCTTTTCTGTTTTTTTACAAGTGATCCTAGATTTGGGCAGAAATATTTATCAATGCAAGGTAGGGATAATTTTTGAAACTCTGAACCTAAGGATTAGATGGCACAGAACAGAAATATCCAAACTTCAAGGTCATGAAAGTAAAATTAATAACTTTATACATGGATTAAAAATGATCTCATCTAAGGTTGTGATTTCAGCTTTCACCCCTTTAGTTGTATATGACAGAAGGGAGAATTGCCTTTGCATTGATCACACAATTTTGGCACTGTCTTAGCTTTTCAGATTCCCTGTGATAAAAATGAACCATGCTGCAATTTGCTACCTTTGTCATAATTTGAGCCAACTGAAAACAAAACTTCATCGGCTAATAACTTTTACAATTTTTACAATTTTAACATTTCTTTCTCCCATTTTCACATAATATAATTTCCAGTGTGCAGAATATGATTCTATACTTGATATCATGTTTGGATAGCTATTTCTCTGTGGAAAAAACTCTCAATCTTTGCCGATTTCAGGCCTTCATAAAAGTCAGAGACAGTCATGGCATTATTTGGTTACATTCCAAACTGTGTGGAATTTAATTTACCATAATCCTAACTACTTTTTGTGTGAAATATATAGTATAAGACTTAGTATAAGAGTGCACAGTCAATTTTAGTACACTGAGATCAAGCAAAAATACCACCCATTTTGTAAAAATCATTGACTGACTATGGCTATCCACCATGTCTGCCATTTTGTCTCCAATCCTCTCACTTCCCACAAGAGGTTTTCAAAGAGTTTTTGTATATCCTATTTGGTTACATAACCAAACATGATCTGAAAGTTTTTTATTTCAAAACCCATCCATGTTTTAAAAGATATATTCTACCACATCAAAAGGGTCATTTTGTAGCAGAACTATAACCAAAGTGGTCTGTATGCCAACTTTCGCCAACAGGTGGCCTTGTTAATATTGAGAAAAGATATTTTGATGAATGTTGATTTGACTTATTTTTACAGGTTAAAAGAGTTAATTACATTTTTATTTCATTTAATTTGACATTTTTATCATTTTTATCTTTTTTTTTTCTTTTTTCTTATGTTTTTTAATATGTTTATTGGCTTTTTACATTATAAAAAAGAAGATATGTACACATGTAAAATGATGTAGGATGACAGATAGAAAAGATGATAAGGAGATTTATGATTGATATGAAGATGTTGAACCCATGTTGGTATGGAGAGTTGGTGAGAAGTGACTGTGCAGTTTATATTTCATTGTAAATAGCTTGCCATTTTTTTTCAAAAATATGAAATGTACCATTCATATTATGTATATTTTCTTCAATTACTAATTTATGTTTCAGTATGCCCAAAAAGGCAAAAAAGCATATTTGTTGTTTATAATGTTTTTTTTATATAAATATAATGTTTAGCAAGTAGTATAATAAAGTTGATTTCTGAATCAGCAAAACAGTTTAAATCATAATATATTCCAAATATGATGTGTTTCAGAGTCAGTTTGACCTTACATTGTGACACTCTATTCCACCATCTCTCCAAATGGCCCCAAAACACTCTTGTTGAACATGAGAACAAAAAATGTTCAATATCATCTATAGCATTGCATGTATTACATAAATCAGAATCGATGACAGTCAATGTGTATAACCATTTTCTACACGGTAAAATTCTGTGTAGTATTCTATATTGGAATGCCTGTAACCTTGTGTTTCTTGTACATGAATATGGTAGATAAAAATACTTTTCCAGTCATCCTCAGTACCATAGGTAACCTCCCATTTATTCAAGGCAGTTGACTTTTCTACTTTTTCTTTTACAAATGCACAATATATATGTTTTGCTATTATATTAATTAAATCTGTACTGGTGTGTCTAAGATTGATTTGCAGTGACGAAAAGGGTGGGAATAAAGCATTATGTGGTAACAGTGATATAGCCTCCACCCATTCAGTTGGAATTGCCTTCCTTAATTTATAAAATCTTAATATATCACATATATCATTTTTATCATAAATGGAAAGTCATCAACAAAATGGAATGATTGTAATAAGTATTTTGAGCTCATGGCCACAGATCCAAATATCAAAATACATAAAAAAGGTAAATGTGGGCACAATTCCTTGGAAAAAGTCACTTGTTTCAGAGCGAAAAATGCTGTAACTTTTTAATTTTTGAGATAAAAAGATAACCTTTTTAAAAAAAAATCAATTGTTGATCAAAGATCTAGGTTTAGTAAACATCAAAGCAAACTGCTTTTTAACTGACAGCCCTACCTCTGGACAGACATATGACATTACAATTCTACCCGCCCTCTGGACAGACATTTGACATCACAATTCTACCCTATCTCTAGACAGACATTTGGCATCTCAATTCTACCCGATCTTTGGACAGATTTATGACATCACAATTCTACCCTATCTCTAGACAGACATCTGACATCACAATTCTACCCTATCTCTAGACAGACATTTGACATTACAATTCTACCGTATCTCTGGACAGACCTATAATATCATAAGTGTACCTGCCATCATGAAATAATGAATATAATCCTTCTCAAATGCACAGTTTGAATAATATTCGTACACGTAAGCAATCACAAATTCTATAAAAATACAAATTAGCCAGTCGTGGTCAAGTAGGTCATCTGTACCCTCAGATACCAAATTGTACACCATAATTATGCCTCACATTGCCACTTATATACAGACCTAATGACACAGAAATTCTATGTTCAACATGAGCTTGGTGGATATGCACGGAAAATTGTTGTTAATGTTAATATTTCTTACCACACTGTTACCACCTTCAAATTGCTGTATCAAACAACACCGTGAGTAACCTTTTTCTGATTTTTAAATGAGAACCATACCATTAACCTAGACATACTACCATTAACATGGAGATACCAGACCATCAACATGCTATTGTGCTTTAATTTATTCTATTTCAACAAAAATACTACATACTGTAAATACATTATATGCTCTTTCAAAGCTTTATTTGGAAGACGGAATGTGGGTGTAGAATAGTATGATTTATCATTTTAGCTGTAAACTGCAGAAATGGTTATAAAAAGAATGGCAGCAGTTGTTATCTGTTTGTCAAAGGGCAAAAGGATTGGTCGGACGCAAACCATTACTGTCAGCTAAGTGGGGCTCATCTAGTATCTGTGGACACTATCAATGAGTGGAAGTATATACTGGTACTTATCACGATGATATTTCAGGGTTTTCAATACAAATAAAGAACTTTTACAGTCAGTCTATCCGGTTATTTCAGTTACAGTAGACTTGCTGAAGAAAGAGAGTAAAAGTTGTTGATAATCTAAAATTACCTTTTACAGTGCAAGTCTTTCTGAATGGTTACTGGTTTATATCTGACCTGATAAAGCCTAAATAATGGTAATAAAAACAACTCATCAATACCTAACACTATAATAACACCACAGATTAGATTCAGCTTAAATACTGTAATAGTTTGTTTGTTTGTTTGTGGTTTACATCACTTTCAACATTATTTCGTGATGAGACCTACTTGTAGTAGATATAGTGCTGCCTCACTTAATTGACATGTCGCAGGTCCTTGACATGACAACCCACCCGGTCACAGATTTACAAGGATTTACAGCTCATATGGAAAAATGTATCGTGAGTTCAATTTCGGCAAGGCTGGGGATCGAACCTACAACCTTTGGATCACCACAGAGGAACTGGTGGGTGCTAATATGCTGGTGCTCTAACCAACTGCGCCAAATGTATGCCCCTATATATATATATTCTTTTGTTGCAATTGAACATGCTTGTCAATAAATAACATTTTTCTACAGGGAGAACTTGATAAAATAGATCCGGATGGTCCAATATATTGGTGGACATCAGGCAGGAGACAAGGAGAAGACTATTCATGGAATGATGGCCACAATAAAGGGCAAGGTAAATGTAAAACTTCTCATAATATGATAGCAGACAGTCTGTTCAAAGCGCTGTGTTCAGAACATGCTTTCTGAGGAGGTATATTTTCAGTCTACCCTTAAAGGTGGTGACTGGGATTAATGAAAGAGAAAGCCCTATCACCAATCGTCTTCAACCATTTTTTGAGGATCGATAGGTAAGAGCCAATCGTTCAATCTCAGACATCCATCTCCCTGTTTCACTAGGAGTAGATCACTCAAGTAAGGCTGCACCCTACCATATTAGGCATAATCTAGGTTAGATGTAACAAAAGCAGTCCTCTCGTCTAGACATTGTTTAATGGCTGCCGAATTCCTAATGTGGTAATATCACTTCTTGCACATTTTCCTGATTTGTGCCTTCATGTTCATTTTGAAGTCAAGGTCAAAAACAGACTCACCACACTCTCGGTAAAAACTGTCCAAAGTATACACATAATGGGGTATAGATAAGGCCAGCGCCTGCTAATTACTGATTAAGATAATCACAATTTCCCAAGTAAACACTCCAGGCCCGTTCCTCTACATGTGTATTCACTATACGCAGTTGCACAATACATGGAAAAAAGAGCTAAAATCAACTATTTTGTGTTGTGCTCATAAACCTATAGTTGAGATAACTTTATTGCAATTATAATTGCGTTGGAATGTATTTTCATTGTATATTTGATGCTAACATCAAACAGGACATTCATTGTGTGTATTCCTTTATTTACATGTCAAAGTTGCGCACATTTTTGTGTATAGTGAAATAATCACTCAACAAACACAGGATATGAGCCTGTCTCTGGGGGATTACTGGCTTTTATTGTTGAAATGCAAACTTGAATCTAAGTCCATGTTGTCAGAGTTATATGCATGTCTGACACTATTATGTCCAAAGAAGAACAAAGTTAGTTTGTGATGCCAGAATAGCAGCTTGGAGTCAGAGATGTCAAAGTGCTATCAGCTTGGCGAGCAGATCTTCCTCCCTGCCTGGCAGCAGGCTTGAGGCCCACACACTGGCGGGCCACGCGGGCCTGATTGGCTGCATGTGCTGGGAGCGTGGGGGTGCCTGGCTGGCCCTGACCTACTTGGCACGTGACCCAGTTTCCCCGCCATCCTGCAGTTTGAAAGATGGGGCAGTTTGAAAGATGGGGCACAATCTCTGAAGAGAAACACAAGCAGTTTATCCACAACAGGAACACGTTCACAGACCAAGATCTCGCCTGTATGAGGGACACTCTGGGGGTAAGTACACATAGAATCTGTGTTGCAAATGATTGAATGTTATCATGAAAACGTATGCTTGGAATCTTTAAGTTTCACAACGTTCAGCAAGCTCAAAGCTCTCAAATCACCCTGTGTAAGAGCCACCAGGGGGCATCATTTTGTCCTTTGCTTTCACAAAGATCACAGGTCATACTCATAGATGAATTTAAGGCAGTTCTGTAAGTGTAAGCAAAGATTGTAATTTCTCAATGTTATTTACATCATTTTCTTATATTTATACGATTATCAAACTTTTATATAGACATGCCCGGCAGGATGAGGAGCCAGACTGACTACCAGCAGCTCGGCTCTACTCTCTACCTTCAGTACCCAAGCATCAAGAGGCAGGGACCTAAACCCTGGGTAAGATTATAGATACATGTAAATTCTGTATAACAATGCTTGACAATAAAGACAAGTAATTCTGGTGTGAATTTCAAAGATTTACTGGGAATGTATACAATTAATCATCTTATTCTATCAGACATTTGTTTTGAAATATTTTTTGATATATTCCAAAATGAGAAAGAAACAGGTTGTATCCATTATAAAGATTTTCATAATAAGGTTTTTCTGCTCACCAGCATATTTGCATGTCTATGATCATTTATTGATAGTTGTGTGACATTTCTCTTTCCAGAGTCTTCTGATGAGCGATGTCAGCAGAAAGATGCGGAACACCCGAGCTGGCAGAAAGAGGAAGAGCCTCGACACACACCAGTCACCCCAGACTCCGGTCGCCAAGTCCAAGAGCCTGATGTCGAGTCGGTCATGTGCGCCTACAATACTGGATGTGGAGCTTCCAAAGGAGGAGTACGAGGAGCACCTGACCACAATGAAGCGCAAGATGATTAAAGAAACCAGTATTGAAATGACTGTCATATTAAAGGAAAACAGTATTACTATTAGATTATTATTTTTGTAATGAAGAAAATATTAGCATTGTGAAGTGATCATGTAAGATATAGTGGTATATGAAATGGTATCAATATATTTTTAGCTCTGGTGTAAATGATGATTGAGAAAATGTTTAATGTAGACACATTTATGTGAGCATAAAATGATTTCAATAAACACATTTTTACAACTAAACATGCTTTTGTGTTTAAAAACTGTGACAGGCCATTAAACACTATTTTGGGTATAAATTTTAGACACATTTTAGTGTCTAATTTAAAATGTTTTCCCTAAACATCTACGCACATATATGTGAATAAAAACTGTGACACATTTTGTGTTTAATGTTTAGACACTTTTTTCTGAGAGTGCAGGTGTGATGTCAGTGTCACCCACTCAGTAATAATAATAATAATAATAATAATAAAATTTGTATATCGCTGATACCAGACAAGCTGTTCATAGCACAGTAGAAGTGATATTGCATCCCAGTTTTACCATCATTAATTTACATCCTGTTTGTGAGCAGGAATGATCTAACCTCACTGATACAGTCCTCCAGTTTTTGTCTGCTGATATCCACTTGCTGACCTGAGGTGTGGTCAACGGGGATATCGATTTGGGTGTCATCTGCATAGATATGCCATATTTAACCAGAATGTCAGCCAATGGGGACATGTATATACTGATGAGAATGGGAATGAGGACCGATCCCTGTGGAACCCCATACTTTATGGGTTTGGGGGTAGATATATGGGACCCGATCTTTACAAATTGTTTCCTGTCATGCAGGTATGATCCAGACAAGGGCATGACCTCCGATATTGCATCTTGAATGCAGTCTATCAAATAGTATTTTATGGTCAATGGTATCAAAGGCAGCAGAAAGGTCAAGAAGTAATAGGATTACTGACGTTTTGTTGTCAAGATCCCGAAGGATATCATTTTTATTATTTGAGTAAGGCAGTTTCAGTGCAATGATATTCTTTGTAGGCTGATTGGAATTTGTCAGTAAGCCCGTTCCTCACTAGATAAGGGATTAATTGGTCAGCAACTGCCCTCTGAGTAAGTTTAAATATATAGGATAGATTTGAGACCAGTCAGTACTTTTTCTTAATAAGTTCTGGTCCTAACAAGTCAAAATACCTTTATTTCACCAGGAAGCTCTTACAGCAAAGCTGTTTTCCAAAGAGGAACTGACATAAAACACAATCATACATTAAAAATATACATTACATAAAGGACTGATGATACATGTAAAACATATATACTATATACACTTATCTACAGGAGGGATGGCTAAAAACATGACTAGAATATAAAATCAGTTATAGATAAAATCACTGTTTCTTTGGCCTTTGTGTATAAATTAATTTGGATACATTGCATTTAAAAACATTCATATTAGGTGGGTTTCTGATAGTTAGATTGTTCCACGCAAAAGCCCCTCTGAAGTTAAAAGCATGCTGACCATTAGCTAGTAAACGTTTTGGATTGACTAGATTTCTCTTTAGACTAGATCTGGTGAAGTATGAATGTGAAGCAGCAGCAAAGAAATTACACAAGTAATCAGGAGCTAAATTGTTCATACACTTATACATTAAAGTACACTTTTGATACAATATACGCTCTTGAATACAAAACCACTTCAGACTAGTTAAAAGATCAACTGTAGGTGTTTCATAAGGCATATGGAGAATAACCTTACCAGCTTTGTTTTGTAGCCTCTGTAGCTTGCTGCCTTCATCAATGTCACCGATATTACCATTACCATAAATAGTATCACAGTAATCACAATATGGTAGAATAAGAGAATTCTAGAGTTGCAAAGACAGGTGCTGGTTCATGGACTGTCTAACTCTTTTCAGTACCCCTACCCGCTGCCTGATTTTACCAAGTGTTACTTTGAGGTATTGTTGCCAATTAAGAGAGGAATCCAAAAACAAACCTAGGTACTTGTAGTGCTCTACTTTCTCTAAGGTTTCTCCATTGATATGGATTTTGGGTGTTCTGGTTTTCCTCAATCTTTTTAGGGTTGTAAACAACATCCATTTGCATTTGGCTATATTCATGTGTAGCTTATTATCTCTAAACCAAGTACTAGCGTATCTGAGATCTTCTTCCAGGTATTGTTTGCTTTCATTAATGTTCTTGGAGTTATACATTAGAATGGTATCGTCAGCATATAAAACTACTTTGCATCTTGTTATGACATGGGTAAAATCATTGATGTATATGCTAAAAAGCAATGGACCCAAAATGGACGAACCTCTTCATAAGAGGTGTAATGATGCGGATTTTCAAGTTTTCCCATATTGCTGAGTCTGTCAGTGATTTGCTTTTGATGGCAGTAATCATGGGCAAGAGGTCGTCTACAAGGTCATGCAATAACCAGGTAGGGATGGGGTCAAGCTCACATGACTTCTTAGCTGCCCTTCTTACCAACTTGCATTCTTCACTCATTGTTAAGGGTATAAATCTGTTAATCACTAATGGGGCCAGCTGGGGTCGTCTTCCATTGTTCATAGTGTCACCTGGTGGCGGATTCATACAAGCCGGTGTTTATCCAGGTCCTGACGGATTTTACCAATTTTATCAAGGAAGAAATCGTTCAACTTGTCAGCTTGATAACAGTCACGGACAGAGCGGGGCATTGGTGTGTCTTCAGTCTTGTGCATGACTGAATCAATGACCCTGAACAGTTTTCTAAGGTCATGTTTGTTTTCATCGAATAGATCAGAGAAATATTTGGATTGAGATGATTGATGTATTTATTTCTCTGATTATTGAAGAGTTCTCTATCAATGTGAAGGTTTGTCTTGTTCATCTTTCTCTCAAGTCGTCTCTTGAGAGACCTCTCCTTTTTTATTTGGTCATTCATCCAGGGAATCAATTTGTGTGATGATACATAGGCATTTTTTAGGGGAGCATGTTTATCCATCAGGGATGTGAGCTTCCTGTCATATAAATCCACCATGTCATGCAGGGATAGATGTTCCCATTCAGAAGTTTGGTGTGCTATGTGACTGATATCATTCCTGAGGGATTCCAGGTCCATGTCCCTAACATTCCTATAATTGGTGGATCTTTAGGGGGTTTAGGGGCATGGTATCAAGGCACAACCTGATCATCTTATGATCAGATATGTAGATGGCTCTTGAGAAGCTTATTCCCTTTGGGAGTAGTTGCATGATTTTTACAGAGTAATGCCTCAGTCACATTTGCACAGGACCGGCTGGGATGTAAACATCGGCCGACTTCCCAGTCTGCCGGGCGCCGGGGAGTTTATCAGCGACAATCTGAGAGATGTCCTAGCTGTGATCACATTATTAAAGGGCACTGCACGGCACATGCAATACTGAATATCAGAGACGTCTGCAGGGTGTCCTACAGACGTCTTGGTCATTGACAGATGTCATTAGGATATCCAAAAGATGTCTGTATCATTTGTCAGACGTCTGAAGGACATCCTAAAGACGTCTATCTGATATCGCAGGGAATTGAATTGAATTGATATCTCACAGACGTCTGTCAATGAGACAGACGTCTTCAGGATATCCTGCAGACGTCTTTGACATCTCATCTGGCACCTGTGTATAATGTGACCACAGCTATGGCATATCTGAGATTGTTGCTGATAAACTCCCTGGCGCCCGGCAGATTGGGAAGTCGGCCGATTGTTACTTCCTGGCCGGCGCCCGGTGCAAATGTGACTGAGGCATAAAAGTTCCCAATGACCCACCTGACGTCTTAAAGATGTCAAATTGTGGCCGATGTTCTCCCGGTGCCCGCACGGCAATGTAATGGATAACACCAGATCGTGCGGTTGCTAAGTGATTTATTGATAGTAACACGCGATACACGAGATGCGGACACATCAGTCATATTTGAACATTACATCTCCCCCTTCTTTAGTTGAGGATTGTATGTTTATGTATATTCATATGCAATAAACTTTAAACAATATAAATTGTAATATTGTGTTATCGTCTCTTTGAATAAACTTTTTGTAAAGCTTTTCTCTTGTGTGTATTTTTATAGTCTCTGTCCTTTACACACATTTCCATATCCATTCTCCTCCCTTGAGAAAATTAAAATGTAAGCTTATGGCATATACCCGCATTGTTTTATACAAACAGGAACTTGAAATTTAAACATTTCAAACATACATTTATAATTAACATTGCTTATCATGGAACAAGGCTTTTGCTTTACCATACAAAAATAAGATATAAAACTACATGCTCTTTGCCTGAACAATATTTGAACAATATTTGGCTAGTTTTACAAACAAATTACTAAATAAAATTTTACCATACCATATAAGAGTAAAATACACAGTATTTTAGCATTACTCAAGTATGTAAATACAAAATGATATATATTTTTCTGAACACTTTTATGAACACATATTCTGCTTGAACACTTTTATGAACACGTAAAATAATACTATGGCAGTATTTGAAATAAACATCTTATACAATATTTCTGACCATTCTGCTCAAACACACATGTAGTAACTCACTTGAGAGACCATCTTGAGCCTGTCTTTTGACTTTAATAAGTCTCTACTAATCTGACCCTGCCAAATTTGGTAGTTTGACCTCATATTCACTCAAATGTTTTGGCATTTTCACACTCCTGTGGGGACGTGTCACCGGTTCAGATTGAGTTTGGGGTTTACTAGCATGAGATTTTGACTTAAACTGCACAGCTCTAGTTCGAATAGTGTCGCCATGGTTACCGACTGACGGCTGATCGGACATTTCGACTCCGCTGGCGCTTTGCAGAATATCTTCTGGTTCTTCATCTTTCTGAGCCAATAGTGGTTCCTCTGAGACATGGACTGGCCTGAAATGGCTGCTATTTCTGGCCTTGACTTCTGTCCCTCTCTGAGCCACTATCATGGACCCTTTTCTCTCCGTGACCTGGAATGGCTCTAGCTGAAATCTTGGCACTGACTTACCAGATTTGGTCACGTTCTTCATCAAAACTCTGTCTCCAACCTCCAAGCCTGATGGCTTGATGTTGCGTCTCCTCTCTGCGTAGTATTTCATCTTGGCTTTTGCCTACATGTCATTTTCTGCAATCTTGCTTGTGTCCTCATACCTAAAGACTTGAGGCAGTTTGGTCTTGAGGGGATACCCATTCAAGGCTGTTGCTGGTGGGATACCAGTTGCACTATGTGGAGTTGCTCTGTAATTTCCCAGAAATTTCTGGAGCTCTTTCTTCCACGGCTTACCCTCAAGTTGTGCTGTTTTACACACCTTACCAAGGTCTTTCATGAAGCTCTCCGCTCCACCATTTGCTTCTGGCCAATATGGCGTCACTTTCTGATGCTCAAATCCAAGTACTTCTGCAAAATTCTGAAATTCTTCACTCTGGAAGGGACTCCCGTTGTCACTCTTGAGCTTATCAGGTATGCCTCTTGATGAGAACACCTTGTCCATTGCCGGTATGACTGCACTTGCAGCCTGCGACCCGACTATCTCCAATTCTGGAAATCGAGTTCTGTCACATCTCACTACCAGCAAATAGTGACCTGACGGCAGAGGACCAAACATATCTGTGCTCAGATGAGACCATGGATGCTCTGGAAGGTCTGTCATCTGCAATGGTTCTCTCCGTTTGGGATCGTGGCTTGCAGCACACGCTACACATTGACTAATCTTGGTTTTCACCTTTTCCTCAATGCCTGGAAACCAAACCTTTTCACGCAATAGTGACTTGGTTTTCACTATCCCTTGGTGCCCTTCATGTGCTAGATCTACAGCTCGCCTCTGGAGACTGTCAGGCAAAACTATTCTCTTACCTCTCAGCACCAACCCAGACTGAGTCACGCTGAGCTCTGTACTCACATGGCTGAATGATTGCAGTGCTTTGACGTCACAATCAGATTGCCAAGAGTTTGGTTTTGATACCAGATGCCACTTGTGTGAGTGTTGGGTCAGCCAGAGTTTCTTCTAGTACTTCTTGCTCAGTCATTGCCTTGGGCACAGCTGCTGATGCTATGTAGTTCACATATTCTTCTGCTATCTTCTCTTCTCTGGAAGTTTTCTCATCCTTCTCAACTGGATGTCTTGATAGGTAGTCTGCTGGGTTGTCTTTCCCACGAGCATACTTCATAGTGATGTTGTATGGCTGTAGTCTCAGAGCCCATCTCTCAAGTCTAGCTGTCAGTTTGGCATTTGGACTACCAAGCATAGACAAGAGTGGTTTGTGATCAGTTCGGACAGTCACTAGTCCACCAAATATGTAGGTATGGAACCTCTCACATGCCCAGACCACTGCTAGGGCCTCTCTCTCAAGCTGAAAGTAACGTTGCTCAACGTCAGTGAGGGCTCGGCTTGCATAAGCCACAACTGTACTTGTCTATGAGTCATCTGTCTGAGTCAGTATTGCACCTAACCCTACAGGAGATGCGTCAACTATCAGCTCAGTCTCTTTGTTCATGTCAAAGTATGAGACTACTGGTTTGTCAGCCAAGTACTTTATCAGTCTGTCATATGCAGTCTGTTGTTCTGTATCCCAGTGAAACTGTACTCCTTGTCTAGTCAACCTCCTGAGTGGTTCAGTCAGTGTTGAGAAGTTTGGTATGAACCTAGCGTTGAATGTCAGCATTCCTAGTAGGCTCTCTACTTCACCACTAGATGTCGGCACCTGCATTTCTAGCAATGCTTGCAGTCTCTTGGGTGATGGTTCCATTCCCGCTGCGGAGAATACCATACCATAGAACTCTAGTTTTGGCTTGTCAAATTGGCATTTTGGCAAGTTGACTGTCAGTCCATTGTCAATCAGTCTCTTAAACACTTGGACAATTGCTCTGTCATGGTTTTCTTGAGCTACTCCTCCAACGATGATGTCATCAGAGATGTTGAGGGCTCCACCTCTGTCGTCACCGATGCCTTCGATCACGCGTGCGACAGTGTTCTGGAATATCTGGGAAGCACAATTTATTCCGAAATTTAGACGTTTGTACCGCCTCAACCCGACATGCGTCACAAATGTTGTGATGTACCGAGATTCCTCGTCCAGTTCCAGCTGGTGGTAACCAGATCTGAGATCGAGTTTGCTGAAAACGGTCCAGCCGTTAACTCTGTGCTGTATGTCCTCGATCGTCGGTACTGGATGATGGATGCGCTTGATAGCCTTATTGGCGTTTCTCATGTCGACACACATCCTGATCTCAGTCGGATTGCTCGGTTTTGGCGCTACGACCACGTTTGACACCCACGGTGTCGGACCATCGACTTTCTCGATTATGTCGAGTTCCTCGAGTTTGCGTATTTCGTCCTCGAGCTGTGAGCGAATTTTGAATGGTGGGGGAATCAGGGATTTTGCAATCGGTGGCACCTCCTTGTCCACATAGAGATGTACCTTTTCCCCTTTCAATTTTCCGACCCCTGCACTCAGCTCTGGATGGTCACTCACAAATGATTCTGCAACACTAACATCAATTTTGTTAATGACATGTGGTGCTACTTTTATCAGATCAAGTTTCAAACAAGCATTGTAACTAAGTAGGCACCCATCTGAGCCAGGCATTACATATATCAACTCAGTGTATGATTTACCTTTACATGAGATAGTTGTTTTAAATTTGCCCTTTGGCTGAATGCTTTTGGCTGAATATGGGTTGATTTTATCATGTTTTGCACTTTCTAGTTTGATTTTACCTTTTAGCTTAGCATTGAATGTATTTTTATCTATGACAGTATATGTAGCTGCGCTATCTGCAGTGAATACAATGTTACTGTTCTGAATGGTTACCTGAAACCTAGGTGTTGATTTCACCTTATCACCTGACAATGCAAAAAGGTAGTGGTTGTCGTCGTCGCTGTCAGACTCATTGGTCACTTCATGGACTCGCTGATGCTTGCCCTGTCGGCGCTGCTTCTGTCGACGACCACTGTCGGCGCCCTTGCGACCACCGCTTGCAGATGGCTGCTTGTAACCACCGCTGCTACTGGAACCAGATTGACCACCACGTTTGGATTTACACATTTTAGAGAAGTGGTGCAACTTGTGACAGTTTCCACATTCCTTTCCGTATGCCGGACAAGACTCTCTGCCCTGGGTGTGTGGATAATCCCCGCCACAGTAGTAGCATTGCATCTTTTGTCTGTTTTTCACTTGATTGATTTTCTTATCCTCAGACTTAGGCTGTTGTTATACTTTCTCTATATCTGCATTTTGAGACTTGCACTGTTCGTTGCTACGCCCCTCTGCAAGGACGTCTTCCAGTGTCTTTAAAGATCCCTTTAGCCCTTTTTGCCTAAGTCTGGAATCTGTAGTTGTTGTGACGATGTGTCTCTTGATCTCAATCACCATGTCCGGAAACTCGCATCTGCTGGCTTGCTGTCTCAGTCTGACCTGATACTGGTCGATGCTTTCGCCTCTCTTCTGCTTCAATCCCCTGAACACGCATACCTCGAAGTCAGTGTTCACTTTGGGTTTGAAGTGCGCTGCTAGCTTTGCCTTAGCCTCGTCATACTTATCACCAGTGTTTTCAAATGTGAGGAAGTCTTCAAAAGTTCTCGGACCAATCAGGTGCAAGAGCATCATGCGCTGTCTCTTGTCATCCTTGATATCCAGTGCCCCCATATAGTTTTCAAACCTTGAGATCCATCTCTCCCATGTGACACCACTAGCATCACCATCACCATTTACCTCATCAAATGTGCTGATTGCTGGAATGTTATTTGATGCCATTTTTGAGGTTTGATTGAGTAGCTGGGAGTAGGAATTGTCACTGTCTATGATTTTGATTGGGGCTGTGTGTTTGGAAATCCTGCCTGTGATTCTGATTGGGACTGTATGCACAAATACACAACTTCCGGTCAAGTACTCTTTGTAGCAGTCTGTTGCTTGATTAGCACTTGAAATTAGGAGAAACAGGCACAGGAAAGTCAGCAAAATTGAGGGCCAAACTTGCATTGGGAAGCCATGACCTTGGGAACCACGTGTCAGCATTTGTGAACTGGTCCGGTAAGTTTGCTGAATGTTTATGACAGTTTATACCAGTTTGCAGACGTGTCCACTTCTTCTGAGCGATGTCTGCAGTTTCCTTGATACCTTAGCGGTATTTTTCACTTGTTTGGGCGAGGTTTTGTCACTTATGCACGCCCACAAAGTTCATTTTTTTCACTCGTCGCCAATGTAATGGATAACACCAGATCGTGCCGTTGCTAAGTGTTTTATTGATAGTGTAGGATATAGAATACACACCCAGAGACTCTTGGAAATATATAGACATTCATAAGCAATAACACACGATACTGATGGTTGATGAGTCACCATAACCACCACTCCGTGAAATCACGTGTTGGACGGACGAGCCGAAGTTAGATACGCAGGCAGGACGAGTCCATCTGATGACGCGTGAGGAAGCCACGTAGGCAAGCCCCAGGGAAGACACGGACTGGCCCCTTAAAAGAGACGCGCAACCGTGGATGCGGGCAGATTAGCGGTCCCCAGACAGATTCGTAGCAGCAGCAGAATAGAAGAGATCAGCGACCACTTGCCACTGAAGATCCACGACTCTCAGTATTGTGACTCTATAGACTTGGGTGTTTTGCGCATAGTCAGGGTTTCATAAGTATCATGCAAAGTTGGTAATTCATATGCCTCGCTCATTGCCATGCCGGCCTAGCCAGACAAGGAGGAATCACAGCACTGAATAAAGGTAACTATTGCACTGTGTAAATCCTGTGTCTGCAGTCCTTATTTCCCATCATCCATATGAGGGTATAACATGGTAGCTAGGATCCGTGCCCAAACTCACAGCCAGCGAGTTAGCGAGCTATACTGATGGTACAGTACAGTACAGTACAGTAGAGTAGGTTAGAGTATCTATCTATGTGGTAGAGTATTGATCCCCCGTCCACGTCCCCCAACGACGGATGCTCACCACTAGTGGGTAACAATATGGTGGTAGAATCCGAATCGATCCATGGCTTTGAGCATTGCTGATACTGTATGGAGATCCTGACTGCCGCCCTGTTACTTGAATATAAGTCTATGTTGCTCCGATCTTCGAAGAAGCTTTCCACCAAGCTGCAAGTGGCGCGTGATCCTCCGTTAGCTGAAGACGATTCTACATCCCAAGGTGAGTTTGATTTACTTTTTCAAGATTCCCCCGAAAAACAAAATGACTCCGTGAGCGTGGAACCTCCCTCTAGCCCTTCTTTGTCAGATTTCAACTCTTCCTCTGGTGCGCACACCTTCCCCTCTTTTAGTGGTAGCAAGGCTCCTTTGTCTCATACGTCTGCCAGTACAGGCAGCACTTCTCCGTTCCACCCTCGCGCTTCTACCTCGTCTGACTCTGACTCTGACTCGGACGTCCAATTTGGCCCCTTCCTGGTTGCAGAAAGCGATCAAGAGGCCTTCACCATACCTAAAGCGCCTATCAACTTTGCTAATTCTGATAACTCGGGTCCTGATCGTGCACGATCCCCTTCGGTAGAAATGGCTGAAGACGAGAATGTACAAGACATGCTACATCAAATTATAGACCACTTGCGCAGCGTTGATATGGCCGGTGTTCAGACTGGCATTGTAGACATGCTAAATGCGCAATCTAAAGATAACAAAATCCACCAACAGAGACAAGGTTCCAAATCGCTCCTCCCGCCCCCGTTTTATGGTAGATTCACGGATGATCCCCTCCGTTTCATGAACAAATTCCTTACTTACACCCAACTTTCCCATACTCCCGCAGATTTGAAAGTGCCCGCTTGTCGCATGTTGCTACATGGCGCGGCAGATGTTTGGTACCTTTCCCTGCCTACAGATGTCACTAGCTCTTGGGATTCCTTCTATGCAGCTTTTGTTAAGTTTTTCGGTAGTGAGACAAACGCTTGGCTGCTTGAGCAATCATTGGATGCTAGAAGCCAAAAAAAGAAAGAATCTGCTGAAACGTACATTAATGATGTCCTCAGTCAGTGCCAGAGACTACAGAAGGATGATATGGAGACCAAGAAAATATTGGTTAGGGGTCTCCTCCCAAATCTCAAAGCTTTTGTGGTGGGAAAGTCACCTAAAACGCTCGATGACACCATCGAACAGATTAAATTAGCCGAGACGGTTTGTACGATGACTAGTGATGCCTCAATCACTTTGAACGGGTTGGATTTGCTATCCGAATCCGCGTCCCAGTTTTTGGCACAACAGTCCTCCACTCTTGCTGCCATCCGCGAAGAAGTCGCAGATGTCGGGAAAGGGTTACATAGGCTTGGCAACCGTCCTGAAGAGGGTGATTCTTTCTGCTTTTTCTGCAGAAATTCCGGTCATTGGATCAAAGATTGCAAGGCTCGCCATGACTGTAGTTTCTGTGGTCGGGATTCTCACCTGTCTATCTTTTGCCCTGATAAGTTCCGTGCTTCCCGTGACCAGGCCCCCCGTGCTTCCCCCATGGCCCGACAATCGGTCCAACCGCCCCACTAGTCGATTTGAGTCCGGGTATGGCCGTGACCGTTATGAACAAAATAATGGTAGAAACAGCCTGCGCCCATCCCAGAATAGACCTTATTTGGGTAATAGACAGGGCAATGATGGCAGATATAATTCAAGCCGCCCCCCCTTCAATGACCAACGCCGCTCTGGGCCAAGACAGGACAATAGGCCCCAATATCGGCAGGAAAACAACTAACTCCTGTCCCGCCCCGTGAGCCACGTGATAGGAGTAGTAATTCGTTTAATATCGCAATAAACCAAAGTAAATCAGACATATTGAACGAGGTTCACTGTTATTTTGCAGAAATGTCCTCTAACTCTCATAGTTCTCAGGACGATTCTCTGATTCCTGTTTGCCCTGCTTCTGTACTGCGGGATCCCCCTACCGTTCTGAACAATGATATACAAAAATTTCCCCTCTCCTCTGATGGTCGTATCGCGACCAAGACAAGATTTAGCACCATAGATGCGTTATTAGACACCGGCGCACAACGGAGTATCATCAAGTTTGCCTCCTTACGTGCATTCTGTCCTGACGATTCATTCACACGACAAACCTCGGCTAGCAAAATTGTTGTAGTTGCAGAAGGCAGCTCGGTCCCTATCCACTTTCAAACCCATCTTGATCTACTTATTGGAGATCAGCTGTGCCGTGTCTGTTTTCAGGTGGTCCCTGACTTACAATATCCCGTTATATTGGGCCGCGATTTTTTCACGGCTTACGGCTTGGTCCTTGATTTCGCACAACGCGGAGTTGCCTTTAAATTATCACCTGAACTACGCCTATCAGAAACGATCAGAATCCCAGCGAAGTCTGAATTCATAACTCATGCCCGTCTCAAACCTAGCAACCTGTCTGGTCTTTTAGGTGTCTGTACTATGGATGGTGAATTACCCTCTTACCCTGAGGTTGCCATGGCAAGGGTTTTTGCCACTGTTCATGACGACCAGAGGGTGCCTGTACGTTTAATGAATATGGCTGATAATGCCATCACCTTACCAAAAGGCGTTGCGGTCGGTTATTTTGACCCCATTCCTCTGGGCTCTGAGCCACAAGAACTTCCCTCTTAAGACCTTACATGGGGAACTCCCTCCGCTGAGGTTACAAATGACATAGAATTAGCTCCTATATCAGCATCCCCTACTGATCTTGACCCCCATCACAAAATTGACCTTACAAATTCTGACCTGTCATCTACCCAGAAAGACTCCCTGAAACGTCTCATTTCATCTTTTAGTGACATTTTCACAACCCGCAATGGCGAGTTCGGTGACACAAATGTTGTACAACATACCATTTATCTCAAGGAGTCGGTTAGTCCCATTAAGCTACGGCCTTATCGTGCCGGATATAAACAAAGGGGTATTATAGACAAAGAGGTACAGCGCCTCCTGGACAAAGACATTATCCGGCCCTCTAACAGTCCGTGGGCTTTTCCCGCCGTCCTAGTTGAGAAGCCAGCCCAAGATGGTACTGTCTCATACCGCATGTGCATTGATTTTCGGAAGCTGAATGAAGTCACCGTGCCTGACTCTTTTCCGTTGCCGCATATTCAGGACACTTTAGACAGTTTAGGAGCTCATAGGTTAACGCACATAAGCACACTTGACCTCATGGGCGGGTTTCACCAAGTGAGCGTTCACCCCGACTCTCGACCACTCACCGCCTTCATCACTCACCGTGGGCTCTATGAATATAAACGTCTCCCGTTTGGTGTCATCAACGGACCCCCAATGTTCCAACGTCTCATGGAGACTGTGTTACAAGGCCTCTCTGACCTCTGTCTCATATATTTGGACGATGTCCTCGTTCACAGCCCTTCTTTCGAGCGTCATTTGACCGACCTTAAGCGAGTTTTTACGCGTTTTCGCAAAGCTAAATTGAAACTCTGCACTGATAAGTGTTTCTTTGCCAAGAAACAGGTAAAATATCTCGGTCACATCATCTCTAAGAGTGGCATAGAAGTCGATCCCTCTAAAACTAAGGCTGTTGACGAATACCCTGTCCCCACCTCGTGCAAAGATGTGCGGGCCTTTCTGGGCTTGTCAGGGTATTACCGTAGGTTTGTCGAGGGCTACGCGAAAATTGCACAGCCGCTCAACGGCCTTACCAGTAAAAAGAGTACATTCGAATGGGATACAATAAAACAGGCCGCCTTCCACTCTCTCAAAGCTAAGTTAGTTTCGGCCCCGATACTGGCTTTCCCTCGCATTGAACCCGACAACCCATTCATCATTACGACTGATGCCAGCCTTTTTGCGATCGGGAATGTTTTGAGTCAAATGCAAGATGGTGCTGAACGGGTCATAGCGTATGGAGGTCGAGCCCTAAATCCGGCAGAGCAAAATTATACTTGTACCGAGCGGGAATGCCTCAGCATCATCGCTGCTTGTAAACTACATGAACCTTATCTTAAATACGAGAAATTCACTATAGTAACCGACCATTCTGCCCTACAGTGGTTATTTCGTTCTGAACCAAAAGGACGACTGGGAAGATGGATGTTGACCCTTCAACAATTTCGTTATGAGATTGTCCACAAACAAGGGAAATCAATTCCACACGCTGACAGCCTTAGTCGCTGCACGTACCCGTTAGAACCGGGCCCCACACCTGAGTTAGAACTCAAATTGGCTGCTGCCTCTGACCTGCCCGACGATATTGAACCTCACCCTGTCTCCCCCGCGGAAGCCACCCAATGTTTGTCTGATCTCAACCAGTCATCCGGCACTTTGTACACCTTCAATGACATTAGTGTGAAACAATCTGCTGACCCCTCTCTTCAGTCCTTTATCAAGTATTTTAAGTCGGCACACCTCCCTTCTACCCAGCGCGAGGCCCGTAAACTCCTCGCACAGATAGACGACTATTACTTGCAAGAAGATGTTTTGTTTCATTTGTACGTGACCCCAGGTAAGGGCCCAGCCAAGGACCGTTGCAAAACTCAACTGGTTATCCCACCCACCCTCCGCCATGATTTACTTGAGGCTTTTCATGATAGCTCAATGGGTGCTCATTTGGGAGCTGACAAACTGTATTCTACAATTCGCCAGAAATATTATTGGCCCGGTATGCATAGTGATATCATGAACTGGGTTCAGTCCTGTCCAGTTTGTAGTAAAACTAGTAAACTACCGAAAAATAGACAAGGTTCCCTACGCCCTATTCCTGTTTCTCGCCCCTTCCAGCGGGTTCACACTGATCTTATCGGTCCACTCCCCAAAACCGACCGTGGTAACAAATATATTCTTGTTTTTCAAGACGCTCTCACACGTTTTCCCGAAGCTTTTCCCCTCCCTGATCAGTCAGCCGTCTCGGTGGCAGAACGCCTCTTTGAAGATATTTGGTGCCGCTGGGGAAATGTTGAATCTATTGTAAGCGATCGTGGCGGGTGTTACGCTAGCGTAATCGCTGAAGAATTGTGTAAATTGATGCAGGCTCGAAAGGTCATGACTGCGCCTTACTGCCCTCGTAGTAATGGAATGGCCGAACGTAGTGTTCAGTCAATCTCCAAGAATCTAACACGTCTTTGCCATGACAAACCCACATCATGGGATTTGTTCTTGCCCTCTGCTTTATTCGCCATGAGATCGTCAGTACATCAGGCCACGATGTACAGCCCGTTATTCTTGCTGACTGGCCGTGATGCCAAACACCCGTTTGAGACGTCCCTGCCTGACCCCACTCACCCAAGTCCCTCTGTCCGCCATTACGTGCGAGACATGTTTGAACGTGTTGAAACTGCGCGAAAATGGGCTAAGGAGAATAACGAAGTTATGCAGGCCAAAATGAAATCTTATCATGACTCTCGAAATAAAGGATGGAAGTTTCAAGTTGGTGATAAAGTATAGATTTATTCCCCCGCCACCAAGGTCCCTGGCCGTAAACTTAAATCCCCCTACAGTGGCCCATATTACTTGATTGAGCAAACTGCCCCGCTCAATTTTAAAGTCCGTGCATGTGATACCCACGTGGAACCTAAATCTTCTATTCATGTTAACAGATTTCGCCCTTGCGTTTCGCGTTTCGACCGCCCCGTTTCGACCGCCCCGTTTCTCCGTTACAATTCGAGGACGATACACCACCGGGTGAAGACCTCCCGGCCGATGCGATCCCACCCTCGGACCTTTTGCCAGAGAATGACCTGTCGGATCCTAGTGGTAATGATGTGCCCGCTCAGGCCAACGTTTCACCCGACTCTGATGCTGGCGACGCGGATGATGAATCTGATACACAGTATGAAATTGAGCGTATTCTGAAACAGCGTAAGGGTTCACAAGAAATGGAATATTTAATCAAATGGAAGAATTATGGTACTAAAGACAATACATGGGAACCGTTTTCCTTCCTGGGCAAGAAGACTCAGACAGATGTACTTGCCAACCCTCCCCCGACCGTTAAAGAACGAAAGAAATAGAATGCGTAGTTGTTGTTAAGTGTTGTAATATTGTTAGATGTTGTCATTCCTTTCTCTCTTAGAATTCCTACTATTTCGTTGTGTTTAGTTGTTACTTCAGTCACACTTAATTGTCCCTGTATTCTATGTTGACCCACACCCTGTACCCTGCAAAGAGCCTGCTATAATTGTGTTCCCCAAGTATTGGTTTACGTACAAGTCGCCATTTGGACAGCCAATTTCAATTTGGTTTCACAAGTGACCTTTCTGATACTTTACTCCGATAACCCTCCTGTGGCTCCGTTTAAGCCAGCTTGATGGAATTATTTAAGTATAGCTTTATTATTCATGATGATTCGATTGACATCTGTTTTCCCACGTTTCCATGTGGCCTTTTGTCCGTTGTTGGTGTCACTCTGATCTGTACCCATCAGACCCTTACTAATTGACCCTGTAAAATTGGCCTTTCTCCTCGTTAGTGTGTCTCTCTCTGTTCACCCTCATGACTCACGACAGGCTGACCGCCACTTTGTTACCTGCGTGCGCAGGATTGGATGCTGTGTGCGCGATGCTGCTGGATGATATAGCGGTTCCGCTGACATCTCAGACACTTTCAGCATCCGCGCCTTAAAGTAGCTTCCTCCTGCCTACGTGCTTCGTTCCATCGTTGTGGTCTCCGCACTTCGTATATTAGATCGACTTTTGTGTTGCTAACTGGCCAGTTCTCAAGTTGAGTCCCTGCTGCACATTATCGTGAGTATTCTCGTTTCTTACAGTGGGTCCTTCTTTTGTTATAGTAATACTTGTGTCTCTGATTATACATTGACTTCTGACATGACTTGACGACTCTACCAGCATTGTAGCCTAAAACGTGAGTGTTTCCTCCGGTCCTCTGCGAACGAATATGTTGATTGAGCCATGACTACTTAACCGCAAACAGTAATAAAGTTTGCAAAAGCAACACATAGCACAGAGTGTTCGATGGTTACATTGAGATTTCTTATTCTTCACGTATACCGCAACTAGTAGTAAAGTTGCGAAGGCAACGCATCACACAGGGTGTTCGATGGTTGCATCGGGTTTTCTTAGTCTTCACTTATACCGCAAACAGTAGTAAAATTTGCGAGGGCAACACATTACACAGGGTGTTCAATGGTTGCGTTTTGGCTTCTTATTCCCATTTAATTCCGTAAACGAAGAAACAAAGTTTACGAAGGCAACGCATCACACGGGGTGTTCGATGGTTGCATAGGGCTTCCTTATTTTCCACTTATACCGCAAAACAGTAATAGAGTTTGCGAAGGTAACGCATCACACGAGGTGCTCGATAGTTGCATCGAGATTTCATATTTTTACTTATACCGCAGGCAGTAATAAAGTTTGCGCAGGCAACACATTACACGGGGTGTTCAATGGTTGCGTTTTGGCTTCTTATTCCCATTTATTCCGTAAACAAGTAAACAAAGTTTACGTAGACAACGCATTACACGGGGTGTTTTGGTTCCCTGCTTTTTCCCTATACCGTAAACAAGGAACGTTAAGTTTACGAAGGCAGTGCATTCCACGGGGTGTTGGTTGGCTGTATTGAATTGTCCCTTTGTCCCACAACAGTAATGGAGTTGTGAAGACGGCGCATTCCACGGCGTTGGGTGGCTGTATGTTATGTATATTCCGCGCAAACGGGCGTAAGACGCGATGAAATGATTAATATATATTCCGCGCCTCGGGACACAGGCTGCGATGATTTTTTGCGCACTCCTCCACTAAAGATGGACGGATTGCCTTATGTACCGGTACATGGACGATTTTTTTTAAAGGCTCATGAGTATTCCCGCAGAGTGACGGTTGCAATTGCTGTTTTGATTACATTTTATGACGACACACTACGACGGTTGGCCTGATCCGGATGTTTAACTCCACTTTCATACCAACCTTACACCACTGATAACGCTGTATAGGTTGCTTGCTCTATTAGGCACTGTGCTGATTTAATTGTTAAATTGACTGATTGATAGCAGGTCGTAAGTGCCGTTTCGTACAGACCCTGTCATTTGTCTTATGCCAATTATACATTTTATTGTTCGGATCTATTTGAAGTCGGTGACTGCCTTTTACTGCCTATGTTGGACTATACGATGACACCTGCTATTAGCTGTTTGATATTAGATCTTATCTTGTGATGTAGACTGTGTTCTCGTATCTTATACCATGTCATTATCTCACCACTACTCCACGATTACGTGGCTTGACCATGTGCTACTCAATTAGACGGACTTTGATAGCATGCCTCACTACCAGTTTTCACTCTTCTCTATCCCACCCGCATGCCTGAGTAACTAATCGTTAAATCGTTCACCCTTCAGGTGGGACGACTATGTTCCTGTCATGACTCCTGCAGACTCTTCTATCACCCTTCCTGATGCTCCTCCACTTGCATTTCTTTCGGACGAGGAAGTAAACGACATTTTGGACGCACTCCCCAGTGATAAAACTTTGTGGGCTAACGTTTTTGATACAGAAGACCCGTCATTCCCAAATCCCCGCTGTCCCTTTACATACGCCACCAATCTCTGTCACTCCCGATCCTTCTGTACCCCTCCCTCGATTTGCCTCAGTGAACGGCAGACCTCACCTTCTCCCCATTACTCCACACTTACCATCTACCCTTCACCAGCCACAAATACCACCACCACCTCCCACTCCACATCAACTAGACCCCAGTGCCACGTGCCCCGTTCTTTACGTCCCCCGCGACCAACCCGCCTTTGCCTCGGTGGTCCAGGCATGCCCTAAGTGTAACGCTAGTGTCCGTGTCCAGGAATTCACTCTTGTCCCTTTCCGTTGCTTGACTCGTTTGGGCTCGAGTACTCGCTTCTAACATGTATATAGTATGGGTCCTTTTATTCCTTGCACCCAGGGTGTCCACTGTCAGTGTCTTAGGCCGCCCGAATGTCGGTGCCCTTCTCACCAAGCAAGGCTACGTTGCGAACAGTGCAGCGACGTGGCAAGTCACGTTTGCCGTCCCACATCTTGAGCTACCGGCTTCTACGCCTCCGTTCAGCATGTGTGATGAAGAAATTCTGTTGGTTCTCTCTCCTCGACGAAGGCGAGATGTGTCTATCGCCCACGGTTTTTGTACCACCTTTGGCTCCCTAACTTCTGCTTATCGGAATCTCAACGATTCCCTCACAAACCATATCCATCGCTATTGGCGATCAATCAAGAAACTTTGGCCGATCACGCAGCCCCAACCCCGCAAGAGCGGACGGCAGAAACTTTCGTTCCTACCATTTGTAGGTTCATTCCTCGGTTCTGCTTTTGGTTTGGTCACTGACAAACAACGAAATAAATTAATGAAGAGAGTTAGCGTTATAGAGAGTAACTCCAAACGCTTACAAACAAATCTCAATGCCCTACATGCCCAGACCTCTTCATTGGTAAGAGTTACGAACGAGCGTCTAGATATTGTTTCTGATGGTGTGGTAAATAACACCTTGAATATTGCCAGACTCCTCCACAACAGTGAGTCGCTTGTCCACAGACTCGAGGTTGTGCAGGTCCAGACCGATGCGCAACGGCTCCTTCTGAGATCTTTATCTGATTTCACGTATGCCAGTGTTTCTGAAATTGGTCACATTCAAGCATTAACGTTATTAGAATCAGAGGCACGAGCAACCCTTCTTGCCTTAGAAACCATTGCTGAAAACAAGTTGTCTCCTATTTTGGTCCCCCCTGATGTCTTGCATAAATCTATGAGACAGGTTGCCAGATTATTGCGTGTGCAATACCCAAATTTCAAATTGATGTACGACCAACCCAGTGCTATCTACGCCATTCCAGGCGTAACGGCCCTCAACAGTGACTCCCATTTGTATATTGATGTTAGCCTCCCGCTTGTGGTGAAGGATAATGCCTTTACGATATATGAGGTATCGTCTTTCCCGATACCGACGGGCGGCAAGAAGCCAAATCAATTTACTCGTCTCTCGGGGTTCTCCGATTTCATTGGCATATCCCGTGATGAGAGGTTCTACATAGAGTTATCTAGAGCTGATTTGGCTGAATGTTTTGGGTCGGGCGTGCGCCATTGCTACAGGACCTTCCCGGAATTTCCTGTTGACATCCCGTCTTGCGCCTTGTCCATTTATAAGGGTGTGGTTCGTGACATTATGTCATATTGCCAAGTGGACCTCATAGAACTGAAGTCCCCGTAGCGCGTTGTCAGGGATTTGCAGAACTCATCATTTTTAGTTATCGGCCATAGTGAACCTTGGCTAGTCACATGTCAGTTAGATGTCACCCCCACTGAGGTTGAACCCTGCACTTTCTGCACATTGACTCTGGGTTGCGGGTGTAGTATGCGTTCTAGTTCTGGCGTGTACATCCCACCGAGCCTGATCCACTGTGACAAGAATGTTATGACTCGCGTAGCTAAGTCCTACATAGCAAATTTGTTATATTTTTCCATGTTTCACAATGACACTGCTATGCATGGCATGGCCGCCGATACGTTGTTCCCAGAACCCCCGGGCTTGGATGTTCCCGATCTTGACTTGCTTACTTTAGGAGTTGACGAATTTGTTGATCGTCAAGGCATGGTTGTTGCTGATCTTAACCGCACTGCTGCAGCATGGAAAGATTCTCAGGTACCATACATTGACCCCTCATGGACTTTGCCAGGTAGTTTCACAACACAGGACAGCCCAGGTTGGCTTAGTCTCCTCAATACGATCGGGACGGGATTATCCGTAGCTTGCACGATTTACCTGTTTGTCTTACACGGCAAATATGCACATCTTCAGAAAACGGTCTTATTATACCAACTCAGCCACGTGCCCGCCTCAGACGCCCTGCCCATTTTCTCAAATTCCCACCCTCTACACCTATTCGACCTCATTGGCCTTGCCACCTTGTCCCTTGTTGCCACAATCCTCGTCTCACAGAAAATCTACTGTATCTATCGCCGCAGACACGACTTGTCCTCGGTCATGCGCATGTTTGACAGAGATACAAAATGCCCCAAATCAAGTATATTCCTAGAACTTTTCTCCGGCACATCTAGAGTGGTTCTCTTTGTGACAGAGATCCTAACATTCCCGGGTTGCATTAAAGTTACCCCTGGTGAGGCAATGCCCCACGCTGAACTTTCAGGCGGATGCCTTAACCATCACCTTATAGTTGATTGGGATATGACTATGTTACGTGACACGCATCGTGAGCTCAAATTCCACATGCCCTCTGTTATCAATGTACCCCTGCACCTCAGGATGCTCACTAGATCTGTCATATCTTCCTCTCACGCCATAAATTTGCTTATTGGATGCGACAGCTACTATATACTCCACGCACTCACTGCCCTCTGACTTACCCCTACGCCCTCGAGGCAACATGCTCACTCCACTCAGCCGCAAAGCCCTGTCATCACCAGATGATCCCCGTGCAAAAGATAAGAGACGTTGCATTAGACATTTCAGCTCCGTTTTCCCCACTTTTGACCAGATACATGAAGATCAGCAGGACAATAATCCCTCTACACGTAAGAGTGTTCTATCCCCTGCTAAATCATCACCTTGTCTGACGTTTCATGAACCCCCTACGAAGAAGGTCTGGTGGGGTGATCATACGATAACAGAGAATATGCCCGGGAAGGCACCGGTCACCTTGAATGAATAACTGTGAATAATTACAAAAAAATATTAAAAGAAAGATAGGTGGCGCCTGCTTCCGGAGTGCGATATTCACTCACCAGTTTCCCTTTCAGGCATATAAATCGCCCCTTTTCCTTTGAGGATTTTCAAATCAGGTAAGTATGGCTGACACTCCACCCCAGCCTCAGGTAAGTTCTCCCTCACATGATAACCAAATTGTACCCATGGAGTCACAAAAATTCAAAATGGACCTGTTTGAATTACACCTTCTTGCTTCATTTGTCACAAATTCTGCCACACCAACTCTGCCTCTCCATTTTACTTCGCAAATTCTAATCAAAATCAGAACTAACGCGGCATTAGCCGGCGTGTTAGCTTACTATGTTCTTTACAATGACACTGCTGGTTGTTACACTTGTTTTGAATTAGATAAACCTTGTAGCTCAAAATGCCTCGAGAAATTAGCACTCCGCTTCTTAAGGCTCTTTTTCGGATCCAACCCCATGACATGGGCCATGGCCGAACGCGTAGTGCGTCGAGCCCTTTCATATTTTCGGCTGGAAGGCAGAGATATTTTCTCCCCTAAATATTTCATGGCTTTAGTATCGTTAGACCCGTGGCTATCTTATATTTCCCTCCACACTCCTGGTATCCCGGACTCTGTGGGTACTCGCCCTCCCTCTGTGGAATAATACGCTTTACTAAACGCTTTTTAATTTGGTGCCTATAACCATTATAGTGCGGTGACTTTTGCTTATATGCTCCCCCTTTTAGTTATATAACTACACTAACAGTTTGCACTCACGAGATTGTTGTTTTTCATTTTTACCTTTTTGGGCTGGGTGGTTATTTGCTTTGCCGCTTAACGCTTTACATGGTTACGTGTTGTTTTTCATGCTTTACTTTCAGATGGTATACCTCGAAGACCCTGATGATTTCACATCTCGCCATGCCTCACGGCGCGAGACTTTCTTCACAGAGGTCTGCAGTATCCCTATAGAAAATCTGCCTATGGAGCGATATTTGACATTGGAATCAATCATCTCCCATAGAGACGGTAATGTAGCGCTGGCGGGTTCCGCCAGGTGTCTCCCGCGGTTTATAGACATTCCGAGAGAGTGCGCCCCAGACAGGAGAGTAATCTTCCTCCACAATTTCAGTGCCTTTCGATATGTGGTTTTGGAGATCCACACTTCTTGTGGGATGGGATTTTATAACATTCCCCGTGGCACCCACAAGTCCTTCGTTATGACTCTTACTGAAGTATGCCATTTCGCATACTTCCCTGGCCTTGTTAAGATGGTTCATAGGATATTATCGGACTGTGTTTGTTGTGTGTTAGCACCATTGCCTGACATATATAGCATTCCTTTGTTAACCCCCCCCCCGAGCTCCATTTTGACTTACTTGGCCCCCCCTTAAAATTCCACAGACCCGTGCCTGACCTGCTCCCGCCTGTCACTGAGTCTCAAGTGGTTGTATTTTCGGATGATTTATTACCCCATTTACCCTTATCCAAGATCTTCTCTCCCAAACTGCTTTTTCGGACTGCCCGCCCTGATCCCTCATATGGTGGCTACGGGTTTTTCTATTTGCCTTTTGTCCCTAAAGGACCCCTCCCCGATGCTGTTTGCTATGACCGTCTGTCATCTTCCCCCTTCAGTACCCCTTGTGCCCTGTTTATCAGAAATACCGTACACTCCATTTCGGGGTGCCTCCACAGAACCCCTGTCCTCCTTTCTGCACCCACGAACACCCTTTTTCCCTCCCCATCCGTCAACCCCCCACCTCCAGACCCCTTTTCCACTAGCATAAATTTCCCAATTTCTTGGCCTTTATGTTCAAGCCCCCCATCGAATTCTTGGCCATCACACGGAATCCGTAAGCCTTTATGTTTTGATTGTACGTCCAGACCAGTATCATCCCCTGCGTCCCATTTTTAGCAACTCCCTTGTCCCTACGTTATCACGTAAATAATTAACACTTATAATGATTAAACTCCAAAGGTTTTCTTTTTCACATACTTTACACATCTCATTTTATTACTCCACGAATTTAACATACATCCTTATCACACTTTGATATTCACTTTGATTACATCACCCCCTCGCCCCATTACCCACTACCCTTTGGCATTTGGCCATTTAAATTACCCGTTTAACCCTTGTTCCCTTCTCCCACCCCAAACCCGTTTACCATTTTTGTTAAAATATCACAGTCACTTTACATTGTCCTCATGTTCATCTGTGTTTGTTAATTGTTTTACAACCTTTCCATAATCACACGTCTTCATCGTAAGTCCATATTGAAAAAGTTCAGCTTCTCACCCCATTGTCGCCCCAACTCCTTATTTCACAAGTTCCGACAGTATCACAGATTGTTTCAACACCAGTCTTTGGTTGTTTTTATGGCACATTGCTGTCACCAACTATCACAGGTGTCCTTTAATATCACAACAGTTTACACCGAGTATCACAGGTGTTTTTGCATATCACAGCAGTTTCACACTGACGCCCATATGTATTTAGCCAGGTTGTCTTACTCTTAGCGGCTGTCGGCCGTCACTCAACCAAGACGATGCTGGACTCGCATTGTCCTGTGTTTTATCACTTCACGGCACATACTTGCACGTTCTTTTTACCTGAATGTGTTGTGTTTTTGACCATCACGGAGTTGTCATATAGCCTCCCGGTCCACGCCGTTTAATGCTCTGTTTGTTGACATATGCGAATACATGCATTACCACTCAGCTGTGCTGTCACCTGTGACGGTACGGTAGCTTCATTACATGGCACCTGTTCACAGTTTATTGCTACCAACGGTGGCTCTCCACCTGTGCCACGCAGGCTAATTACAGTCTCTCGGCTCTCTTCGCCGGCTGGTGCGTTGCACTGGTAGACTGCTTATGGAGGCGTTCTTCTTGGAGGCCCTTCCCACACTCTCCTGTCTATCTAATCATACCTATACGCCGATACCACATGGAATGTTCTGCCCTATTCGGAAAGGACGGTGTGACGGGTTCCGAAAGTTGCGACACCAAAGTTCCGAAAATCGTGATAAAGCTGTGACCCCATTTTTTGAATGATTAAATTTCTTCAAATTTTGAAATAATTTTGGACTAGAATTTGGAATCCCCATTTCAGACTACCCTTTACATACAAAAAAAATTAGAGTCATGGCATCCCTTGTGAGCAGAGTAAGCGAATCATCAGACATTGAATCATTTAATAGTCCCTACTTTAACAACAACACACACGATAAATAACTGCCTACTTTACTTCATTACAAACAATCTAGGATATAACAATATGTTGATTGAAGCACCAATCAATGTGCTTATTTATGCACTAATCACAGTGCTGCCCACCCCGCTCACAAGGAGAATTTGAAAACCCCCGAAAAAAATTACTAAAAAACCGAAAGTGAAAAAAATTAAAACAATTACCGGTCCCTACCCGCTTAACTACCTAACCCTACCCGCTAAACCTAATCTACCTCCCCCCCGAGGCCCTCTACCGCCCTCGCCTCCTCTCGTCGCAGCCGCCGCTGGCGCTCTTGATAGATCTGAAAAAACATGTTCATATTACTTTTCTTATAACAATCTCAGTGCGATATCACATATATCGGCCTCACCTTTTTTGTTTTCACTTATCACTTTGGGCAGTCTAATAATCAGCTTTCTATCCATCACCCGCCTTTCCCTGTTCCGTTCCCCCTTTCGGTAAACAACCCTCCACTCATCCTTGCCATTACGCAAGTCGATGTTTGATCTCTGACAGCTGAATTTTGGTGTTTTTCCCCTGATGACGTCACTCCGTTTCGTCCCAATTTTACCCCTTTCTGATCACTTTGTACGTGTATTACCTTGTCACCTTGTTCCTAACTGTTCTTCTACAGGCATCGTGGATGAACACTTTTAAGATTTGCACGAATCTGTCTGTTCGTCCTGTTGGACGAAGCTGGCTAGGAGCTGCTAAGCCCCGCCCCCCCATGTCGTCGAAAACTTTTCACCACTAGTTTCCCAACCCGGCAGTTTCAAATTGATCCCTCCGGTGCTGGATCCTACCCATGATGATCGGGTTTTCTGTTCAACCCGACAGCTTCCGACTTTACCCCCGACACTGATCGATTCTTGACATGTTTTCCTATCTGCCTACGTGTTTTGTTGGGATTTTTGACCAGTGGTCACTCTGGTACATCCCTGTTTCTCTTGCTGATCCATGCCGGTGATCCAATGCCGGCGCCATCTTTCTCCATCAGTCCTCATACACACCCTACTTTGTTATCGCTATTTCTCCCTGACAAATGATTTGAAAGTTGAAAAATTGTACTTACTCGGTAAGCCGCCACAGCGGCATCCACTAGGAAGTGAGCGAAATCGGCCCACGACCAACCTCCATCGATAAATTGATGGAGGAGGCCGCGGGCTCTCTCTTCCACATCTCTCATGATGGTTGCGATGTCCATGACTGACCTTGCACCTGCGCGGTGCGTATGTCCTCGCGTATGTCCTCGCCACAGCGGCATCCACTAGGAAGTGAGCGAAATCGGCCCACGACCAACCTCCATCGATAAATTGATGGAGGAGGCCGCGGGCTCTCTCTTCCACATCTCTCATGATGGTTGCGATGTCCATGACTGACCTTGCACCTGCGCGGTGCGTATGTCCTCGCCGCTTGGCGGCGCTCCGCATCTTGGCCCGATTGTCCTTTCTTGCAAGTATGTGGTGATATGTATTTTAAAACCACCACTTTATATCTCTTGTTCTCTTCTGTCCCGCCTTGTACCTCTATTTATTGCTTCTATGTCGTGAGAATTCCCCCCTGCCCTACACCCCCTGACGTCCAAATATGGTCCGTGTCTCACGCTTAAGCGTTACGTCATTTTGGGATTTCTGCCAGCTCGTCTGCTCGAGGGCTGTCCCAAAAGTTGTCCGAGGATGGACTTCTCACTATATTAACCTGCATACCTGTCCCCCCCCTTTTTCTTTTTGGTACTTTGCCTCATGAATATTTCTTTCATGTACCGTATTAACCTTAATTTTTGTAACTCATGTTTTCTTTAGAATTGTTCCGGTTAATATTTCTGGACGTCTCTTTCCCTCGTTCTCATAGAGGAGTTTGCTGTATTTATTTTTCCGTGACCCCACTTCAACCCTTTGAGTCTGGCCAACTTTGAACTGCCTTACAGATTTATGGCAGTGATGACAGCTCGCTCCCATTCTTTTACATTGTGCTTAAAACAATAATTTGTCACCTTCTTTTTGTTTGTTTCTCTTGTTGCAGCACTTTTGTAGAATTGACATGTGTGGTTTCTTTATGCAGGAAGGTCACTACGTACATTTACCCATAGATCAATATTACTCCTGTGGGTTGGGGAATTAGAATATACCCACTGCATCCCCTGCATGTTGTAAGAGGCTAACTATTAGGGGGTTGTTTCTGTGCCAGCCCCAGAGCAACTAACAGATCCCATTTGCAAGTTGGATTCTTATATTTTTTTTTAGGGACTGTCCCTTGCAAGTGGTCTTCTATGCTTGTCTGCATGGCCTCTCCCTTTGCTGCCCAGTCTTCACACCGTAGCATGCAATGCTTGACCTTTGATTGCAAGCATCAGCACACCACCGTTTGGAAGCTCTGGCCTTCTTATATGGAGTGGCCTGCTTCTTGCTTCATGATAGCCTGTCCCCTGGTTGCCTGGTTGCTTCCGACTCCTCAACACTGTGGTAAGGTGTAACAGAATCTAATGCTTACTGTATACACATCGACCTCAGTGAAGAGGAACTTGCATGTAATGTGTTTATGTTTTCCTTCCTTCATTCCATCTAATGGTCCCATTGTTATTGCAGTCAGTTCCTTTTCGGACGCGATTACTTTGATCCCACAATGCCTTAACTGCTTCCAATTCTTTTTCCCTCCTTTTTCTTTGTTGTTGCAGTCAGTTTCCTTTTCGGATGCGATTACTTTGATTAAGTTACCCTGTAACTGTTTTTCTTCTTCTCCTTCTTCTCCTTAAACCAGCCCACATCGTGACATGTTCTGCTATGCCACGTTATTTCATTCTAGAGCTGGACTCCTCTCCTCATCTTCTTCCTTTTTCTCTTTTTCCTTCTCGGTATCTGTCACGTCTAAGTGAAATTTTCTTTTAGTTTTTCTACATTGTTGCTGGTTATTGGCTATTTTAGTACGCCCCAGCACACATGGCCCAAAAAAAACTTTATATATTTTTGTCAAATGACAGGACCATGTCTATACTTAGTTCTCCCTATATTAAAGAGTAATTTTTAAGGCATACTCACATGGATGTGTATTTAATTGTTGCAATCTTTCATCCATAAACACAAGCATCAAAGACATCCCCTTATTCCAGGACAACACATCCTTTTCTGCACCATGTCTAGCCTTTGATTCTAGTCACTGCATAGACCCCCTGTTCTCGCCAGCTACGCTGTGAGTGGTGTTATTTATCACCCACATGCATGCCTGGCGGATCAGGTCACAGCCCATTGAACAGTCATTTTCAAATCAATTAAACATAACTGATCCTCCAGGTATATCAGTTGGTGACATTCTTACCTTCACTAGTCCTTCTTCCATCTCCAATACCTTGTCGTCTCCATTATATGGGGTTGACTTTTGACTTTTCTCATATACATTCCATTAACCTTGGTTTTGTTGTCGTGCCATGCCAGTCCCCTTCCTTATTTGGGACTTTGGTTTAAATTTCCTCCTATTCCTCCTCCTGACAATTAGTAAAATGTTTCCTTTTCCTGCTACTGTAACCAAGTAGGCAGCTTCCTCAACAGCCTTGACAAAGATTGGTTTTGAGTTTCTTGACCTGATCCATATTTTTGGGTTTCTTCCTGCATATTGCTTTTGAGTCTCTTGACCAGATCCATTTCTTCTTTTATATTGTTTTGTAGTCTCTTGACCAGACCCATTTCTTCTTGTATATTTTTTTTTGGAGTCTTTTGACCCGCTCCACATCTTTCGGGCAAGGTGCTGTTATGCTCCTTGTATGCTGTCGCGGTTGTGGTGCAGTGGATATGTAGCCTACATTGCACGCACTTCCTCGACAGGGCACAGGAAACTTTGTTAGGCCTCCACAGCCCTCTTAATAGCTGGCTGCCCTGTGAGTTCCACCTGGTCCACCCACACCAGGCGCGCACGTCTCTGACTGTCATGCGCTACCTGGGATGGTGGTCAAGGAGGTCCTCTATGTGGTGCCACAATTGCAGTTTTTTCCTCTTTGTTTACTTTATAGAGTACCTCCTGTTTTGCATGATGACCCATCCTTGTCCTCCCTGGTACCATATCAGTGTCACATCCATGTACAATGGATGTTTCAGCCGCTGCGCTGCACTGCCATTCTGACATAATGACTTGTGATGACCTTGCCATTTTGTGTTGACCTTCACTCTTGCATTTGTCAAGGTTTAGTCTAGCTCAATACCTGTACATGTATTTTGCTTGTTCCTCACTGTCTTATATCACCTACATCTATTCCCCCTCACTATGTAACTAGTGACAATTCCAATGTTTTCTTCCCTGAGTAGCAGACGATGAGTCAGGTGAACTGACAAATAATTATACATGTGACAAACAATGATACATGTGACAAATAATGACACATGTAACAAATAATTATCCATGTGACAAATAATAATATATGTGACAAATAATGATACATACCTGGCACTATCCACATACCTTTAACCATAAGTCATATCCCCCATGTGGATTTATCCTCACTAATGTCTCTTTGATTAAACAGCAACCTTTACTTACCATATCTGTACACAGTATTCATCTATCTATAAGTCAGGTTGCTCACCTTTATACTGCCTCCTTGCTGCATTACAGCCATCCATTGCTGTCATGCTCCACAGGCCCCTATCTCACCTGCTTCCATTTGCAACTTCACCTCACACATAGATTCTCTGACCTGAAATTAATGTCAATGGAGTGATTCAGTCATCAACCTTGCATTTAAAATCACACAATACTGTACCATGACATTATTTGACCTATTTGTACTGTCTATTCAGACACAGAATGATTTACTCAATCTACACACCTCATTTGACTACACTGATTCACATTATAGGCTTGAAGTAACATTTAGTGCTATTATTCTTTTATTAGTTAATATTGTTGATGTATACCTCCACAGGTATGTAGTTTGGCTGTAAATTGGCCTCTAGTAATGTTGTGGGTGGTACCCATATACAAGTGTTGTAACCATAACTATGACACTCACATAGTGAATATAGGATTCATAATTGCTAAAACTTCATTATATTGGTTCAAACTTATAATTCACTTAAAATAATTGCTACCCTTCAAGGCAACTACAATGATAACATGACAACTAAGTTCATATTGACTATTCATATGATACTTGAGTTTGAGTCATTAAATAACCTAATTGCTATACATAAAGCTGTTCCTCTAAATGTTGTACTTTACTATTTTAATTGTTGTATTTTTCAATATCTTAAATATTGTACTTTACTTTAATATCTTAAGTGTTGTATCTTAAATGTTGTGCTTTACTATTTTAATTGTTGTATTTTTCAATAACTTAAATATTGTACTTTACTTTAATATCTTAAGTGTTGTATCTTAAATGTTGTGCTTTAAAATATCTTAAGTGTTGTATCTTAAATGTTGTGCTTTACCTTAATAGCTTAAATGTTGTATTATTTTGCTAAAAGCACCATGGGCTGATGAATATGCATAGCATTTTTCAATGTTAAAACACTACATTCCGCATGTGGCGCTGTTGTGCTGCTTGTATAACTCAAGCAGTGACGTCCGCGTGTAAGGTTTTGTATGAGGGACATGCCTGCGTGGACTACCACTGGCGCCACCTGGTTGGTTATTGCTCACTACGTGAGAACTCTCTATGAAAACATACATTACAATGTAAGGTGATCTGTTTGTTTTTTTACATTAATATTTTAACCATACCTGTATGAAATAATTATATACGTCTTACACAGATTCGCTAATTACTCAAAACGGTACGTAACCAGATGAATAAGAGAAAAATTCTTATTTTATTGTAAGAAAATATTGTTGACTCATGTGCTATACTGATTCATACCTCCTGTCCTAGGATCCTGTTGACTATATAAGAGTATAGTTGGGTATTTCGATATCCAATAGAAACCTCTGTTCTTTCTCTACATTCCACTTCTTCTCTCTCTCTCTTCTTTCTTTTCTTCTCTGTTACACTACAACATACAAATTAAAACACGAGAAAATTTCCACCTACAGAAAATATGTATGTACATCTGATAACTTGTATATGTGTCTGACAATTTTCACTTTATAACGTTTATTGCACATATATTGTTTCATGAGTACACCTTTCTTTTCCTCACCCGATAAGGGCTGTATATTGTTGAAAATGTGATGCTCGAATATATCGCTGATTTTTACACTACCTTGTATTTTCGATTGATTATGAACTCGTTCGCTTCGAATAATGTGCATATTTTTCGTCTCACATGCTTGATACTTACGAAATCGTATTATACATTTCAATTTGAAAACCAAAAACAGATTACGGAACAGCTAGTTTCGATTGGAGAGTGCAATCACCAGTCCTCAGAGCGCTGGTTCACGTTTCGCGTGTCCTACTCGCCCGTTCATCTTGTCTGTCCTTCTCAGTCATTCGTGCTTTCCTAGAACCTCCTGTCAGTAAGGTGCGCTGTACAGGGTGTGCCCTTCAGCTTTGTCAATCTAGCCATATAAACATGCATCTATATACAGATACTGGCTATTGCCGCCTGCGTCCAAAAGTACCAAGGCCCCGTGCTTGGTCTGAGGAGTTCTAATTATTTTCTAGGATCAACCATGTATGACCATGCCATCTGAGGTCATCTTCGCTACTTCTAATTATTGATGTGCATAAAACTGAGCATGTGGTTTGAAATCTTCACTCCCCTGCCTTGAGATATGTGACGCCTTTTTCGGTTGACGACATGAATAAAGTGCAATGATCAGTTACTGCGCCCGTGTTAACTACATGTACACCACGGACAGTGAAAAAAATTCTTGCCTTGACTGGCGATGGAACGTTGAATTTAGTAAACTGTTTTTGCTTACTTTAAAGACTATTCTACGAAATCTTTACATTACCTGGTTATGATCAGGTTTCACGCAGCTACTTTCTCTTCGCCTCCTCCTCTTGTCCTTCCACTCGGGTGTTCTTTTGGCCTGTCGGAAATTCCCCCGCTGTTGTAGTTGGCAGAGTTTCCGCTGACCTCACTCGTGACCTCGTTTCACAAATGCACGTGTATTGTTCCAATCCGTTTTGCAATCCACCTTAACTTAACAATTATATATTTTTACCATCCTTGATCGAATTTAACTTTAACTTTTGTCCGCGTATTGCGAAATGATGTCTTGATGCATTACTTGTCTGGGTTATGACCTGGCGGTCACCTGACCTTTTTGCATTTTTGCATAATTAAATAGTGGCGGGTGCCCAAATATGTCGTTGTGGCGTCACTCCACTGCGCGGTCATACCAAAATTCTTTGTTCACACACTCTTCACTGCGTGTTGCCAACCATACAATTGTATAGCCCTTAAAGGACCACTAAACCTTTTATCAATATTGACATGTACACTGTTCCTTACTCCTTTCTCTTATTTTTCTTCTTCTCTCTGTCTTTGGCATTTATGATGCATATGTATGTTGTGTGAACTTCCTCAAGCTTGCTTGTCTTGTATATTGTTTTGTACTGACTACCTCACTATAGCCTCAACAAATGTAAACCACCATGACTAGACACGTTAATATATATTTTACTGTATTGTATTTTTTTACCATTATTCATTTCCTTAAACTTGACTTCTCACTTGTATGTTTATTATGTAATCCCATTATAATTGGCGTTAGAAGGTCTAAAAGCCTTAGTGAAAATTCATCTTAGCTCCATTGTGTTTCTCTTTCGATGGTTGCTGAAATGATATCTGAAAGCCAAATTCGCCTTCATCTCGGTCTCCGAATTATGTAATATTTTGTTTCTTTTTCTTCATTCTTGGTTGAACCCAGTTCTGGAAACCGTGTCCTGGACGAAGATCAGTCAGTCATTTTAGCTTGGTAATAATTTTTAATATCCCTTTGTAGTATAAACTCATTTTCTTAAGAAACCCATGATTGTTTCAAGGTTCCTTCGACTTTGTACAAAGGAATTTTGAACCCCTTCTTATTTTTCCTCCACCTCTATGACTATGAATTGACTATGTTTGGTGCTCTCTGCCCTTCGTCTCAGGTGAGCGCGTGTTAACTGTTATTTTGTATGATGTATAATGCTAATTTCAAGCATCCCTTGCTTTTATGTTTTATTTTCGCCTAATAACTATTTAACTTTGTAATTATTTCACCTGATTTTTGGGCAATGTTGTCCTTTTACCTGATGTATAGCCACTGTGTTATACTATTTTCGATATATTTTTTCCATCCTTTATTTTAATTTATATCCTGTACTTGTATCTTGTTTTACAATGCTTATTATACACTGTATTTAGAGTTAACCACCACCTGACATGTCTCATCCTGCTGGATTCTTATTTTTATATAATTATCTCCTACTCCCGTTGCCTATTTTCTTGCATATTAATCCTGATCTGAGTGTTACAGTATATTCTACGTATATATCATTATCTACTCTGTTTTAGACTGTACACCTTACACTTCGAACACCTGGAGATAAACCTTTCATGATTACATGCCTGGTTAATGCCCATTGTAACCTGTTATTTTATGTTATCTTCCAATGTTTTGCTACTTTTTTAATTCTGATGCTTTTGTAATTCTTGCTACTTTGGAAGTTCATCCAGAGATATTAGGGATTCTTCCTACGCCATGGGCAGCTCCTCGTTTTCTTAGTATATAGTATAGGATGTCCGATTGAATTCACATTGTGTGTCAATATTTACGCTACTTATGTCATGTACCTTTTTATTATCCAATCAATTAATTTTTGTTTATTCATCACATTTGCTTTAATTCTTTCATGTACCCCTAACTTACACGCTTACGGTATAAATAACTTGATCATTTGTCGTGTGTGTCGGTATTTATGCAAACTGTCTTTGTGTCGTGTATACAGCCTATATGTACCCACACATTAGAATGAGATCATATCTCTCCCCAGAAAACCATCTTAACGTCCTTTCTGTACTGATTGGATTACTCTTAACTCTTACGCTTGCCTTGTGGCTGTGATGGTACATAACTCCATCCTGTGCTTGAATGCTTGTTTTCTCTGTTGCATCCAGAGTAAGTGGATCCCTAATGTACACGCTTTCCTTGACGTAATCTCTTACAATCCACAAACTGTACGCTACTTTTCAAGTAGAATGACGCCCCCTGGCGTAGTTGGTTCTAACTAAATGTTATGTGTTGTCAATTTGTGTAATATTCGCCCTCAGGTGTTTACTTTTATGGTTTTAAATATCTTAACATTATGTTAGGTGTTGATGTAATACTTTTGATAATATAATTCTAATTGCTTATATATATGCTACTTTTGTGTAGAGATTCTCTTTATTCATTTATACTTTGATTAAAAACCTCATGTGAAGTTTACTTAATATTTCAATAATTTTACGTAATCATATGTACCTCACGCCTATATATATTTTATCTTTCATAAATGTTGTAACTTGATGTTCTCTATATCTTGGTTAATGGGTTTTTTCTATTGATGTTGTAATTTTGGTGTTGTCTGTACCGTATTTAAAAATTTACCTGTGTATCCTTGTTTTGTGCTTATACCGGATTGTACTTGAGCGTAGTATTTTATCTCGATGTACAGTACGTTCATTACGACGGTTTGATGATGTACTTTATATAGTTTATTGTAAGTCTGGTTTGGTCTGGACTTTGGCATGAGCGATTGGCATTGTTGGTTTAAAGAAGTGTCCTCTGTATGAGTTTTAATTATTTAATTTATAAGTTGGTGCTCCCGTCTGAAACACGAGGACGTGTTTAGTCGAAGGAGGGCCGAGTGTAGGATATAGAATACACACCCAGAGACTCTTGGAAATATATAGACATTCATAAGCAATAACACACGATACTGATGGTTGATGAGTCACCATAACCACCACTCCGTGAAATCACGTGTTAGACGGACAAGCCGAAGTTAGATACGCAGGCAGGACGAGTCCATCTGATGACGCGTGAGGAAGCCACGTAGGCAAGCCCCAGGGAAGACGCGGATTGGCCCCTTAAAAGAGACGCGCAACCGTGGATGCGGGCAGATTAGCGGTCCCCAGACAGATTCGTAGCAGCAGCAGAATAGAAGAGATCAGCGACCACTTGCCACTGAAGATCCACGACTCTCAGTATCGTGACTCTATAGACTTGGGTGTTTTGCGCATAGTCAGGGTTTCATAAGTATCATGCAAAGTTGGTAATTCATATGCCTCGCTCATTGCCATGCCGGCCTAGCCAGACAAGGAGGAATCACAGCACTGAATAAAGGTAACTATTGCACTGTGTAAATCCTGTGTCTGCAGTCCTTATTTCCCATCATCCATATGAGGGTATAACATGGTAGCTAGGATCCGTGCCCAAACTCACAGCCAGCGAGTTAGCGAGCTATACTGATGGTACAGTACAGTACAGTACAGTAGAGTAGGTTAGAGTATCTATCTATGTGGTAGAGTATTGATCCCCCGTCCACGTCCCCCAACGACGGATGCTCACCACTAGTGGGTAACAATAGTAACACGCGATACACGAGATGCGGACACATCAGTCATATTTGAACATTACAGGCAATCTGAACTGCCGGCCAATTGTGTAAAAAATACTCATCGGCCGGGCATCTTTGATGAAATCGGCGCAAATGTGACTGAGGCATAAACTTGATGCTCAAGGTTGGTTTTCTCCAGCTTCAGTTATTCTCAGCATTTGTTCACTCAAAGAAGTATTGGAAGCGTTTATATTTAATTTTGATTATTATACTCATTTTCCCCATATCAGATGTTTATTTATTTAAGTTTAATTTGATCTATCTGATGAATTGTATACAAGAGTTAAGTTGATGTCAACAAAATTACTACTACGACTGGCATTATTTATGGCCGTGAGATTGTCATGGGCATCTTGTAAAGCAGCCCACTCGCCCCTCTTGGGTTGAGATGGTCCGACAACGGGCGGGGATTTGGGATCTTTGCAACGTGCTTTGCCTTTGGCCGCCCCGCTACGGAGGCCAGGTCCGACAGGCAGGTTCTCCCGGGAGGTTCTCCTTGTTGGCCATGCTCACTGTACAGCTCTCGAGCCACGAATGAAATGAAGATTCGGAGTCAGTAAGGTCAGAGATATTTAAATATATCTGGTAAGGCTTTAAATATATCTGGTAAGGCTTTTCCTCACGCTACTTAGTGAAAGTAGCGTGAGGAAAAGAAAAATACCTATGCGGGCTGGTGAGAAGTGAGCCCAGGGCGGTGAAGTTCAGTTGTCTGCAGGTGGAAGAGTCTCAAATATTAATAGATTACTACCCCAGTGAGCCCAAACCGGTAGACACTACGTAGTAATATGGCAGAAATCTCGCAAATTCCAAGATAATTATTTCTGAACAGTGGAGAAAGAAAAACAAAAGATCTTCCGTCAATGTATAACTGGGGGTCAAACCAGTCAGAGGTGTTTTTCAGAAAATGGTCAGAGGTAATCTACCGGGGTAGATCAGGGGGTTTGATCTAAGTAGTTGGATCAGGAGGTCGATCTAAATTAATCGATCTGCAGGTGATGTACAGAGTTAGATTAACATAAGATGCCTGGTGAGAGGCTAGCAGGTAGTGGAACACTGTTGACTCAGGCAGCAGACGATCACGGTTGTGATTGCCCTTCACAAAGACAATATAGGAAATCAACCATCACAAGCACAAGATCGAAAACTGCGGAGAATGGTCTTCCAGTCGACTAGTTCAGGTTGCGCAGTTGTGGTATGATTTCAGACGAGATGATAAACAGCTACATTGTACACAGGAATAAAGACCAAGAATGGGAGCTTACAAAAAAACTGCCATTCGTGATCTACGCATGCGCACCACCCCCTACCCCCCTGCCCCTGGTATAAATCTGGTACTCGATTGGTATAAATCTAGTAGTCGATTGGTATAAATTTAGTAATCCATTGGTATGAATCTAGTAATCGATTGGTATAGATCTAGTAATTGTTGACACATTTTACGCTCTTTGTTGTATAAAGGAAGTCCTATGAATGTGGACCTGTGGCATGATGCAATGCCAACCCAGTACCAGGAAAACGAGGACAGGGTCGTACTGAAAGTCAACTTTATCTTTACGGATTTGATTTTGGTCAATAGCAGCTTGGTGGCCAACTTTGCTTGTGAATACGAATGGGGTATGTGTAAATATGTATTATCTCTCATAACGGTCTGTATTTCACAGCTATACATATGATGACAAAGCTCTGATGCAATCAGGTCTAAACACGAATGTGATCACGTGTATTGGACAAACGAGCCAGAATCTCGAGTCCTGCGATTTATGTTACGTCAGAGCAAATGATGAATTTTAAAAAATGTACTGAATGTAAACAGTAATTTATAATTCCATAATTTCAACATTGTATGCAAGATATAATTTATCATGTAATTATTAGAAATATCATTATCAAACCTTTTTAATTCCCGTTTATCCGAGAAAATAGGGGACAAATCCATTAAAATTTATGTCCTCTGTTTATGATGCCTGTTTAAATAATGTTTTTTTCTTTATTTTTTATAGGTTAAATTAATCAAACTTGGTTTCCTTTTTACAAAAATAATAAATAATAATGTTACATCTGAGACTTTTTGTATAATGTTCAGAATAAAACATTTATACTATTTTTTCCCCCACCAAAAAAGGTAACTAAAATTAAATAACTTTCCACAAGTTGGTACCTCATTGCAGAGCTGTTTTGTGGCAGTTTCAACTGGAAACTGAATGTCACCAAAATGTCCAGATGAGAAAATTGATTGTTACATCCTGTTATGAATATCAAAACATCACAAAAGGGATATTTACAGTCTATAAAATCTTTTAAAATGTGTATTAGATGCCAGTTTAGTAGTTTCTCTCTCATTATCCACTGAAATATATGGAACATGTGTCTCTTAAACCTTAGACAAGATCATTGAAAAAAATGTATTTTAAATGGATTTTTTTTGTTGTCGTTGACGTTGGTTTCACATTTTACATAAAACGTAAGATTAGAGAGAACTTTGATCATTATTCCTGTCCTATCTTTATGTGAAGATGAAAAAATGTTATGGCAAAAATCCTGATATTTTATTTCAACAATTTTATGTTTCCTTTTGAATTGTAAACATGATGTAACATTGGACATAAAAGGTATTGAAGTTGGATGGAGTCCTTGTTACATTGGTCCAAATCACACACTGATAACAAACCAAATATAAAATGACACTGAAATACAAATTGATATAGCATAAATACTGTAGAAGAATTATGAGAATTTGAGGTCATCTTGCCAAAGCATTTTTGGTGAAATATTGCAAGACCAGTGCTTGATGTAACAAGGGCTCCATATTGTATGTATTCCATGGTGTACATGTTATATTAGTTTTTGCATTTCTTCTGACACTTAACACAATTTTGTCAAATATTTTATAAGTGAATGAATAACATTAAAACATTTTGCTCATCTTAGAATACATTTTTTATCATAATATTTCAGTACACTGTGGTGATTTGAACAAAGATAAGAGTACATAGAATGGGGCACACACTTGTGTCAGGCAAGGATTATTTAAGCAATTAAAACAAAAGAAAAAAGCATGAAGGGGATCAGTTTTTTGATTAGGTGCAAAATTGTTCAGATCTGTCCATTCTAACTATTAACAAATCATTTATAACTCTCATACATATATCAATCCCTACTTCTCCAGATGTAATACAGGACACCAAAATGAAGAATTCTTTGTTATCATGAATAATGAAAAGGTATCACTAAACTTAATACATGAAAAATTCCTCCAAGGAACAAGCAACAAAACAATGCCTTGTCAGTAAACTGGTCTCTTATAGAAAATAAAGAATCCTCATTTGAACTTTCATTTGGTGTCCTTGTTACATCTGCATATAATTGTTGATTTTTTTGGCAATTGAAATGTATCAAATTCTATCTAAAGTACTTAAAGGATAAAAAAGACATCCTTTTTAAAAATAAATACACTGTTAATTGTTTAAATGAGATTTATATGCTTTTATTATATATTTTTGAGTCCGTGTTACATCAGGGACCTTCAATTTTGTTTTCTATTTTCATTGTGATCAACATTTGGAACTATCTTCTTATGATTATTTATGAATGAGTTAACCTTTCCTGCATTCATAAAAGCCAATGTTTTTGCTTTAAACATATTTTGAAATTGCAAAAAATTGATGTCCCAGATGTAACAAAAATCACAGGACTCCAGATTCTGGCTCAAACATCCTATTTTGTGAAACCAAGATCATAAAAAGTCAAGTAAGATTTAGTGTGTTTCAATATTTCTTCTTCCAAATATTGGTTTATTGTATCATTGAGTTTATGTATCTCAGATAACAACTATAATGCAGCACCGTTTGAGCATTGTCCTGTGAACTGGAGAGGATTTGGAGGACATTGTTACAGGTAACTTAACTTAACAAGATAGTCAAAAGCCAAAATCAAAATAGAATACTTTCTACCACAACCACAAAGTAATTTTGACACAGTAATGAGGAAAAATAAACGTAATCTTCGTCTCATTTGAAAGAAAATTGAAACATTGAATTGAGTTAACATTTTATTGTTTGTGAAAATAACCCAAAAGTATATTAACATTTCATTGGGAGAGAAAATAACCAAATCCAGCTTGATAAATGCCAATACAAATAGTGCAGTATTAACGAGCCCAGATATTCTTAAGTCAAATTTTTTTACACTTTTTCCTTTTATATCTTTATTTTTTTGGTATGACCCATTATTTAAACACCAATTTTAAAGAAAAAATATGAAATTGGGTATCCCAGTTGTTTCACATTGGTTAAAAGGCTCAAAAGTTGACCAGGTATGGCCATTGTTGCTGAAAAGGTCGTAAAAACACCATTTCACTTTTTTTTCGTATTATTATCATATTTACCAATTAAATTCAGGGTTCACGCTTATGCAGATGACAGAGAAACTGCAGCCAAGAAATGCCAGGACCAAGGTGCACATCTTGTGTCGCCCAACACGGAAAGAGAAAATGATTTCCTCAGAACACTGAGGCATCCGTTCGAGGTCGGTCCGTCCTACTGGACTAGTGGCCTGAGGTATGGGGACGACTGGTACTGGCTTGAAGGTCCGCAGCGAAGTACACCCAGACTCACAGGTAGCCTCTAATTGTTTAAATAGTTTAACAAAATGAAAATACATCAGATTCTATGTCTCCATTTAATACATATTTTACTAGCCTCCATAACAGTACCTCTAATATCAGTCCCTGCCGACTCTCCATAACAGGTCCTCTCTATCATATCAGTCCCTGCCGACTCTCCATAACAGGTCTTCTCTCTCATATCAATCCTCGCCGACCTTCCCTAACAGGACCTCTCTCTCTCATATCAGTCCCTGCCAACCCTCCATAACAGGATCTCTCTCTCATATCAATCCCCGCCGACCCTCCATAATAAGACCTCTCTCTCATATCAGTCCTGCCTCCAAAGGTAAAAAGATGTGCACAAGATCGGTCGCAAGTTCTTCATAAAAATCTGGCTGTCCACTGAATGGTAAAATAATATATTAAATAGATTTGTTTTGTACTTGTAGTTGTACTGATTGGTCAGTTTATGTGTCAGTTTATGTGTCACCTGATAACAGTTTATTACCTGATGTTAGGCAATTCAGATTTGATATTTTTGTGAGCAAGACAAGTGTTTATAATTTGGGGAATTCCAAATTTCGAATGGTATCAATTGTAGGGCAATGACTGCAGAGGTAGTAATTGAATGCTACCTATGTAATGCACAGTAATTTTAAGCATATACTTAAAACATATACATATTTGATATTAGATATTTAATGTTCTTATCTCTGCTGACTTCATGAAGTCACAGAGCTTTAGGAGTGGTGAAAATGTCTGTCTGTCAACATTTCTTTAAAAATCTTCTCCTCCAAAACTACCAGAAATATATGCTTCATATTTTATACAGGGGTAGATATAGAGGTGAAGATTCAGATTCCTTGACTTTTGACCTTGATGTTGTGACCTTGACTTTTGAATTATTGTGCAGGCCATATCTCATGAACGATGTACTGGAGATACTAAATATTGGGCATGCATGGCAACCACAAAGTGTTGTCAGTGTTTGCCAAAAGATTTTGACCCACATCAGATAATATGTCTAACATTCAGCCAACCAACGTCAGAAATTTATCTTCAACATCAGACATTTCAACGCATATGCCCTTGAACCATTTGTCACAAGCTCTAGTTGGACTTGAACCCTATCGTTGTTGTTATTTTGTAACAGCAAAGAATAAGGTAGGCAACCAGAGAAACGAATGTCTGGAGCACCCAGTGTTTCATAGTAGGTGCGCAATTACTGTGCATATCTTGTAAATGGGTGAAAAGTGACTGGACTGCCTGCAGGGCCTGCAGAAAGTTTGCTAGTTACACAGTTCATGTGTTTTCATATAAGTCAACCTATGGGGTTGTTTTTATATACATATAACTTTTATATATATATATATATGCATACACACACACATATATATAGTTGTGTACATGCGTTTGTATGTTTATTGCAGGTAATAAGATCAATAAGGACAATACATACCAGAACTGGGTCTATGAAGCGAGGGACTGGGAGGAGGCTGTGACTCTGAAGCAGACCCACGATGGCTCAGGAGTCAAATATATTAACACCTTTGAATGGTTCCCAACCGACCTGGACGAAACTAGTGATCGTTACCCTTTTATCTGTGAGCGGGACGATCATAATCGTATGGGACTTTTTCTTCGTTTATTATAATAATTATGTTCAATAATGGATGTTATGGCCACACATATTATTATTATTATTATTAAGTTACACGCAGGGAGAGTCTCTGGGTCAGCCAGTCGCTGTTCCTCAATGCACGAGGGGAATCAAGGGTAGTCGGTCGTGTATTTATCAAGGACCAGCAATCCCTATAAAAATCAGATTTAATTAGTTGAATTGGCAGGAATTAATAGCTCAAAAGCCTACTTAACTTGACTAATATCACTGCTCAATCCATGCAGAAATTCACATAGCTTGTAAACTCTTTTCTCGGACACAACAGCAGATTTCAGATTTGGGCCAACCAGAATTCAAAATCCGCCATTGTTTAGTTTAAGTTCAATGATCACAATCATATAAAAACTGTCAGAAAACACTGTGAGAAATTGACAAAAAAATTAATATTGACTCAACAAATATTATATCATACACGACATGCCGATCAATCGACCACCAAATAAAGAACAAAAAAGTTGGGCCAAGCAGACTACTTGGACAAATAACAAAAAAACACAATAAAAAAGGATAGTTGGCCCAAGCAAATTATTTGGACAACTCTTCCAAAAAGATTATTTGGACAATTCTAACAAAGAGACAAAAAACAAAACAAAAAAGGATAGTTGGGACAAACAAACTACTTGGACAACTCTTGCAAAGAGAACAAAAAGACAAAAAAAAGGAAAGTTGGGCCAAGCAGACTACTGGACATCTTTAATTACAACCATATTCAAAATACTTACAACCTTATCTGGAATATATACAATTTTGTCCAAAATATGCACAAGATGAAACATTATATCCCAAAACTGATTCTATTGATTCTATTGGGGTATTGATCGGAATCCACAAAGGATGGCTATCAGACCCAAAGCAGGAGAGCCTAAAAACTGATTGTGAACTTGTGTGAAGAAAACTTAACATATGAGGCACAAAACCACTGTTCATAGGATATTACTATAGGCCAACAGACAGAAATATAACCAATGTCTATTAACTCAATGCATCTCTTGGAAAGATTCCCCAGTCTGCCACAAATACCCCAAAATATTTTGCTCACAGGGGATTTCACTGTACCAGATATTACATAGGAGATCATGTCCTATAAACAAAGCCCTCATATGGAACTGACCAATGGTTGATACTTTTAATGAAGCGAGGGACTGCCTCATGAAATTAAATTAAGCAAGAAATGGAATTAAGCAAAACATGAATGCCTTTTTTGAAGACGAGGTCAAAGGCACTGACCTCCCAGTTGAAACTCTGAACAAGAAGTTCACATCAAAGCTTATGAGGTTAATCAAAAAACATATTCCAACCAAGAAAACATTTGGTAGATGGGATGTGTCATAGATGTCAAAGATGAATAAGAGACAAATTAGAAGAGAACAAAGGTTGTACAACAAAGCTGAAAAAACAAAAAGGATTGTGACCGTTAAAAGGATTCTGACTGGCTATTTGCAGATGACAGCCTCCCATACAAAATAGTTGAAACTAATGATAATGCAGCAAAACTGCAAGAGGACCTAAATACACTGGGGGAATGGTCAAATGACTGGCAAATGGACTTCAATGGTCCAAAATGCTACACTCTGAGCAGAAAGAAGAGAAGCCAAGCTCTTGATACAAGAACATATACATTAAATGGTCACATCTTGCAACATGTTGAGCATCATCCCTATCTTTGAGTTGAGCTACAAACTGATATAAAATGGGATGAACATATTAATAGTATTGTCTGCAAAGAAACCCAGTACTGGGTTTTGTAAGAAGGGATTTCAACATGTGCCCAGCTAATATCAAAGAGGCTGCATGCCCTAGTGTGCTCTCACTTAGAATATGCATCAAGTGTATGGGACCCTTACTTCAAGAAAGATTTTGATCGAATGGAGTCAGTGCAAAGACGAGCTGCTGGCAATTGGAATAGAGAAGCAGACACTGTAACAAAAATTCTTGAAGACCTAAAATGGGATACCCTAGCAGGGAGATGAGCAATACAGAAGCTGCTTTTATTCAATAAGGCTATAGATAGTGAAATAGCTTTGAAACTACCTCAACATGTCAAAATGAATTCAGCTCCTATGTGGAAAAAAACATGGAAATCGTTATATTGAAATGGCGATCAGCTGTGACCATTCTAAATACAGCTATTTACTGTGACTGACTGGAATAACCTTCCCCCTGGTTTAACTGCATTGGAATCTAGAAACTCGACATCTTCCAGGAACTTTCTTGCCAGAGTGTAAAACCTGGTCCCAAGCAGCTGGTAATGGCCGGCCGCACCACTAGTGCGACCTTGCACTCTTGATGGGATGCCAATTGGTTTTGCCCAGTAAACTTACAGATGTTGATGTAGATGCGAACGGCATGCCCTGCAGAGAACTGGCTGCACACTTGCCCAGGATTGTTTTTAACCGGATCGAAGGGTAACGTCAGCGGTCAGCTCTGGCTAATTTCAATATCGTTAAAATGTACTCTTATAATGTAGAAAATGTTTTGGATCAGTGTAAAAGAAGGTTTTCATGGTTCAAAAATGTTAACAATCTTTGTAATTTTGATAATGGCTTAAGCCTCCTTCCTGGCCATGAATTCAATGATCATTACCAGGATATGAGACATGTTATCTGTCTTGCCGTTTCAGCGCTGTTTGGATGTGTGAGTAGCCCGTGTTTCAATGGGGGATCATGTGAGGCCCTCCCCGCCGACCAGCTGCACCATACAGGTAGTGGCCCTCCTCTCTGGGAAGAGGCCAGGGATTACCACTGCCACTGTATCCCGCCATTCACAGGAAGAATGTGTGAAACAGGTAAAATAGCACAACGAAAAACCGTCTTTCCCCAAAGCTGGTTTGATATAAAATGTACATTTGCTAGAATATTGTTAGATAAAACTAATAAACCTGATCTATCAGAACCGTGTATGGCCAAGATACAACACGACACACACACACACTATTAACACGACACACACACACACACTATTAACACGACACACACACACTATTAACATGACACACACACACACACACACACTATTAACACGACACACACACACACATTATTAACACGACACACACACACTATTAACACGACATACACACACCATTAACATGACACACACACACACACTATTAACACGACACACACACTATTAATACGACACACACACACTATTAACACGACACACACACACACCATTAACATGACACACACACACTATTAACACGACATACACACACTATTAACACGACACACACACTATTAACATGACACACACACTATTAACACGACACACACACACACACCATTAACACGACACACACACACACCATTACACTATTAACACGACATACACACACTATTAGCACGACACACACACACACCTCCCGATGCATAGATAGTGCAAACACTTTCATTTTGGCAAACTATTGGGAAGACGTGCGCAACATCGATGGCGGTCGTGTTTTCGGGAACAGGCGTTTCATAACGGAAAAACAACCGAATATTAGTCGAAATAATATTTATATCCTAATCTTCATCTCCTTAAATCGTACTAATAATGCCGGTGTTGTTGTGTGTCTAGAAATTACTGGGGTTAGTGCAAAATTGAATCCCTGGTATCGAATGTTCTGGTGACGGAAAAAATACCCAGCATTATTGCATATACACAAAGCATAACTCTCTTTGCAGATATATCCCAGTGGCATATCCATAATGGCCACCTATATCAGCTGTTCCCACAGACGGGCAGGTTGAGGAACGATGCTGCCAGGGATTGCCAAACATATAATGGGGCCCATCTTGTGGCTATCAACTCGAGAGAAGAACAAGATTTCATTAAGATGATGCTTGAAAATGCAGGGTACACGCTCATCCATTCATCTGCCTGTCCGTCCGTTCGTTCATCCTTCAATCCATTTACGTTTTGATACAATAGTTCTTGTGATTATTTAAAAATTGTAAGATTTGGTGAAATTATTAACGAGCTAGATTACATGTAGATATTGACTTTACAAAAACTGGTTTTTGACCTTTTTCTCTAGGTATAAGAATGAGAGGGATCAAAGGCGTGACTGGTGGACTGCCGGGCTGAGGTATCCACAATTCACCACTTCCTTTGTCTGGAGATTACCAGATCAAAGTAAGAAAACGCTGAGGAAATGCTTTAAATGAGCTCCTAGACATCTTTGTACTTTAAGTCCACATTTATTTTTTAAACCAACTTCTTTCCTGCACACCTCAACTCCAACACTTTTGTGCATTATGATCATATTAATTGTTTAAACCAATACTTCATAACTCAATACTATAAATTTGATTGTTTTTATTTTAAGAAATTCCATTGAATTATACCTTCTGGTATCCCAATGATAGAGGTTCCAATGGTGTGAGGTATGCAGGGGAGTATGTGATCCTGTCCCGGCATTCATCCGCATTTCATTGGGACGTTGAACACAGCAACAAGTTTCTGAGCTATATCTGTGAAATGCCGAACATACCTGAGATCTATCATGGAAGAATTTGAAGAGTATAAATATGTAGTTCAAAGCCTTAAATATACCGTTTAATAAAAGTAACCTAGGACATTCAGAATAAACAAGGGGTATACCACAAAATCCTTATAACTTCTTTGGTTGGGCCAGGTAGTTGCAACAAAGGTGAACAAAAGGGGCGATTAAAATATAGTTGATTGCGGAAGACATTTGACGTGTATGAGAAACCGATCCTAAGTATGGCCGTGTAGTGTATATCAGTTTTTGTCAAAGGGGGAAAAATGCTTTAGATCAAAATTAATAAACATTTTCTTAAACAGACACAATTCTAGTGACAAATCGGCTTATTTTAAGATTTAATGGCTAAAAAGGGTTTGATGTGGTAAATGAAAGCGTTAAAGCATTCATGAAACCTGGAAGGTTCCAGGTGATTTTACAGTGGTTTAAGGTATCTGAAAACAATATATGATCTTAAAATTGACATACATACAGGCTATCTGTCTGAAATCCACAAAAGAACATCTGCTCTGAGAATTCTGATTTTTTGTGACCACCAAGTACTGGACAGGAAGTGTTGTGTGACCTTGACCTTTGAACTCTCAGGGGGCTCTGTAAGTCACAGGTGGTATTTTTTACCAAATGTCAAAATTGGAGCAACACATTTTCGGCCATTTTTTACAATATTTAGAGAATGGATTGGAAAATAATACTTCTCATGATGATAGTGCCTTTTCTTGGCTTTCTTTTGGTGCTAAGATTATTAAAAACGGATGAATATTTATGAAGTTATAAATTAAGAAAAACATTATTTTTTATATTATATATGTTTGCAAACAAAGTTTTAAAAACATTCTATACAGCCCAGCCTTTAAGGTGGAATCCATGCAGCCTATGATGTCTTCTCATTCAGTGGTGTGAAAAACCCCAAATTTCATCAAAGAGGGTCAAATCATAAATTTCACTGATACCAATTATTAGCATTCACAGCTTTGCCATTCAAAGTCCTTGTGATTTAAAGCCAAACCAGTGATCAAAGGGTTTAATGTCACTTTTTCCATATTTATATTAAGGTCTATAATCCACAATCAGTTTGAAGCATCTGGAGAGAACTTCGGGTGGTCTCGTATATTTACGTAACTGCCTTCGGCTCTGGGGGATTCCAGGATGAGAGTGAGGCTATGACGCCAGTGGGGGGTATTTCCCATTCAGCACACATGGCGGACAAACCAAACGATAACAGAGGCAGGTGGTCTTCTCTGTCATATGTTGTTAAAATGTTAATATAATGTCATAATTATGCAATATCCTGCTAGCACAGTATATAAACTCTAACTCTAACTGAATTCAGACTGGATATTATGCAACTTTCTTCAATTGATAAGTAGTGTTCTCCAATCACCAATCGGCAAAGCCCAGATAGGTGATATAAGTCGCCACCTGCAAAAACTGAGTCGAGACTAATAATAACAAATTAAGACTAGCTGGTAAAGTTTACTTTTTCTGTGCTAAATTAACAAATAACATTACTTTGAACACACTTAAGCCAAAAAAACATAAGTCTGTCCCAGTTTTTCATTGTGGATTATAGACCTTAAAATAATCTTATGTTCTGAAATATACTCCTGGCAATAAATTGTACAAAACATCTCCACCCGGTTTCCCAAGCTGGACAGGAGCCCAACTGGTAACTCATTAGGTGTTTACACGAGATCACAGACCAGCTAAACAAAGTTTGTTGACAAAGTGTTCAATTGATGGTGTAGGTTTCAGCAGACAACTGATCAAACTGATCAAGTGCCATAGAAAGTTGTTAACAGGGAATATTTTGGGTATTACTACATAAAAGCGCTGTTTAGGGTATAAACATTCATGTTATATAAAGAAAATGTGTCTGAAAGTCAGATTTCATGAATGCTTTAATATCGCACCTCATGGTACTGCTTCCTTAATGTCCTCAGCCATCCAGGAAGCAGTCGTGTATCAGGAGACCTTGGCCTGCTTCCTTAATGTCCTCAGCCACCAAGGAAGCAGTCGTCTATAAGGAGACCTTGGTCCGCTTCCTTAATGTCCTCAGCCACCCAGGAAGCAGTCGTCTATAAGGAGACCTTGGCCTGCTTCCTTAATGTCCTCAGCCACCCAGGAAGCAGTCGTCTATAAGGAGACCTTGGCCTACTTCCTTAATGTCCTCAGCCATCCAGGAAGCAGTCGTGTATCAGGAGACCTTGGCCTGCTTCCTTAATGTCCTCAGCCACCCAGGAAGCAGTCGTCTATAAGGAGACCTTGGGCTGCTTCCTTAATGTCCTCAGCCACCCAGGAAGCAGTCGTCTATAAGGAGACCTTGGGCTGCTTCCTTAATGTCCTCAGCCACCCAGGAAGCAGTCGTCTATAAGGAGACCTTGGTCCACTTCCTTAATGTCCTCAGCCACCCAGGAAGCAGTCGTCTATAAGGAGACCTTGGCCTGCTTCCTTAATGTCCTCAGCCATCCAGGAAGCAGTCGTCTATAAGGAGACCTTGGTCCACTTCCTTAATGTCCTCAGCCACCAAGGAAGCAGTCGTCTATAAGGAGACCTTGGCCTGCTTCCTTAATGTCCTCAGCCACCCAGGAAGCAGTCGTCTATAAGGAGACCTTGGCCTACTTCCTTAATGTCCTCAGCCATCCAGGAAGCAGTCGTCTATAAGGAGACCTTGGCCTGCTTCCTTAATGTCCTCAGCCACCCAGGAAGCAGTCGTCTATAAGGAGACCTTGGCCTGCTTCCTTAATGTCCTCAGCCACCCAGGAAGCAGTCGTCTATAAGGAGACCTTGGCCTGCTTCCTTAATGTCCTCAGCCATCCAGGAAGCAGTCGTCTATAAGGAGACCTTGGCCTGTTTCCTTAATGTCCTCAGCCATCCAGGAAGCAGTCGTCTATAAGGAGACCTTGGCCTGCTTCCTTAATGTCCTCAGCCATCCAGGAAGCAGTCGTCTATAAGGAGACCTTGGCCTGCTTCCTTAATGTCCTCAGCCACCCAGGAAGCAGTCGTCTATAAGGAGACCTTGGCCTGCTTCCTTAATCTTTAATTACAACCATATTCAAAATACTTACAACCTTATCTGGAATATATACAATTTTGTCCAAAATATGCACAAGATGAAACATTATATCCCAAAACTGATTCTATTGATTCTATTGGTGTATTGATCGGAATCCACAAAGGATGGCTATCAGACCCAAAGCAGGAGAGCCTAAAAACTGATTGTGAACTTGTGTGAAGAAAACTTAACATATGAGGCACAAAACCACTGTTCATAGGATATTACTATAGGCCAACAGACAGAAATATAACCAATGTCTATTAACTCAATGCATCTCTAGGAAAGATTCCCCAGTCTGCCACAAATACCCCAAAATATTTTGCTCACAGGGGATTTCACTGTACCAGATATTACATAGGAGATCATGTCCTATAAACAAAGCCCTCATATGGAACTGACCAATGGTTGATACTTTTAATGAAGCGAGGGACTGCCTCATGAAATTAAATTAAGCAAGAAATGGAATTAAGCAAAACATGAATGCCTTTTTTGAAGATGAGGTCAAAGGCACTGACCTCCCAGTTGAAACTCTGAACAAGAAGTTCACATCAAAGCTTATGAGGTTAATCAAAAAACATATTCCAACCAAGAAAACATCTGGTAGATGGGATGTGTCATAGATGTCAAAGATGAATAAGAGACAAATTAGAAGAGAACAAAGGTTGTACAACAAAGCTGAAAAAACAAAAAGGATTGTGACCGTTAAAAGGATTCTGACTGGCTATTTGCAGATGACAGCCTCCCATACAAAATAGTTGAAACTAATGATAATGCAGCAAAACTGCAAGAGGACCTAAATACACTGGGGGAATGGTCAAATGACTGGCAAATGGACTTCAATGGTCCAAAATGCTACACTCTGAGCAGAAAGAAGAGAAGCCAAGCTCTTGATACAAGAACATATACATTAAATGGTCACATCTTGCAACATGTTGAGCATCATCCCTATCTTTGAGTTGAGCTACAAACTGATATAAAATGGGATGAACATATTAATAGTATTGTCTGCAAAGAAACCCAGTACTGGGTTTTGTAAGAAGGGATTTCAACATGTGCCCAGCTAATATCAAAGAGGCTGCATGCCCTAGTGTGCTCTCACTTAGAATATGCATCAAGTGTATGGGACCCTTACTTCAAGAAAGATTTTGATCGAATGGAGTCAGTGCAAAGACGAGCTGCTGGCAATTGGAATAGAGAAGCAGACACTGTAACAAAAATTCTTGAAGACCTAAAATGGGATACCCTAGCAGGGAGATGAGCAATACAGAAGCTGCTTTTATTCAATAAGGCTATAGATAGTGAAATAGCTTTGAAACTACCTCAACATGTCAAAATGAATTCAGCTCCTATGTGGAAAAAAACATGGAAATCGTTATATTGAAATGGCGATCAGCTGTGACCATTCTAAATACAGCTATTTACTGTGACTGACTGGAATAACCTTCCCCCTGGTTTAACTGCATTGGAATCTAGAAACTCGACATCTTCCAGGAACTTTCTTGCCAGAGTGTAAAACCTGGTCCCAAGCAGCTGGTAATGGCCGGCCGCACCACTAGTGCGACCTTGCACTCTTGATGGGATGCCAATTGGTTTTGCCCAGTAAACTTACAGATGTTGATGTAGATGCGAACGGCATGCCCTGCAGAGAACTGGCTGCACACTTGCCCAGGATTGTTTTTAACCGGATCGAAGGGTAACGTCAGCGGTCAGCTCTGGCTAATTTCAATATCGTTAAAATGTACTCTTATAATGTAGAAAATGTTTTGGATCAGTGTAAAAGAAGGTTTTCATGGTTCAAAAATGTTAACAATCTTTGTAATTTTGATAATGGCTTAAGCCTCCTTCCTGGCCATGAATTCAATGATCATTACCAGGATATGAGACATGTTATCTGTCTTGCCGTTTCAGCGCTGTTTGGATGTGTGAGTAGCCCGTGTTTCAATGGGGGATCATGTGAGGCCCTCCCCGCCGACCAGCTGCACCATACAGGTAGTGGCCCTCCTCTCTGGGAAGAGGCCAGGGATTACCACTGCCACTGTATCCCGCCATTCACAGGAAGAATGTGTGAAACAGGTAAAATAGCACAACGAAAAACCGTCTTTCCCCAAAGCTGGTTTGATATAAAATGTACATTTGCTAGAATATTGTTAGATAAAACTAATAAACCTGATCTATCAGAACCGTGTATGGCCAAGATACAACACGACACACACACACACTATTAACACGACACACACACACACACTATTAACACGACACACACACACTTTTAACATGACACACACACACACACACACACTATTAACACGACACACACACACACATTATTAACACGACACACACACACTATTAACACGACATACACACACCATTAACATGACACACACACACACACTATTAACACGACACACACACTATTAATACGACACACACACACTATTAACACGACACACACACACACCATTAACATGACACACACACACTATTAACACGACATACACACACTATTAACACGACACACACACTATTAACATGACACACACACTATTAACACGACACACACACACACACCATTAACACGACACACACACACACCATTACACTATTAACACGACATACACACACTATTAGCACGACACACACACACACCTCCCGATGCATAGATAGTGCAAACACTTTCATTTTGGCAAACTATTGGGAAGACGTGCGCAACATCGATGGCGGTCGTGTTTTCGGGAACAGGCGTTTCATAACGGAAAAACAACCGAATATTAGTCGAAATAATATTTATATCCTAATCTTCATCTCCTTAAATCGTACTAATAATGCCGGTGTTGTTGTGTGTCTAGAAATTACTGGGGTTAGTGCAAAATTGAATCCCTGGTATCGAATGTTCTGGTGACGGAAAAAATACCCAGCATTATTGCATATACACAAAGCATAACTCTCTTTGCAGATATATCCCAGTGGCATATCCATAATGGCCACCTATATCAGCTGTTCCCACAGACGGGCAGGTTGAGGAACGATGCTGCCAGGGATTGCCAAACATATAATGGGGCCCATCTTGTGGCTATCAACTCGAGAGAAGAACAAGATTTCATTAAGATGATGCTTGAAAATGCAGGGTACACGCTCATCCATTCATCTGCCTGTCCGTCCGTTCGTTCATCCTTCAATCCATTTACGTTTTGATACAATAGTTCTTGTGATTATTTAAAAATTGTAAGATTTGGTGAAATTATTAACGAGCTAGATTACATGTAGATATTGACTTTACAAAAACTGGTTTTTGACCTTTTTCTCTAGGTATAAGAATGAGAGGGATCAAAGGCGTGACTGGTGGACTGCCGGGCTGAGGTATCCACAATTCACCACTTCCTTTGTCTGGAGATTACCAGATCAAAGTAAGAAAACGCTGAGGAAATGCTTTAAATGAGCTCCTAGACATCTTTGTACTTTAAGTCCACATTTATTTTTTAAACCAACTTCTTTCCTGCACACCTCAACTCCAACACTTTTGTGCATTATGATCATATTAATTGTTTAAACCAATACTTCATAACTCAATACTATAAATTTGATTGTTTTTATTTTAAGAAATTCCATTGAATTATACCTTCTGGTATCCCAATGATAGAGGTTCCAATGGTGTGAGGTATGCAGGGGAGTATGTGATCCTGTCCCGGCATTCATCCGCATTTCATTGGGACGTTGAACACAGCAACAAGTTTCTGAGCTATATCTGTGAAATGCCGAACATACCTGAGATCTATCATGGAAGAATTTGAAGAGTATAAATATGTAGTTCAAAGCCTTAAATATACCGTTTAATAAAAGTAACCTAGGACATTCAGAATAAACAAGGGGTATACCACAAAATCCTTATAACTTCTTTGGTTGGGCCAGGTAGTTGCAACAAAGGTGAACAAAAGGGGCGATTAAAATATAGTTGATTGCGGAAGACATTTGACGTGTATGAGAAACCGATCCTAAGTATGGCCGTGTAGTGTATATCAGTTTTTGTCAAAGGGGGAAAAATGCTTTAGATCAAAATTAATAAACATTTTCTTAAACAGACACAATTCTAGTGACAAATCGGCTTATTTTAAGATTTAATGGCTAAAAAGGGTTTGATGTGGTAAATGAAAGCGTTAAAGCATTCATGAAACCTGGAAGGTTCCAGGTGATTTTACAGTGGTTTAAGGTATCTGAAAACAATATATGATCTTAAAATTGACATACATACAGGCTATCTGTCTGAAATCCACAAAAGAACATCTGCTCTGAGAATTCTGATTTTTTGTGACCACCAAGTACTGGACAGGAAGTGTTGTGTGACCTTGACCTTTGAACTCTCAGGGGGCTCTGTAAGTCACAGGTGGTATTTTTTACCAAATGTCAAAATTGGAGCAACACATTTTCGGCCATTTTTTACAATATTTAGAGAATGGATTGGAAAATAATACTTCTCATGATGATAGTGCCTTTTCTTGGCTTTCTTTTGGTGCTAAGATTATTAAAAACGGATGAATATTTATGAAGTTATAAATTAAGAAAAACATTATTTTTTATATTATATATGTTTGCAAACAAAGTTTTAAAAACATTCTATACAGCCCAGCCTTTAAGGTGGAATCCATGCAGCCTATGATGTCTTCTCATTCAGTGGTGTGAAAAACCCCAAATTTCATCAAAGAGGGTCAAATCATAAATTTCACTGATACCAATTATTAGCATTCACAGCTTTGCCATTCAAAGTCCTTGTGATTTAAAGCCAAACCAGTGATCAAAGGGTTTAATGTCACTTTTTCCATATTTATATTAAGGTCTATAATCCACAATCAGTTTGAAGCATCTGGAGAGAACTTCGGGTGGTCTCGTATATTTACGTAACTGCCTTCGGCTCTGGGGGATTCCAGGATGAGAGTGAGGCTATGACGCCAGTGGGGGGTATTTCCCATTCAGCACACATGGCGGACAAACCAAACGATAACAGAGGCAGGTGGTCTTCTCTGTCATATGTTGTTAAAATGTTAATATAATGTCATAATTATGCAATATCCTGCTAGCACAGTATATAAACTCTAACTCTAACTGAATTCAGACTGGATATTATGCAACTTTCTTCAATTGATAAGTAGTGTTCTCCAATCACCAATCGGCAAAGCCCAGATAGGTGATATAAGTCGCCACCTGCAAAAACTGAGTCGAGACTAATAATAACAAATTAAGACTAGCTGGTAAAGTTTACTTTTTCTGTGCTAAATTAACAAATAACATTACTTTGAACACACTTAAGCCAAAAAAACATAAGTCTGTCCCAGTTTTTCATTGTGGATTATAGACCTTAAAATAATCTTATGTTCTGAAATATACTCCTGGCAATAAATTGTACAAAACATCTCCACCCGGTTTCCCAAGCTGGACAGGAGCCCAACTGGTAACTCATTAGGTGTTTACACGAGATCACAGACCAGCTAAACAAAGTTTGTTGACAAAGTGTTCAATTGATGGTGTAGGTTTCAGCAGACAACTGATCAAACTGATCAAGTGCCATAGAAAGTTGTTAACAGGGAATATTTTGGGTATTACTACATAAAAGCGCTGTTTAGGGTATAAACATTCATGTTATATAAAGAAAATGTGTCTGAAAGTCAGATTTCATGAATGCTTTAATATCGCACCTCATGGTACTGCTTCCTTAATGTCCTCAGCCATCCAGGAAGCAGTCGTGTATCAGGAGACCTTGGCCTGCTTCCTTAATGTCCTCAGCCACCAAGGAAGCAGTCGTCTATAAGGAGACCTTGGTCCGCTTCCTTAATGTCCTCAGCCACCCAGGAAGCAGTCGTCTATAAGGAGACCTTGGCCTGCTTCCTTAATGTCCTCAGCCACCCAGGAAGCAGTCGTCTATAAGGAGACCTTGGCCTACTTCCTTAATGTCCTCAGCCATCCAGGAAGCAGTCGTGTATCAGGAGACCTTGGCCTGCTTCCTTAATGTCCTCAGCCACCCAGGAAGCAGTCGTCTATAAGGAGACCTTGGGCTGCTTCCTTAATGTCCTCAGCCACCCAGGAAGCAGTCGTCTATAAGGAGACCTTGGGCTGCTTCCTTAATGTCCTCAGCCACCCAGGAAGCAGTCGTCTATAAGGAGACCTTGGTCCACTTCCTTAATGTCCTCAGCCACCCAGGAAGCAGTCGTCTATAAGGAGACCTTGGCCTGCTTCCTTAATGTCCTCAGCCATCCAGGAAGCAGTCGTCTATAAGGAGACCTTGGTCCACTTCCTTAATGTCCTCAGCCACCAAGGAAGCAGTCGTCTATAAGGAGACCTTGGCCTGCTTCCTTAATGTCCTCAGCCACCCAGGAAGCAGTCGTCTATAAGGAGACCTTGGCCTACTTCCTTAATGTCCTCAGCCATCCAGGAAGCAGTCGTCTATAAGGAGACCTTGGCCTGCTTCCTTAATGTCCTCAGCCACCCAGGAAGCAGTCGTCTATAAGGAGACCTTGGCCTGCTTCCTTAATGTCCTCAGCCACCCAGGAAGCAGTCGTCTATAAGGAGACCTTGGCCTGCTTCCTTAATGTCCTCAGCCATCCAGGAAGCAGTCGTCTATAAGGAGACCTTGGCCTGTTTCCTTAATGTCCTCAGCCACCCAGGAAGCAGTCGTCTATAAGGAGACCTTGGCCTGCTTCCTTAATGTCCTCAGCCATCCAGGAAGCAGTCGTCTATAAGGAGACCTTGGCCTGCTTCCTTAATGTCCTCAGCCACCCAGGAAGCAGTCGTCTATAAGGAGACCTTGGCCTGCTTCCTTAATCTTTAATTACAACCATATTCAAAATACTTACAACCTTATCTGGAATATATACAATTTTGTCCAAAATATGCACAAGATGAAACATTATATCCCAAAACTGATTCTATTGGTGTATTGATCGGAATCCACAAAGGATGGCTATCAGACCCAAAGCAGGAGAGCCTAAAAACTGATTGTGAACTTGTGTGAAGAAAACTTAACATATGAGGCACAAAACCACTGTTCATAGGATATTACTATAGGCCAACAGACAGAAATATAACCAATGTCTATTAACTCAATGCATCTCTAGGAAAGATTCCCCAGTCTGCCACAAATACCCCAAAATATTTTGCTCACAGGGGATTTCACTGTACCAGATATTACATAGGAGATCATGTCCTATAAACAAAGCCCTCATATGGAACTGACCAATGGTTGATACTTTTAATGAAGCGAGGGACTGCCTCATGAAATTAAATTAAGCAAGAAATGGAATTAAGCAAAACATGAATGCCTTTTTTGAAGATGAGGTCAAAGGCACTGACCTCCCAGTTGAAACTCTGAACAAGAAGTTCACATCAAAGCTTATGAGGTTAATCAAAAAACATATTCCAACCAAGAAAACATCTGGTAGATGGGATGTGTCATAGATGTCAAAGATGAATAAGAGACAAATTAGAAGAGAACAAAGGTTGTACAACAAAGCTGAAAAAACAAAAAGGATTGTGACCGTTAAAAGGATTCTGACTGGCTATTTGCAGATGACAGCCTCCCATACAAAATAGTTGAAACTAATGATAATGCAGCAAAACTGCAAGAGGACCTAAATACACTGGGGGAATGGTCAAATGACTGGCAAATGGACTTCAATGGTCCAAAATGCTACACTCTGAGCAGAAAGAAGAGAAGCCAAGCTCTTGATACAAGAACATATACATTAAATGGTCACATCTTGCAACATGTTGAGCATCATCCCTATCTTTGAGTTGAGCTACAAACTGATATAAAATGGGATGAACATATTAATAGTATTGTCTGCAAAGAAACCCAGTACTGGGTTTTGTAAGAAGGGATTTCAACATGTGCCCAGCTAATATCAAAGAGGCTGCATGCCCTAGTGTGCTCTCACTTAGAATATGCATCAAGTGTATGGGACCCTTACTTCAAGAAAGATTTTGATCGAATGGAGTCAGTGCAAAGACGAGCTGCTGGCAATTGGAATAGAGAAGCAGACACTGTAACAAAAATTCTTGAAGACCTAAAATGGGATACCCTAGCAGGGAGATGAGCAATACAGAAGCTGCTTTTATTCAATAAGGCTATAGATAGTGAAATAGCTTTGAAACTACCTCAACATGTCAAAATGAATTCAGCTCCTATGTGGAAAAAAACATGGAAATCGTTATATTGAAATGGCGATCAGCTGTGACCATTCTAAATACAGCTATTTACTGTGACTGACTGGAATAACCTTCCCCCTGGTTTAACTACATTGGAATCTAGAAACTCGACATCTTCCAGGAACTTTCTTGCCAGAGTGTAAAACCTGGTCCCAAGCAGCTGGTAATGGCCGGCCGCACCACTAGTGCGACCTTGCACTCTTGATGGGATGCCAATTGGTTTTGCCCAGTAAACTTACAGATGTTGATGTAGATGCGAACGGCATGCCCTGCAGAGAACTGGCTGCACACTTGCCCAGGATTGTTTTTAACCGGATCGAAGGGTAACGTCAGCGGTCAGCTCTGGCTAATTTCAATATCGTTAAAATGTACTCTTATAATGTAGAAAATGTTTTGGATCAGTGTAAAAGAAGGTTTTCATGGTTCAAAAATGTTAACAATCTTTGTAATTTTGATAATGGCTTAAGCCTCCTTCCTGGCCATGAATTCAATGATCATTACCAGGATATGAGACATGTTATCTGTCTTGCCGTTTCAGCGCTGTTTGGATGTGTGAGTAGCCCGTGTTTCAATGGGGGATCATGTGAGGCCCTCCCCGCCGACCAGCTGCACCATACAGGTAGTGGCCCTCCTCTCTGGGAAGAGGCCAGGGATTACCACTGCCACTGTATCCCGCCATTCACAGGAAGAATGTGTGAAACAGGTAAAATAGCACAACGAAAAACCGTCTTTCCCTAAAGCTGGTTTGATATAAAATGTACATTTGCTAGAATATTGTTAGATAAAACTAATAAACCTGATCTATCAGAACCGTGTATGGCCAAGATACAACACGACACACACACACACTATTAACACGACACACACACACACACTATTAACACGACACACACACACTTTTAACATGACACACACACACACACACACACTATTAACACGACACACACACACACATTATTAACACGACACACACACACTATTAACACGACATACACACACCATTAACATGACACACACACACACACTATTAACACGACACACACACTATTAATACGACACACACACACTATTAACACGACACACACACACACCATTAACATGACACACACACACTATTAACACGACATACACACACTATTAACACGACACACACACTATTAACATGACACACACACTATTAACACGACACACACACACACACCATTAACACGACACACACACACACCATTACACTATTAACACGACATACACACACTATTAGCACGACACACACACACACCTCCCGATGCATAGATAGTGCAAACACTTTCATTTTGGCAAACTATTGGGAAGACGTGCGCAACATCGATGGCGGTCGTGTTTTCGGGAACAGGCGTTTCATAACGGAAAAACAACCGAATATTAGTCGAAATAATATTTATATCCTAATCTTCATCTCCTTAAATCGTACTAATAATGCCGGTGTTGTTGTGTGTCTAGAAATTACTGGGGTTAGTGCAAAATTGAATCCCTGGTATCGAATGTTCTGGTGACGGAAAAAATACCCAGCATTATTGCATATACACAAAGCATAACTCTCTTTGCAGATATATCCCAGTGGCATATCCATAATGGCCACCTATATCAGCTGTTCCCACAGACGGGCAGGTTGAGGAACGATGCTGCCAGGGATTGCCAAACATATAATGGGGCCCATCTTGTGGCTATCAACTCGAGAGAAGAACAAGATTTCATTAAGATGATGCTTGAAAATGCAGGGTACACGCTCATCCATTCATCTGCCTGTCCGTCCGTTCGTTCATCCTTCAATCCATTTACGTTTTGATACAATAGTTCTTGTGATTATTTAAAAATTGTAAGATTTGGTGAAATTATTAACGAGCTAGATTACATGTAGATATTGACTTTACAAAAACTGGTTTTTGACCTTTTTCTCTAGGTATAAGAATGAGAGGGATCAAAGGCGTGACTGGTGGACTGCCGGGCTGAGGTATCCACAATTCACCACTTCCTTTGTCTGGAGATTACCAGATCAAAGTAAGAAAACGCTGAGGAAATGCTTTAAATGAGCTCCTAGACATCTTTGTACTTTAAGTCCACATTTATTTTTTAAACCAACTTCTTTCCTGCACACCTCAACTCCAACACTTTTGTGCATTATGATCATATTAATTGTTTAAACCAATACTTCATAACTCAATACTATAAATTTGATTGTTTTTATTTTAAGAAATTCCATTGAATTATACCTTCTGGTATCCCAATGATAGAGGTTCCAATGGTGTGAGGTATGCAGGGGAGTATGTGATCCTGTCCCGGCATTCATCCGCATTTCATTGGGACGTTGAACACAGCAACAAGTTTCTGAGCTATATCTGTGAAATGCCGAACATACCTGAGATCTATCATGGAAGAATTTGAAGAGTATAAATATGTAGTTCAAAGCCTTAAATATACCGTTTAATAAAAGTAACCTAGGACATTCAGAATAAACAAGGGGTATACCACAAAATCCTTATAACTTCTTTGGTTGGGCCAGGTAGTTGCAACAAAGGTGAACAAAAGGGGCGATTAAAATATAGTTGATTGCGGAAGACATTTGACGTGTATGAGAAACCGATCCTAAGTATGGCCGTGTAGTGTATATCAGTTTTTGTCAAAGGGGGAAAAATGCTTTAGATCAAAATTAATAAACATTTTCTTAAACAGACACAATTCTAGTGACAAATCGGCTTATTTTAAGATTTAATGGCTAAAAAGGGTTTGATGTGGTAAATGAAAGCGTTAAAGCATTCATGAAACCTGGAAGGTTCCAGGTGATTTTACAGTGGTTTAAGGTATCTGAAAACAATATATGATCTTAAAATTGACATACATACAGGCTATCTGTCTGAAATCCACAAAAGAACATCTGCTCTGAGAATTCTGATTTTTTGTGACCACCAAGTACTGGACAGGAAGTGTTGTGTGACCTTGACCTTTGAACTCTCAGGGGGCTCTGTAAGTCACAGGTGGTATTTTTTACCAAATGTCAAAATTGGAGCAACACATTTTCGGCCATTTTTTACAATATTTAGAGAATGGATTGGAAAATAATACTTCTCATGATGATAGTGCCTTTTCTTGGCTTTCTTTTGGTGCTAAGATTATTAAAAACGGATGAATATTTATGAAGTTATAAATTAAGAAAAACATTATTTTTTATATTATATATGTTTGCAAACAAAGTTTTAAAAACATTCTATACAGCCCAGCCTTTAAGGTGGAATCCATGCAGCCTATGATGTCTTCTCATTCAGTGGTGTGAAAAACCCCAAATTTCATCAAAGAGGGTCAAATCATAAATTTCACTGATACCAATTATTAGCATTCACAGCTTTGCCATTCAAAGTCCTTGTGATTTAAAGCCAAACCAGTGATCAAAGGGTTTAATGTCACTTTTTCCATATTTATATTAAGGTCTATAATCCACAATCAGTTTGAAGCATCTGGAGAGAACTTCGGGTGGTCTCGTATATTTACGTAACTGCCTTCGGCTCTGGGGGATTCCAGGATGAGAGTGAGGCTATGACGCCAGTGGGGGGTATTTCCCATTCAGCACACATGGCGGACAAACCAAACGATAACAGAGGCAGGTGGTCTTCTCTGTCATATGTTGTTAAAATGTTAATATAATGTCATAATTATGCAATATCCTGCTAGCACAGTATATAAACTCTAACTCTAACTGAATTCAGACTGGATATTATGCAACTTTCTTCAATTGATAAGTAGTGTTCTCCAATCACCAATCGGCAAAGCCCAGATAGGTGATATAAGTCGCCACCTGCAAAAACTGAGTCGAGACTAATAATAACAAATTAAGACTAGCTGGTAAAGTTTACTTTTTCTGTGCTAAATTAACAAATAACATTACTTTGAACACACTTAAGCCAAAAAAACATAAGTCTGTCCCAGTTTTTCATTGTGGATTATAGACCTTAAAATAATCTTATGTTCTGAAATATACTCCTGGCAATAAATTGTACAAAACATCTCCACCCGGTTTCCCAAGCTGGACAGGAGCCCAACTGGTAACTCATTAGGTGTTTACACGAGATCACAGACCAGCTAAACAAAGTTTGTTGACAAAGTGTTCAATTGATGGTGTAGGTTTCAGCAGACAACTGATCAAACTGATCAAGTGCCATAGAAAGTTGTTAACAGGGAATATTTTGGGTATTACTACATAAAAGCGCTGTTTAGGGTATAAACATTCATGTTATATAAAGAAAATGTGTCTGAAAGTCAGATTTCATGAATGCTTTAATATCGCACCTCATGGTACTGCTTCCTTAATGTCCTCAGCCATCCAGGAAGCAGTCGTGTATCAGGAGACCTTGGCCTGCTTCCTTAATGTCCTCAGCCACCAAGGAAGCAGTCGTCTATAAGGAGACCTTGGTCCGCTTCCTTAATGTCCTCAGCCACCCAGGAAGCAGTCGTCTATAAGGAGACCTTGGGCTGCTTCCTTAATGTCCTCAGCCACCCAGGAAGCAGTCGTCTATAAGGAGACCTTGGTCCACTTCCTTAATGTCCTCAGCCACCCAGGAAGCAGTCGTCTATAAGGAGACCTTGGCCTGCTTCCTTAATGTCCTCAGCCATCCAGGAAGCAGTCGTCTATAAGGAGACCTTGGTCCACTTCCTTAATGTCCTCAGCCACCAAGGAAGCAGTCGTCTATAAGGAGACCTTGGTCTGCTTCCTTAATGTCCTCAGCCACCCAGGAAGCAGTCGTCTATAAGGAGACCTTGGCCTACTTCCTTAATGTCCTCAGCCACCCAGGAAGCAGTCGTCTATAAGGAGACCTTGGCCTGCTTCCTTAATGTCCTCAGCCACCCAGGAAGCAGTCGTCTATAAGGAGACCTTGGCCTGCTTCCTTAATGTCCTCAGCCACCCAGGAAGCAGTCGTCTATAAGGAGACCTTGGCCTGCTTCCTTAATGTCCTCAGCCATCCAGGAAGCAGTCGTCTATAAGGAGACCTTGGCCTGTTTCCTTAATGTCCTCAGCCATCCAGGAAGCAGTCGTCTATAAGGAGACCTTGGCCTACTTCCTTAATGTCCTCAGCCACCAAGGAAGCAGTCGTCTATAAGGAGACCTTGGCCTACTTCCTTAATGTCCTCAGCCATCCAGGAAGCAGTCGTCTATAAGGAGACCTTGGCCTACTTCTTTAATGTCCTCAGCCATCCAGGAAGCAGTCGTCTATAAGGAGACCTTGGTCCGCTTCCTTAATGTCCTCAGCCACCCAGGAAGCAGTCGTCTATAAGGAGACCTTGGCCTGCTTCCTTAATGTCCTCAGCCATCCAGGAAGCAGTCGTCTATAAGGAGACCTTGGCCTACTTCCTTAATGTCCTCAGCCACCAAGGAAGCAGTCGTCTATAAGGAGACCTTGGCCTGCTTCCTTAATGTCCTCAGCCATCCAGGAAGCAGTCGTGTATCAGGAGACCTTGGTCCGCTTCCTTAATGTCCTCAGCCATCCAGGAAGCAGTCTTCTATAAGGAGACCTTGGTCCGCTTCCTTAATGTCCTCATCCACCCAGGAAGCATTCGTCTATAAGGAGACCTTGGCCTGCTTCCTTAATGTCCTCAGCCATCCAGGAAGCAGTCGTCTATAAGGAGACCTTGGTCCTCTTCCTTAATGTCCTCAGCCACCCAGGAAGCAGTCGTCTATAAGGAGACCTTGGTCCACTTCCTTAAATACGTAAACTGTTTAATCTGCCATGGCAGACACACTGTCGATTTCTGCCACATATTTGTATCTCTTACCATGTAAGCCACATTCTGAAATGTAGATTTTTCAATTTTATGGCAAGTAATTTAGTCTCCAAGAATTGTCATATTGCTTATGTTGCTAAGATGTGCCATATGAATGCCTTGACTTGCTCAGGGAGAAATATAAATGAAATTATTTCTGAATATTCCCTGCTGTATAGTGAAAGAGACTGTTTGAGATCTCTGAGGCTCAAAATGAAGCAAGTGTATTGTGATAAAATCGCTAAGGAAATCGAAGATGAAGAATGGAAGATTAACATGATCTTAGAAATAATTGACTGTATGTATGACAATGTGGAGAATGATATGACACAGGAAGAGAATTTGTATATTTTAAATGATATATGTGTTTCATAAACTTTTAATCTAGTCTGCATTTATTGTAATTGTATTTATATGTTGTGTACACTGACTATACCATTGTTTTTAACTTTGAGTATGAATAAATGATGATAATAATGTCCTCAGCCACCCAGGAAGCAGTCGTCTATAAGGAGACCTTGGCCTGCTTCCTTAATGTCCTCATCCACCCAGGAAGCAGTCGTCTATAAGGAGACCTTGACCTGCTTCCTTAATGTCCTCAGCCACCCAGGAAGCAGTCGTCTATAAGGAGACCTTGGACTGCTTCCTTAATGTCCTCAGCCACCCAGGAAGCAGTCGTCTATAAGGAGACCTTGGTCCGCTTCCTTAATGTCGTCAGTCACCCAGGAAGCAGTTGTCTATAAGGAGACCTTGGCCTACTTCCTTAATGTCCTCAGCCACCCAGGAAGCAGTTGTCTATAAGGAGACCTTGGCCTACTTCCTTAATGTCCTCAGCCACCAAGGAAGCAGTCGTCTATAAGGAGACCTTGGTCCACTTCGTTAATGTCCTCAGCCACCCAGGAAGCAGTCGTCTATAAGGAGACCTTGGTCCACTTCGTTAATGTCCTCAGCCATCCAGGAAGCAGTCGTCTATAAGGAGACCTTGGTCCACTTCGTTAATGTCCTCAGGCACCCAGGAAGCAGTTGTCTATAAGGAGACCTTGGCCTGCTTCCTTAATGTCCTCAGCCATCCAGGAAGCAGTCGTGTATCAGGAGACCTTGGCCTGCTTCCTTAATGTCCTCAGCCATCCAGGAAGCAGACGTGTATCAGGAGACCTTGGCCTGCTTCCTTAATGTCCTCAGCCACCCAGGAAGCAGTCGTCTATAAGGAGACCTTGGGCTGCTTCCTTAATGTCCTCAGCCACCCAGGAAGCAGTCGTCTATAAGGAGACCTTGGGCTGCTTCCTTAATGTCCTCAGCCACCCAGGAAGCAGTCGTCTATAAGGAGACCTTGGTCCACTTCCTTAATGTCCTCAGCCACCCAGGAAGCAGTCGTCTATAAGGAGACCTTGGCCTGCTTCCTTAATGTCCTCAGCCATCCAGGAAGCAGCGTCTATAAGGAGACCTTGGTCCACTTCCTTAATGTCCTCAGCCACCAAGGAAGCAGTCGTCTATAAGGAGACCTTGGCCTGCTTCCTTAATGTCCTCAGCCACCCAGGAAGCAGTCGTCTATAAGGAGACCTTGGCCTACTTCCTTAATGTCCTCAGCCATCCAGGAAGCAGTCGTCTATAAGGAGACCTTGGCCTGCTTCCTTAATGTCCTCAGCCACCCAGGAAGCAGTCGTCTATAAGGAGACCTTGGCCTGCTTCCTTAATGTCCTCAGCCACCCAGGAAGCAGTCGTCTATAAGGAGACCTTGGCCTGCTTCCTTAATGTCCTCAGCCATCCAGGAAGCAGTCGTGTATCAGGAGACCTTGGCCTGCTTCCTTAATGTCCTCAGCCACCAAGGAAGCAGTCGTCTATAAGGAGACCTTGGTCCGCTTCCTTAATGTCCTCAGCCACCCAGGAAGCAGTCGTCTATAAGGAGACCTTGGCCTGCTTCCTTAATGTCCTCAGCCACCCAGGAAGCAGTCGTCTATAAGGAGACCTTGGCCTACTTCCTTAATGTCCTCAGCCATCCAGGAAGCAGTCGTGTATCAGGAGACCTTGGCCTGCTTCCTTAATGTCCTCAGCCACCCAGGAAGCAGTCGTCTATAAGGAGACCTTGGGCTGCTTCCTTAATGTCCTCAGCCACCCAGGAAGCAGTCGTCTATAAGGAGACCTTGGGCTGCTTCCTTAATGTCCTCAGCCACCCAGGAAGCAGTCGTCTATAAGGAGACCTTGGTCCACTTCCTTAATGTCCTCAGCCACCCAGGAAGCAGTCGTCTATAAGGAGACCTTGGCCTGCTTCCTCAATGTCCTCAGCCATCCAGGAAGCAGTCGTCTATAAGGAGACCTTGGTCCACTTCCTTAATGTCCTCAGCCACCAAGGAAGCAGTCGTCTATAAGGAGACCTTGGCCTGCTTCCTTAATGTCCTCAGCCACCCAGGAAGCAGTCGTCTATAAGGATACCTTGGCCTACTTCCTTAATGTCCTCAGCCATCCAGGAAGCAGTCGTCTATAAGGAGACCTTGGCCTACTTCCTTAATGTCCTCAGCCACCCAGGAAGCAGTCGTCTATAAGGAGACCTTGGCCTACTTCCTTAATGTCCTCAGCCACCCAGGAAGCAGTCGTCTATAAGGAGACCTTGGCCTACTTCCTTAATGTCCTCAGCCACCCAGGAAGCAGTCGTCTATAAGGAGACCTTGGCCTGCTTCCTTAATGTCCTCAGCCACCCAGGAAGCAGTCGTCTATAAGGAGACCTTGGCCTGCTTCCTTAATGTCCTCAGCCATCCAGGAAGCAGTCGTCTATAAGGAGACCTTGGCCTGTTTCCTTAATGTCCTCAGCCATCCAGGAAGCAGTCGTCTATAAGGAGACCTTGGCCTACTTCCTTAATGTCCTCAGCCACCAAGGAAGCAGTCGTCTATAAGGAGACCTTGGCCTACTTCCTTAATGTCCTCAGCCATCCAGGAAGCAGTCGTCTATAAGGAGACCTTGGCCTACTTCCTTAATGTCCTCAGCCATCCAGGAAGCAGTCGTCTATAAGGAGACCTTGGTCCGCTTCCTTAATGTCCTCAGCCACCCAGGAAGCAGTCGTCTATAAGGAGACCTTGGTCCACTTCCTTAATGTCCTCAGCCACCCAGGAAGCAGTCGTCTATAAGGAGACCTTGGCCTGCTTCCTTAATGTCCTCAGCCATCCAGGAAGCAGCGTCTATAAGGAGACCTTGGTCCACTTCCTTAATGTCCTCAGCCACCAAGGAAGCAGTCGTCTATAAGGAGACCTTGGCCTGCTTCCTTAATGTCCTCAGCCACCCAGGAAGCAGTCGTCTATAAGGAGACCTTGGCCTGCTTCCTTAATGTCCTCAGCCACCCAGGAAGCAGTCGTCTATAAGGAGACCTTGGCCTACTTCCTTAATGTCCTCAGCCATCCAGGAAGCAGTCGTGTATCAGGAGACCTTGGCCTGCTTCCTTAATGTCCTCAGCCACCCAGGAAGCAGTCGTCTATAAGGAGACCTTGGGCTGCTTCCTTAATGTCCTCAGCCACCCAGGAAGCAGTCGTCTATAAGGAGACCTTGGGCTGCTTCCTTAATGTCCTCAGCCACCCAGGAAGCAGTCGTCTATAAGGAGACCTTGGTCCACTTCCTTAATGTCCTCAGCCACCCAGGAAGCAGTCGTCTATAAGGAGACCTTGGCCTGCTTCCTTAATGTCCTCAGCCATCCAGGAAGCAGTCGTCTATAAGGAGACCTTGGTCCACTTCCTTAATGTCCTCAGCCACCAAGGAAGCAGTCGTCTATAAGGAGACCTTGGCCTGCTTCCTTAATGTCCTCAGCCACCCAGGAAGCAGTCGTCTATAAGGAGACCTTGGCCTACTTCCTTAATGTCCTCAGCCATCCAGGAAGCAGTCGTCTATAAGGAGACCTTGGCCTACTTCCTTAATGTCCTCAGCCACCCAGGAAGCAGTCGTCTATAAGGAGACCTTGGCCTACTTCCTTAATGTCCTCAGCCACCCAGGAAGCAGTCGTCTATAAGGAGACCTTGGCCTACTTCCTTAATGTCCTCAGCCACCCAGGAAGCAGTCGTCTATAAGGAGACCTTGGCCTGCTTCCTTAATGTCCTCAGCCACCCAGGAAGCAGTCGTCTATAAGGAGACCTTGGCCTGCTTCCTTAATGTCCTCAGCCATCCAGGAAGCAGTCGTCTATAAGGAGACCTTGGCCTGTTTCCTTAATGTCCTCAGCCATCCAGGAAGCAGTCGTCTATAAGGAGACCTTGGCCTACTTCCTTAATGTCCTCAGCCACCAAGGAAGCAGTCGTCTATAAGGAGACCTTGGCCTACTTCCTTAATGTCCTCAGCCATCCAGGAAGCAGTCGTCTATAAGGAGACCTTGGCCTACTTCCTTAATGTCCTCAGCCATCCAGGAAGCAGTCGTCTATAAGGAGACCTTGGTCCGCTTCCTTAATGTCCTCAGCCACCCAGGAAGCAGTCGTCTATAAGGAGACCTTGGCCTGCTTCCTTAATGTCCTCAGCCATCCAGGAAGCAGTCGTCTATAAGGAGACCTTGGGCTGCTTCCTTAATGTCCTCAGCCATCCAGGAAGCAGTCGTCTATAAGGAGACCTTGGCCTGCTTCCTTAATGTCCTCAGCCATCCAGGAAGCAGTCGTCTATAAGGAGACCTTGGCCTACTTCCTTAATGTCCTCAGCCATCCAGGAAGCAGTCGTCTATAAGGAGACCTTGGCCTGCTTCCTTAATGTCCTCAGCCATCCAGGAAGCAGTCGTGTATCAGGAGACCTTGGCCTACTTCCTTAATGTCCTCAGCCATCCAGGAAGCAGTCGTCTATAAGGAGACCTTGGTCCGCTTCCTTAATGTCCTCATCCACCCAGGAAGCAGTCGTCTATAAGAAGACCTTGGTCCGCTTCCTTAATGTCCTCAGCCATCCAGGAAGCAGTCGTCTATAAGGAGACCTTGGCCTACTTCCTTAATGTCCTCAGCCATCCAGGAAGCAGTCGTCTATAAGAAGACCTTGGGCTGCTTCCTTAATGTCCTCAGCCATCCAGGAAGCAGTCGTCTATAAGGAGACCTTGGCCTGCTTCCTTAATGTCCTCAGCCACCAAGGAAGCAGTCGTCTATAAGGAGACCTTGGCCTGCTTCCTTAATGTCCTCAGCCATCCAGGAAGCAGTCGTCTATAAGGAGACCTTGGCCTGCTTCCTTAATGTCCTCAGCCATCCAGGAAGCAGTCGTCTATAAGGAGACCTTGGCCTACTTCCTTAATGTCCTCAGCCACCAAGGAAGCAGTCGTCTATAAGGAGACCTTGGCCTGCTTCCTTAATGTCCTCAGCCATCCAGGAAGCAGTCGTGTATCAGGAGACCTTGGTCCGCTTCCTTAATGTCCTCAGCCATCCAGGTAGCAGTCTTCTATAAGGAGACCTTGGTCCGCTTCCTTAATGTCCTCATCCACCCAGGAAGCATTCGTCTATAAGGAGACCTTGGCCTGCTTCCTTAATGTCCTCAGCCATCCAGGAAGCAGTCGTCTATAAGGAGACCTTGGTCCTCTTCCTTAATGTCCTTAGCCACCCAGGAAGCAGTCGTCTATAAGGAGACCTTGGTCCACTTCCTTAAATACGTAAACTGTTTAATCTGCCATGGCAGACACACTGTCGATTTCTGCCACATATTTGTATCTCTTACCATGTAAGCCACATTCTGAAATGTAGATTTTTCAATTTTATGGCAAGTAATTTAGTCTCCAAGAATTGTCATATTGCTTATGTTGCTAAGATGTGCCATATGAATGCCTTGACTTGCTCAGGGAGAAATATAAATGAAATTATTTCTGAATATTCCCTGCTGTATAGTGAAAGAGACTGTTTGAGATCTCTGAGGCTCAAAATGAAGCAAGTGTATTGTGATAAAATCGCTAAGGAAATCGAAGATGAAGAATGGAAGATTAACATGATCTTAGAAATAATTGACTGTATGTATGACAATGTGGAGAATGATATGACACAGGAAGAGAATTTGTATATTTTAAATGATATATGTGTTTCATAAACTTTTAATCTAGTCTGCATTTATTGTAATTGTATTTATATGTTGTGTACACTGACTATACCATTGTTTTTAACTTTGAGTATGAATAAATGATGATAATAATGTCCTCAGCCACCCAGGAAGCAGTCGTCTATAAGGAGACCTTGGCCTGCTTCCTTAATGTCCTCATCCACCCAGGAAGCAGTCGTCTATAAGGAGACCTTGACCTGCTTCCTTAATGTCCTCAGCCACCCAGGAAGCAGTCGTCTATAAGGAGACCTTGGCCTGCTTCCTTAATGTCCTCAGCCACCCAGGAAGCAGTCGTCTATAAGGAGACCTTGGTCCGCTTCCTTAATGTCGTCAGTCACCCAGGAAGCAGTTGTCTATAAGGAGACCTTGGCCTACTTCCTTAATGTCCTCAGCCACCCAGGAAGCAGTTGTCTATAAGGAGACCTTGGTCTGCTTCCTTAATGTCGTCAGTCACCCAGGAAGCAGTTGTCTATAAGGAGACCTTGGCCTACTTCCTTAATGTCCTCAGCCACCCAGGAAGCAGTTGTCTATAAGGAGACCTTGGTCCGCTTCCTTAATGTCCTCAGCCACCCAGGAAGCAGTCGTCTATAAGGAGACCTTGGCCTACTTCCTTAATGTCCTCAGCCACCCAGGAAGCAGTCGTCTATAAGGAGACCTTGGGCTGCTTCCTTAATGTCCTCAGCCACCCAGGAAGCAGTCGTCTATAAGGAGACCTTGGTCCACTTCCTTAATGTCCTCAGCCACCCAGGAAGCAGTCGTCTATAAGGAGACCTTGGCCTGCTTCCTTAATGTCCTCATCCACCCAGGAAGCAGTCGTCTATAAGGAGACCTTGGTCCGCTTCCTTAATGTCCTCAGCCACCCAGGAAGCAGTCGTGTATAAGGAGACCTTGGCCTGCTTCCTTAATGTCCTCAGCCATCCAGGAAGCAGTCGTCTATAAGGAGCCACCCTGGAAGCAGTCGTGTATCAGGAGACCTTGGCCTGCTTCCTTAATGTCCTCAGCCATCCAGGAAGCAGTCGTCTATAAGGAGCCACCCTGGAAGCAGTCGTGTATCAGGAGACCTTGGCCTACTCGTAGCATTAGATATTTTGAGGAAGACACTATGAGTCAGGGAGAGAAGATATGTGTTCCTCTATCTGGTTTACTTGAATGATTATGTTGCGCGAATATTTATATTTCTATAATTATTCCAAATTTCATAGTGTTCCGTGATGTATTATTTATTCCCTTAAGAGAAAACACCAAACATTGAAAAGAACGACTTCGTAACCAACGTGGGAGTTGAATTGGGCCTGGCCGCGAGTGCATTCACACGGATTGTGTTTATTTGTGGTACTGAAAGCCAAGCTGTGAAAGCACCAAAAACATGGCGGCTGTAAGTTGGTGGAGATAAGCTTTGGAATCTTTTCAGGGCCTAGTAGCGATATTTCTGAAGGACAAATACGTAGCAGACATGAAAACCAAATAGATTATTCCTGGGTCTAAAAGTTCACTCTGTCAAACGCCTTTCTGGGCCTGATAAACATGATCCCAGTTACCAGACTTTGCTCTGTATTCCTGAGCCACCAGTTAGCCATGTCAAAGTCACATCAGAAAGTCATGTCAAAATCATGCCATTTCAACCATTTTTGTCTGATGTGTGTAGTATACCTAAAACGTTATCCACAATTTGGAATTCACAGCATACAATCAATTTCTTTTTGATAATTGCATAAAGTTGCAGATACCCTATATACATATCTAAAATGTTAAATTGGGAAAATATTAAGTCATAATTTATCTTTTTTCAAAAATCTATAGGGTTGACCTTGACACTTCAATAAAAAAAAGTTTGTCATCACGTCATTACTTTTCATCATATTTACATGAATGATTATTGAAATGATTAATAAAAACTGCTGGCAATATCTATTTCATGTAAAAACTGCATCATCACATCACATTAATTAGAGATTTATTAGGTCTATTCCTGCCAAGGCGACGGGCCATTGCGCAGTTGGTTAGAGCGCCAGCTTATTAGCACCAGTGCCTCTTTGGTGATCAAAATATATTGAATGTATTTATTGAATTGAGGTCACCAACAACAACACTTATAGTCAAAATCAAAGCTCTGAATTAACACCAAAAATATTGGTTTGGTTTGTTCAACATGTTAGGTAACATACTTGTCTAAACCTGGGTGCACCTTTTTGTATTTATTGTGTGTTTATGTTTTAAATAGTTTTAGCGTTGTATTGTTTGTACAGTATAGCCATATTGGGTTTCATGGTTCATTGACTTGGCCACACATACCTGGTCAGTTGTTTCAGGTGTGGTATTGATTGGTATACAGTTACATCATAATCCTGTACAGGTGGGCTGTTAATCATGAAGTGTGACAAATGTAAACAAGGAAATACAAAGGCTGCTCTCTGTGTGGGCAATGTTAAGGTCTGTCAAAAGTGTGTTGATGGTGCTGCTATATGCAACAATGGCATAGATAATGCCTTGTTGGCTTATGTTAATACATACAGACAAAATTCAACAAAAGTCAAAATCCAGCTTACATGGATGAGATTTTATGATGATGATGATGTGTTTGAGGCAAAAAGGCTTCTATATGATATGTTTAGTGAGGATTTGGGTGAACCACCAAAACGACAAGACTCACCTAATAGAAGTAAAGCTGAGAAATGTATGGAGGATATATATGATGCATTCAAACATTTAGATGAGAAAGAAATTGATGTAAAATTAGGTTGTAAGGTTGCTTTTTGTTTGTTTGTTTGTTTGGGGTTTTACATCACTTTCAACGTTATTTCAATCATTGCGTGATGAGACCTACTTGCAGCAGATATAGTGCTGCCTCACTGAATTGTCATGTCGCAGGTCCTTGACATGACAACCCACCCGGTCACAGATTTACGAGGACAATGGGTTAACCCTTTAGGCACGGGCCTCAGTTCATGTGTGAAATTGAATCATGAATTCAATCTCGGCACGGCCGGGGATCGACCTTTGGATCACCACAGATTTGTTTGTTTGGGGCTTTACATCACTTTCGACATTATTTCAGTCATTTCGTGATGAGACCTACTTGTAGCAGATATAGTGCTGCCTCACTGAATTGTCATGTCGCAGGTCCTTGACATGACAACCCACCCGGTCACAGATTTACAAGGACAACGGGTTAACCCTTTAGGCACGGGCCTCAGCTCATGTGGGAAATTGTATCATGAGTTCAATACCGGCACGGCCGGGGTTCGAACCCACAACCTTTGGATCACCACAGAGGAACTGTCGCTAATAAGCTGGCGCTCTAACCAACTGCGCCACAGCCTGTGGCCTCGTTATGAGGTTGCCCACATTCACACCTGAAGAGGTTGATATCTGTACAATCCTTGAGAGACTAACCAGATTGGAAAAAAGACAGGACAGTGTTGAGAAAAATCTGTTCCAATGTAACATTGCGCAAGTGGACACTGGAAAAAAGTTAGACAATGTGCAAAAAGAAATACAAACTCATGGACACTTACTAAATGAAAGACAATGTGCACAGTCAAAATACGCTGATGCCGTTTGTGGAAACACTAAGGAATTAACTGGAAATACTGTCACTTCAAGAAAAGTTCAACAGATTGGCAATGCCAATATAATGGACAATAATGGTGTGTCACGTCCTGCCCGACAGGCCACGCCCAGAGTATTGCTACCTAGTGGCAACAATCTTGTTAGAAAAAATACAAATGGACAGGTTCAAAATCATAATGGGTTTCAATTGCAAGTAAGGAAAAAGAGAAAGATAGTTGTTGGCACCTGTTCTGCCAGTACTCATGTCCAGGGGGCACCACCTCCCAGTAGAGAATTAGTCCTCGAAAGAGTACAAAAGACTGTTAGTGATAAGAATCTTAAAGGCCACATCACATCAAATGGTGTCAATGTACGTTATATTGAACCCATGTCTCACAAGGATGCCAAATATCAGAAATTCAAATTAACAATATCAAAAGATGATTTGGAAAAGGTGTAAGATGCTAATTTCTGGCCAGCAGGCATATGTATCAGAAGGTTTTTTCCTCCTAAGAAGGTAACTGTTATTGATGCTGGTGAATAATAATAATAATAATAAAATTTGTATAGCGCTGATACGAAGCAAGTCTGTTCATAGCGCTGTGTTCAGGACGTACATCCTGAAGAGATGGGTTTTCAGTCTACTCTTAAACAAGGTGACTTGGGTACTAGTCCTAAGATCACTAGGCAGGGAATTCTATAGTCTGGGGCCGACAGATGATAAGGCCCTGTCACCCACTGTCTTCAGTCGGGTCTTAGGAACTTGTAGGTAGGTGCCATCATTTGATCTTAGATCACCTTCTCCTTGTTTGACTAGGAGTAGATCACGCAAGTAAGGCGGCGCCTTACCATTTAGGGCCTTCCATGTCAAGAGGAGCATCTTTAAGTCAATTGAACTGAGAGCCAGTGCAGTTCCCGCAGTTTTCCTGAAATGTGATCAAATTTCCTGATATTTCCTACAACACGTGCTGCAGAGTTTTGGAGGTATTGTAGCTTCATGGTGTCTGATTTCGGAAGACCAGCAAGAAGGCCATTGTCATGGTCTAGGGTAGAGGTAACAAAGGCATGGGTAAGTGTCACAGCTGTTTTCTCGTCTAGACAATGTCTAATGGCTGACAGGTTCCTTATGTGGTAGTAGCCTTTCTTGCACATTTTCCTGATTTGGGCCTTCATGTCCATATTAGAATCAAAGGTTATGCCAAGGTCTACCACTGACTCACTCGGAGCAATGTCAGAGCACCCAACCCTAATTGTGTCTGGGTTACTGCTACTGGTGGCAGTATTATATCTGTCAGTACATATAAGCATTTCTGTCTTCCCATCGTTTATCTTCATCTTGTTTGTTATAAGGAAGTTTCTGACCTCAATGACACACTCCTCCAGTTTGTGTCTGCTTATATCAACTTGATGGGGGGAAGTGTGGTCCACAGGGATGTAGATCTGGGTATCATCAGCATAAATATGATAGCTCAGGCCATAATTGGCTAAAATATCAGATAGGGGTGTCACATAAATGGTGAATAATATGGGACCTAAGACTGAGCCCTGTGGGACCCCATATTTTATGGGCTTGAGGCAGAACCTGTTAGTCCCTACCTTCACACACTGTTTCCTGTTACTTAGATATGACCGAATCCAGGAGAGGGCGCTACCTTTAACATTGCATCTCGCCTCCAATCTATCAAATAGGATCTGGTGGTCAATGGTGTCAAAGGCAGCCAAGAGGTCTAGTAACAACAGAATAACTGACTTCCTATCATCTAGGTCACGCAAGATATCATTTTGCACCTTTAACAGAGCGGTTTCAGTGCTATGTTATTCCTTGTAGGCCGATTGAAATTTGTCAGTAAGGCCATTCCTTACAAGATTAGGGACTAATTGGTCTGCTACTGCCCTCTCTGTAAGTTTAGAAATGTATGTCAGGTTGGAAACAGGTCTCAACCAGTTCAAGGCCAAGTTTCTTCAGCAGGGGTGTTATAATGGCTATTTTCATATTTTCAGATACTGCTGATTCCAGCAGTGATTTATTTATGATGGAAGTAATTATTGGTAAGAGGTCATCATCTATGGTTAGAGGGGTGAACCTCTCGAGCCATGATGTACCTGCTACACTCTCATTGTTCACAGTGTCACCTGGTAGCAAAGCTGGGCAGGGTGGAGCCATATCCATGTCCAGGCGAATCCTTTCAATTTTTTCAAGAAAGAATGTGTTGAACTTCTCAGCTTGAGTGACCTCACAGTCAGATTGGGGCATTGGTATGTCCTTTCTCTTGTGCATGATTGTATCAATGACTCTGAAAAGTTTTTTAGGGTCATGCTTGTTTTCCTTGACCAAGTTGGAGAAATATGCAGATTGAGATGATTTCAACATGGAATTGTATTTATTTCTCTGAGAGTTATACATTTCCTTATCAATGTGAGAACCAGTCCTGTTCGTTTTCCTCTCAAGCCTCCTCTTGAGGGACCTTTCCAGCTTTAATTGATCACTCATCCAAGGTACAGGTTTGCGCTGAGTGACTTTGGCAAACTTGATAGGAGCATGTTTATCCATGAGTGATATGAGTTCCCTGTCATAGTAATTCACCATGTCATTCAAGGGTAAGATTTCCCATGCCGGATTTGTGCGGTTTAGGTATTTGATGTCATTTTTTAGGGACTGAAGATTTAGTCCCTTAAAGTTCCTGTACTTGATTGATTTTTCGGGGGGTGAGATACCAAAGTATAGCTTAATCATTTTATGATCAGATATATACTCATCCACCAGGTGGCTCTTAAGGAACTTATTCCCCTTGAAGGTAATGATTAGATCAAGGGTGTTCCCTAGCTTGTGGGTCGGTTCATGTACCCATTGGTTCATGTCAAATGTAGATAGGATGTCATAAAATTTTATGACATCAGGTTTATTTGGCTTATTGACATGGACATTATAGTCACCTAGAAAGATGACCTCATGACTAAATGACCCATAGTGTGCTACTAGCTGAGTGAACTCATCATAGAACTCAGAATAGGTATATCTATTCCTGTCTGATGGTTCAGGTCTGTAAATCACTACAAAGGTGAACTTCTTGCCCTTAATTAGAAGTGATGCTTCTAAGAGCTCCATTGTCTTAACCTTGGGTTGGTTCAACCTATTGGTTTCAAAGGGAAGTTCAGCATGATGTAAAAGTCCTAAACCTCCGCCTAAGCGTCCAATACGAGGGACTGATTGAAATTTTAGGAAACCTCCCTCAAGTTCATTTTTAATCCTTTCTTCATTAGTTTCCTGTAACCACGTCTCGGTTATGAATAAGGCATCAAGGTTATGAACAGAGAAATAGTCTTTCACCAATAGAACCTTGCCAGAGATGCTCTGGGCATTACATGAACCAATTAGGAGTTGGTTACCATGTTTGTATTGTGATGAGTTCTTAATAAGAGTACTAGGGCCAATGTCGCCAACTATGTGTGATGGCCGAGCAGTGCCATCTGTCGGCAAAAGTGGTCGCATATGTAAGTTGGAGGGCTTCCCATGAGCAACAGCCGTGTAAATGGACCCCTTACCCGATGAATACGGGTTATTACTCGATGCACCACCAATGCTAATTTTGCTAATTTTGCCGAAACTGCATATTTTTGATGAGTTGCATTGACTTTCAACAAATTTGTTGTAAAGTCTCTGTTTATGTGCCCAAAGGGACAGAATAAATATGTTTTCCCAATAAAGATGATTTGGGTGAGATATTTGTGTATATCTAACAAAATTGAACTGACAATTTTACTTGCTTGCCCCATGTAAAGATAGTAGCATATTCGATTTTATGTAATGGCATGTATCGAGGACCAATCGAAACTGACAAGGGAACAGTTCGATTTTTTCTCAGATTCGAATATATTATATTTGAGTAAGTAACAATGTTCTGTAATGATTGAAATTGAGCACCTGAGATGATATTAAAATTAATATATCTCAGAGAAGAATTCTTCTTAAACGTGCTTGCATGATCATCACATAACAGTACTTTTCTTGACCCTATACCATTGTGGGGCAAGGATAGAGTCTCAATATTTGTGTTAGAATTCTTGTTGTATATGTTAAAACACGAACATATACAAACAAAGCCATGATTGTGTAACATTGATGTCCTTGTTGTTCTCATTACACAAAGGTCAAGCTCCCGTATTGTGAACATTACCCATGGTTTGTGAGTATCCGTCGTTGGGGGACGTGGACGGGGGATCGATACTTACACTAATCCGTCTGGCTTGTTGTGGAAGTCGCTATAAATAGCAGCAATACTCCCCACAAAGACAATTTGTGAAAAACAATTCACAGAATATATGAAATTAATATCAATAAAATGATAATGGTCGGTGTGTAATAAGTCTCCAAATTACACAGGTTTAGGGTCAGGTATTTACAAGTATGGGTAGATCCGTATAATAATCAAATGGCTGTGAAGGCAGAGAGACAAAGCCCAGGTCTCACTTCACACTGTGAGTGAATTCAATATGATCGTAGAAGGGAGGCCAAGTAGTGGGCCAGCTACGATAAATTCTTGAACCACACAGTAATAAATCTTACAAAGCTGAGATGATCGTAGAAGGGAGGCCAAATGGTGGGTCAGCTACGATAAGTTTTCTCAGAGCTGCTATAGGGTCTGAAGGTAGTGAATTTACCCAGCTGAACAACAAAATACAAAATTTCAAGATATTAGAACAAAATCAAGGCAAATTGCAAATTATCACTTTTAGAAATTCTTTTGAACGTTTCCTTAGGGCATATACTATGATTGATGACAGCTACCTTATCACTGATGTTGGTGCAAAGGCGTTCGTTGATTTCATTATGCCAAAGATTTATGTTGACCTCACTCAGGATCTGAATGACTTTCCGCCTGAGTCCCACTCTACCTCTACAGAGAAGGGTGAAATAGAGGCCAAGATCATATCTGAACTTTTAAGGTCTGATGTTAATTTGGTTAAAGAAATTCCCTCAGAAAAGATGGGTGCAATTATAGGTAAAATAGGTTCAACTGTTAAAAATATTCAGCACCATTCTTAGGCTAAACTTAGAAAAATCACATGGAACCGCTCTGAAAATATCAAGTTCCAGAACCCGGATGATATGGGTCAGGGTATGGTTATAATAGGTAGTCCCCTACAAATGACCATGGCACTGGATGCTATAGACTGCATCATCATGGATAGTACCACTAAGGTTGCACCGGTTAGACATGAGACCTGAGGCATATGTACAAATTTTGCCAGAACAGGTCAGTGCAGCTACGGTGTGAGGTGCATTTTTGAACATGTGCCAGGGGGTAAGAAAATGAAATTTAATGAATGAGGGTATTTAGGGGGTAAGGGGCAAAATTATAAATATGAAATTGAGTTAATACCAAAATTATATTATATTGCAAAATGTCACACAAATATGAATGGCTATAATCAGTTAGTGAATAATCTATACTGTGATGAAAAGATAAATAATTTGTACTGTGATAAAGGATCTGTTATTAAATATTTATGTCGCCACAAAAATTGTGATATTTGTAAGATGCATGGAACAAAAAAAATGTATGATGTTTGTAAGGATTGCATGAAGAATTTTAATTGTAAACAAGCTTGTCATGATTTTAAAATAAATGTTTTTAACAAGCCAGAAGATGAAATTATTTAATATGTAAAGACTAGAAACAATAAAATTTAAAATATGCCTATCCCTTACCTCCACAGTCTAATATCAGGCAAACATAACACACAATTTTACTCTAAGAATGATAAACTATATAGTGAAGTTGTAAAATGCAATGAAAAAAATCCTACATTAATATTAAATAAAACATCAAATCGATATAAATATTTAAATACTAACATTTTCTTGTGTTACCACGCTATACAGATCATAGTTTGGGCTCCACGTTTTGCACATGCGGGCTCTCACGGAAAACTGAAACTGACTGTGCTGAGATATTGCTGGAACTTACACTTGACTTGAATCTGATTTATCCTGATTGAACTGATTGAACTGATTTGAATTGCTACTAGCTTGCTACTGTGACCTCCTATTCGTGCTTGGAATAGGTTGATTAGACCAGCCTTTTCTGGTCTCTCATAGTATCTTGCGCTCTTGAAAATACCATCATATTGTTGCATACTGAACCAAGCTAAAGCTACTCCAGCCGCGCCATCTCTTTCCCCGTTTAGTGTGTTCTGCATCGGTCTATCTACCCAAGTTCTACTCTTTTTCTGCAATTAAATGTTACATTCTGCCTGTAAACTTGCTTGTAGACTATTGTAAGCATATATACTGTCTTATTGAAATCTGAAATTGAATTAACTTTATTAGAAATAACACTAGGAAAACATCCTGCCTATTGACACACAGTGTATGCTTGCTTGCTGCCTGCTTACTTAATGTAATTCAACTTTGAATGAAAGTGCATATCAGATCGCCTTTTGCTCAGTAGAAAATTAATAAATAGAGCTCAATTTTCTGACTTATTATCTCTGACATTATCTCTAGAAGACAATATTTTTTCAAATTTTTTAGAACATTTTTCAGGTGTATTATCGTTTACTGAAATCACAACTTGTACTTGCCCTTTTCCCTTGATACTCAGATCTGCTGTTTTTGCTCGGCAGTCAAATGAAAGTGAACATCTCTTAGAAGATTAGTTGGAGAAATTTGAAATTTATAGCATCTGGAGAGTTCCAGTTAATCTGACAGCACAATTTTTATTTTTTTATTTTAACAAATTGGTTAAGATTTATATGACATTCAATCTTGACATTCAATCTTGCCGTGACATTCAATTGCGCAAGTTGTAAGACTGTGGCGAGGAATCTATATACGCGAGATTTGTTAAACTTACATAGTAATCATATGGACCAGTAAACACTGAACATATCTCCACAGGTCAATATTTTTCTTATTCGTCATTTTAATATTTAGCGGATTATTATATATTGGTAATTCATCATCTAAATTGATATACTAAATTTGAAAGAGAAGTTCTATGGATCAAATCATAAAACACATATGCTCATAAATATCCATATCTATATTTTACACTCTGATTACACTTTGCTTTCAAAATTTTCCATAAATTGCAATTTCCTTTGACTTTTTAAGCCAGATGACATTGACCTATTGCACCTAAAGTGCACCAAAATGTAATAGGTTGTGGTTCTATCAAATTAGATCATACCTTAAATTGAGAACAGTATTATTACATTTGACATTCAAAACTAGTGTCACATAGAACGTTTTTTGGGTGTAAAGAGATTACTGTGACGCAATACTGCATTGTCTTTTTCCTGTGTGACGAAATAATTTTCATTGTGACATACCATTTTCATTGTGACGACACAATATGACACATCACAATACTCTATACTGATTATATACTACATCTCTATCTCTCTACCTCATTATCTGACTTTCAGGACAGATAACGCTCGTTTGCCTACTGATCTAAATTGGATTATTAAATTTCACAAAGTTTGTGCGCTATTGTGGTGCCGCTTGACTGTTTGGTTACGCTGCTCATAGAATTCTAAGGTAAATTATTCAACATTGTGGTATCATTTTGGTATATTGTTTTCACATTACATTTTCTGATATACATAACATTGATTGTTTTCTTGCTCTGAAGTTACTGAAAAGGAAAAGATCATCGATTTGGCAAAAAGAGCTGAAATGGATCTGAAAGGCACAATTGACGCTCAAATTGCGAGGATTAGCGAACTTACACGGATAAAGGATGAAGCATTAGTTAACTTAGTAAGAACAGATAAATTATTAAGTGACAGACAAAAATTGATAGATAGGATGTTGCAGGATGTTTCTTCTTCCCCATCTCAATCATCATCTGACGGGAATACTATTAAGATGCTAATCATTCTACCTCTGATGAAATAGCAGACATTTCATCTGACCAGGATAGGATTAGTGATTTTGGAACTGTTGTTATCATTCCTGGAATTATTGAGATTAGGGAGGGCTACAAAGGAGTAGCTGCAGCTTCGAAGATTATTAGACATGTTGGGCGACTGTATCAGTCCTCTCACCTCCACCTTTTGAAAATAATGAATTTGCTTTTCAGCAAGCAGTTATGATTAGTAAATTATCACAACATGTTCTGGATGGTTACCAGTATGTCTTTACAGACAAATTCAATTCTCTTCCTAAATGTGAGCTCTTATGCCAGGAGGGGTTCTTAAAGAGCTCATCCATCAAGCATATTACAAGCGTGATCGATAAGCTCTCACCACCACCATGTGTTGAGAAGTTTATGCCAGTAGCTTCAACATCTGCTATTAAAATTCAGAATTCTACTAGGAAGCATGATTCTACTGTACCAGACATTCCCTAAAAAAATCGTCTCTTGAGGAACTGCTCCAAGTTCCCCCGACTCTGGTGGGCAGGATTATTGGGAAAGGAGGCGCTAATATTAGACGGATCGAGGGAATGTCTGGTGCGAAGATCAGCATTGATTCCTTCCAAAACGAAAATGGAAAGAAATTTTTTGCTTGTATAAAAGGAGATATCGGACAGATTGAATCAGCCAAAATTAACTTGAGGAAAACTATTGAGGAGGCACAGAAAACCGAATGAGGCTCTTGGCCGGAGTGGGAAGGATTTCATGTTAATGACTCTATCTTAAATCATGGATTGAACTCTACTGAAAATTGCCTAGACTCAATTCTTAGCAATTCTTCCAGTGACTCTAATTTCTTGGATTCTAATATTTTTTATGCTAGTACATTCTATGGACTTTTTATATCTAACTTGAATCCTGGGCCTTATATTACCTACAATATGGAACATTTAGTTGTTGATTCTACCATATACACTACACTTGTAAAGCATTTATTTATCATGAAAAATATGATTAAATCTTGTGACAGAACTATAGAATACTTTAATGTCTACTGTTTATCTAAGTGTTGGAATTTCTCAAATGGGTTAAAACTAAATATTCTATATGATAATTGCATTAACATGAGTAAGGAAAATTCATATAAACAAAAGGAAGATGGTTTTTACATAATTAAATCTAGTAATCGTGGACAAAATGATGATGATATGTCTCTACATGGTATGAGGCTATGTTCAAATAAGAAAATAAAAAACTCTGGTTTTAAAATGATATCTTATCTTTGTCTCTATAACAGGTTAATGTCTATTGATGAATCAAACTCATCAGAAAATACTTTATTAGAATTATAAACTACCTCAAACATCATGACAGTAATTATATATTACTCTGTAAAAATCATTTCATAAATTCCTTAAACTCTACTCATAGTTTAGTCCCTGATAGTTAGTAAAATATATCTTAATAATATTAGAAATACTAGCTTTCTTATAAGAAATGAAAAAATTGATCTTACTCTTTCCCCTCTGGTGAGATAAAAACTAAGTGGCTCCCGGTAATTAAATCAATTTCTAACTTTGCATTAACTGATAACTTATGAGTCCCTACACACAGAATATAAAATATTGGAGCATTAACAAAAATAAATGTGTTATTGAACATTTCTCCAATGAGTTTGTCATGGACCCCAGTAAAAACATAGAATTCGAAATATGGCTTAGAAAAGATAGTCCTTATTTCTTAATGTCTCATGGTTTAAATCGTCAGACACAAATAATATATATGGCGAGTCGGAGAAATAGGAAATATCAAGGATTAAACCTGGTAATGTCACTGATAATTTAAATTATAAGAATAAAGTGAAAATTAAGGTTAAAAGTCGTGATTAGGGTAAATTTTCATCTCGGAATGGCAATCTTTCTCCGAGATTTCCGAGAAAATCAAGCTGCAAAAAACACAGAAATGTTTTTGGCCGCCATTTTGTACATCAAAAGCGTCTTCAAACCAAGTGTACTTCCCGTTTCCTGTTTGGAATATGATAATGAGAATAATGATGGGTGTATCCCTGCTTCTTCGGCCAAATCCGGTAAAGTTTTCCTTAATACGCTAAATAATGATTGTGATCACAGCTCGGCTTTTGGGGCGGATCATATACTACCCTCGACCAATAAGGATCGACCCAAATGCACGTTCCTAACAGTGGAGTCTGGCCGGTTTTTTAGCACACGTGGTGACAGCACACTCCACAATACGAAGATAAACAATGAAGATTGCTTAGTTACACAAATGCCCTTGAGGCACACTTTACAAAAAAGAAAACTTAATACCATAGTCCCATATAATCTATGTGAAAACACAATTATAAATTGTTTAACTGATGAAAATGATTTAAATATGAGGACCTCACTAAATTATCCCCGTGATATAGATGGAAAAACATATAAAAACATCAAGTATCTTAATGTAGCTTTTCTTAATACACAATCAGTACGGAACAACATTTTACTGGTGAAAGAATATATGTATAATAATAATATTGATATTATGTTAGTTGCTGGAACCTGGCTGGATGATGTTAAGGATAAAAATTAATTGATAGGCTGAAAGAAAATAATTATGAAATTTTGAAACAATCCAGGAAAAATAGATCTCGCGGAAGCCTGGCTGTAATCTACAGGAAAGAGCTCGACATTGAAGAAAAGGCTACATGTCCCGTTAGTAGCATGGAAAAATTAGAAATATTGATATCGTTTAAAAATAAGAAAATTTCATTTGTCATTATTTACAGACCAGAACCATCTAAAAAGAATACTTATACCATGACGGCTTATTTCGATGAATTTCCTGATCTATTATCCTCATATAAGCTTATTAATCATGAAACCTACTTTTTTGGAGATTTTAATTTTCACATGAATATTAAAACGAAACCTAATGTAATAAAGTTCAATGATCACCTAAACATGTGTGAACAACTAATAAATGAGCCCACGCATATTCTTGGAAATACGCTTGATCTATTAATTAAGTTCAGAAGTCAGAAATATCTTACAGAGTTTTGTGTTGATGAACTTACCTCTGATCATAATATTATTAAATGTAGTTTTAATTTTGAAAATAGACTAGTGATTAAGAAAAATATTACATTCAGAAAATTAAAGAACATCAAAATTCAGGACTTTAGAAATAATATCGATGATTATTTCAGGAATAATTTAAAGAAAGATCTTAGTCTTAATGATACGATTAAAGTTTTTGAAGATACCTCTAATATACTAGATATCCATGCGCCAATTATTAGTAAGAATATCAGGATTAGGGAACCTTGCCCTTGGTTTGATTAAAAATTACACGAAGAAAAAAGATTGAAAAGAAAATTAGAGAGGAAAATGAAAAAAAAAAAATTACAAGTTGACATTGAAATCTATAAATCTCAGCGGAATAAATAGAATATTTTAATCAATAAAGCTAGGGGTGATTATTTTGGAAACATCATAAACGACAAAGGATCCAAAAACATTATTTAACGTAATCAATAAATTATTGCATAGGAATGATGAGACGCCATTTTGTATCTGTGAATGACTATAATATCCTATCTAATGAATTTAATAAATTTTTCAAAGTACATTTCAAAATTAATTGAACGAGCAGTCGCTGATCAACTGATCACCCATCTTGACTATAATAAATTAAAAGATTTTTTTCAATCGGCTTATAAAATGTTTCATAGTACTGAGACTGCATTGCTAAAAGTTCAGAATGATATCTTAATGGATTTGGACAATGGGCGCATTATTCTTCTTGTTCTGCTGGATTTGTCTGCGGTATTTGACACTATAGATCATGAGATTCTTCTTAGCAGACTAGAAAATAGATGTGGAATTACTGGTTTACTTGGTTTGAGTCATATTTAACTAATAGGAAACAATATGTAACTATAAATGGGAAATACTCTGATATGGAAAAATTGAAATATGGAGTTTCACAGAGCTCAGTCCTGGGTTCGATTCTTTTTACAATCTATATGTCGCCAATTGCTGATATTATGAAATCATATGGGTTGAGTTATCATATTTATGCAGACGCCACCCAATTATACATCTCGGCCACGGGCCGTGGTGCAGTTGGTTAGAGCGCCAGCTTATTAGCACCAGTTCCTCTGTGGTGATCCAAAGGTTGTGGGTTCGAACCCCGGCCGTGCCGGGATTGAACTCATGATACAATTTCCCACATGAGCTGAGGCCCGTGCCAAAAGGGTAAACCCGTTGTCCTTGTAAATCTGTGACCGGGTGAGTTGTCATATCAAGGACCTGTGACATGACAATTCAGTGAGGCAACACTATATCTGCTACAAGTAGGTCTCATCACGAAATGACTGAAATAATGATGAAAGTGATGTAAAACCCTAAACAAACAAACAAATTATATATTTCATTTAATCCCAATGATACAACTGATGTTGATTTTAGCTACGCCAAAATTGAAAATTGTATATACAGCTTACGAAAATCTTTACTTGATAATGAAATGAAGCTAAATGAGGGTAAAACTGAGTTTCTAATCTTGTCTAAAAGTAGAACAAAAAAAGCCCTACTGGATAGAATTTCTAAGTCTATTAAGATTGGCAACATTGAAGTTAAAATGGCAAGGAAGGTTAAAGATCTAGGTGTGCTATTTAATAAAATATGACATTAAAGGATCAAGTTAATTTGATTTGCAAAAAAGGATTCTTCCATTTGAAAAAATGTTGCCTCTATTAGGAACTGTCGGAGTGAAAAATCTGCAAATATGCTAATGCATGCCTTTGTGACATCTAATCTTGATTATTGTAACTCATTACTTATTAACCTACCAATGCATGAAATAAAAAAGTTGCAAAGATTGCAAAATTCTGCAGCAAGGGTTGTTGGACGCATTAAAAAGTTTGATCATGTTAGTGCTCTAATGCGAGGACTTCATTGGTTGCCGGTGCAGGCTAGGATTCAATTCAAGATACTATTATTAACATGGAAAGCCTTAAATTGCATGGGCCCTAAATACCTAACTGATTTAATTATACCAAAGGAAAACCTTAGGTATCTAAGGTCTAATGATAACTATGAATTAGTTGTACCCAAGACTCGATCTAAAGGGTATGGGGAAAGGACTTTTAAATATGCTGCACCTAGGCTATGGAATGATATCCCAGTTGGACTTATGAAATTGGATAGTATTACCAAATTTAAGAAGTCATTGAAAACATATTTATTTAACAAATTTTACAATGAAAAATGATACTTAGACAAATTTTGACCATATAGCGACCTTAAGCGCTACGAGCAAGCTTTGCTTGGTGTATGCGCTATATAAATATTTTATTATTATTATTATTATTATCTCTTTAAAAAAGGTTCTCTAAAAAGAACCACGAAGTGTATCACAATGGAAGTTTTATGCCCGCGTTTCATCCAAGTTTCCAATCATGCATGCGCAGTTACTTTACTTTAGAGATAAACGATGTCGGAAAATAGACTTTTGATGTTGATGCGATGTTAAGATATATATCATGTTTCCTTCATTGACATTTTCAAGAAAAAAAGCATGTTGGAATTTTTAAGATAGATCTTTTCTTACATATAGCATAAAAAAGAAAAACCCTATGGTTTTAGAAAGTCTTAAAAAATAACATTTTAAATTTGCCATTGTCATTTTGAAAGGTCAAGCCTTGAGCCCCTGACTGACAGTGCACCACAATCTGGAATGTGCTTTCATTATTGTTCACCAGGTGACGCAGTCATCTATTGTATTTTCAATGCAGAGTTGTATTTTTGCAAAACAAGAAAGGAATGAAATGACACAAATAATTCTGTGGATTAGTCACTAATTCTTACATAAATATATGACTAGAATTTGTGATTATGATCGTCTAAGTACTTGTTTTGGCTTTTGAACATTAAGTGTGATTTAATAAAACCTTCCATGTGGACATTGTTTCTTGGTCACAAGGAGTGGGTGCAGCACAAACGATCAACTGAAAGTGATGCCAGTACGTACGCCACCTGGTGTCGAGATTTATACTGGAACCATATCACAAGCTGATAACAAAAATAACGTGGGACTGGTCTACTTTACTTTAACATTATATAAAGTTTTCTCTAGCAATTCCCATTTTTGATTATGAGCTAAGATCGTCATCTTAGACAATGTCTGTAGGAATTTGGTTTCACCCCTGAAGCCCTCTTCGGTCAGAGCATTATAATGTGAAGTGTAGTTATTAAACAACCATTGTTGATGACTATTGAAAAAATCGCAGGTAACTAACGAAAGAACATTGTCTTTGTCTTGAAGACACTTCTTCGTAGCTGAATCTATTAAGGGCCCTCCCTGAAAATAAGCAGAAATGTTTAATTCGCAATGTTTGATACTGTAATAATTAATGTATAAAATTTAATATTAGCAAGTTATGTGTACAATTTTTCATTATTTTCAAAGTAAAATATAGTTGAAAGATATAAGGAGGAATGTTAAATAAGAGCCGCACCTTCCAGTGATACCATCTGGTGTTAGATCTATGCTGGTATGCAGGTATAAATTCCTGTGTATTCAATCTATAAAAGTTCCCATCAAGTTTAGAATTGAAGATGTGAACCGGAAATCTAAGTTGGCCTTCGAAATTCCAGTAAAATCCCTGAATTTACAGAAAAAAGAACATAATTATCTATCTATTTATATATACAGGAATTCTCAGTATTATTAAGATATATTTGCCATTTTTGACGGAGAATGTTGTTACCTGTTTGATTGGTTGGGTCCTGACACAGAAGCCCATGTATGGCGAGCCGAGTGGTACAGCCTCAAGACACCGACTACTTCCAAGATTCCTCACCTATACATTAACACCCACTATTACATCATAGTCAAATTGAACATATTCTAATGGTGTATATTTTATCCCCAAACGTTTCAATGTTAAGTACATTTAAATAATAAAAAAATCATAATGAGAGAGTAATAAAACGTATGCTTAAAATTACAGTTCAGTTATGAATATTCAATTGTGATAGTCAAATCTACAAAAAACGTCAAATAAACTGTTGTTATCATACACATAAGTATTAAGAATGGTATCATAAATGTTAACTCTACCCCTCCAAGAGAGCGTGATTTATCCATGAACCCCAACTCAGGAAACACATTAAGGAGAAACCATGAAAAATCATGTTTGGCTTTGGTCTTGAGCTGCATTCTGTCGGTTAGGTTTCCAACCTCAAGATCCTGAAAGGGGAAGGGAAAGTACGAGGGAGGATTAAACCAAAATAGATGTTCAACATTTAACAATATATAAAATATTAGTTGACTTATATCATGATATATGTCTGGTATTCTTAAAGTCAGATCTCTTTTAAAATCTCGTCAGAAATCTGCTCATGATATCACTTTTGAGATCTCGTATAATATGCTATCGTAATGTGAAGGTTCCCAGGAGTCCTGGTCTGGATTAATTTGATTCATTTAAATTATGGGTTTATAAAATGGGACTTTCCAAAAAATAGTAAACCATGTTTTGGAATGAAGGAGTTGGAATGAAAAAAATACACTACATATTTGAAATGTTTGGATTTAAAACCCAAAAAACTATAAAAAAAACACAACTAACAAAAAACAAAAAAAGAAAAAAAAAGAGCAAAAACAACTATTTTAGCCTGTCTTTAGCCTGAATGTAGCATGGATATCTTTCTTACATGAATATTACTCCAGTAAAATATGATGTGAAACATGAATAGAGTGTCTCCAACAGTGAAGCAATGCGTTGGTGTTTTATATGAAGTTCATTATAACATTGTTAGTCTGCCAAGGTACAGAACTTCACACACGCGTGGGCAGAAGACAATAAATTAATATCCGCTATATTCCCTTTATACATGTATATACGATAGGTATGATATACAGTCTAATCTCCACACTCTCACCAAGATAAAAAGGCATATCTGACCTGTATGTGTGGGTGAAAGTAATAGAGGTATCTCTTGTGATGAGGCATCCATACTTCCGCCACTCGCTTGTAGTTCTTGTGTATCATTCTCTCCCAGCCTCGCCTATAATCACGTGACCCTGGACTCTCGAAATGTCCCGCGTGAGAACACGGTACATTCACCACACGTCCACCAAACAGCCAAACCTTCACGCAAATAAATCAGTGAAATCAGTGAAACTCTATTCTGCACCTTGGCAGACTAAAGGTTGAATGTGTAATATAATTCAAGCTGTAAAATATTGTTCATCACTCTTTAATCATGTTCGAATCGAAAGCAAGGCGATGCTTCAAAACGTACCCTGATAGCAAAATCTAGATTTTCTCCTCCCCAGCCTTCCATTCCTGGATCAAAGGCCCCTATATCAAAGAAAAATTGTTTTTCTATTGCCCAAATGGTTCCTATGGTAACCGGAGATCTGAAAATAAATAATTAGATTGATCAAGATATTCCATGCACTATAAGCAATTGAGGAATTCAGTGAATCTGTCAGAAAAAAAAGCAATTGTCTCTGTTCTCTGTATATATGAGGACAATTAAGCCTGATGTTGTATGGAGTTGAGAAGCTAAGAGTTAGAAGTATAAAGGAGCAGTTTCTTACGGCACAGCCTTGGTGGGCTGCTTGTCCTGCAGCTCCCGGTCCTTCCAGGACATATCCTGGAATCCAAACACAAAGGTCCAGTCAAAGTAGGTCTTCCACGTACTGGCGCCGTGGGTGTACCGCCAAAACCCACCTGAACACAAACCATAAGTTATCACAAACCATTCTTGATTTATACACGTATTAGAGATTTGTTAAAAGGTTAATTGTTTTGTTTAATTCAGTCATGACAGTTGACATAACATTATCAGTACGATTTAGCTTGAAAACATATTTAGGTTTAAATACTGCACTAATTAAAGATGTATGCAGTTGTTATCTGATAGCATGAGCATTACCCATGTTATCATACTCCATCCAGTCCAGGTAACTGGCGGCCAATGTCCCTCTGTCTTTGTATATCTCATAAAGTAAAGGCTCCAGCCTGAAAGATAAAAGGAATCAATGACTATTTTTCTTATCTTATTCTTATCACCAATTAGATACAATGACTCTGATGTAACCAAATTATCGTTTATTATGTATAAACCTAATAGAAACATCTGCATCTTTTTATTAAACTTTCTAAAATTGTTTAAATATAATTGCCAATCATAAATACTTGCCAAGCAACCATCCAACCTGGTCCTCTACATGTTTACTCACTAGCCATCCTGGACCTCCATGTGACCGCCATAGATACCTACCATCCATCCTGGACCTCCATGTGACCGCCATAGATACCTACCATCAATCCTGGACCTCCATGTGACCGCCATAGATACCTACCATCCATCCTGGACCTCCATGTGACCGTCATAGATACCTACCATCCATCCTGGACCTCCATGTGACCGCCATAGATACCTACCATCCGTTCTGGACCTCCATGTGACCGCCATAGATACCTATCATCCATCCAGGACCTCCATGTGACTGCCATAGATACCTACCATCCGTCCTGGACCTCCATGTGACCGCCATAGATACCTACCATCCATCCTGGACCTCCATGTGACCGCCATAGATACCTACCATCCGTTCTGGACCTCCATGTGACCGCCATAGATACCTACCATCAATCCTGGACCTCCATGTGACCGCCATAGATACCTACCATCCATCCTGGACCTCCATGTGACCGCCATAGATACCTACCATCCGTCCTGGACCTCCATGTGACTGCCATAGATACCTACCATCCATCCTGGACCTCCATGTGACTGCCATAGATACCTACCATCCGTCCTGGACCTCCATGTGACCGTCATAGATACCTACCATCCATCCTGGACCTCCATGTGACTGCCATAGATACCTACCATCCGTCCTGGACCTCCATGTGACTGCCATAGATACCTACCATCCGTTCTGGACCTCCATGTGACTGCCATAGATACCTACCATCCGTCCAGGACCTCCATGTGACCGCCATAGATACCTACCATCAATCCTGGACCTCCATGTGACTGCCATAGATACCTACCATCCGTCCTGGACCTCCATGTGACCGCCATAGATACCTATCATCCATCCAGGACCTCCATGTGACCGCCATAGATACCTACCATCAATCCTGGACCTCCATGTGACTGCCATAGATACCTACCATCCGTCCTGGACCTCCATGTGACCGCCATAGATACCTATCATCCATCCAGGACCTCCATGTGACTGCCATAGATACCTACCATCCGTTCTGGACCTCCATGTGACCGCCATAGATACCTATCATCTATCCTGGACCTCCATGTGACCGCCATAGATACCTACCATCCGTCCTGGACCTCCATGTGACCGCCATATATACCTACCATCCGTCCTGGACCTCCATGTGACCGCCATAGATACCTACCATCCGTCCTGGACCTCCATGTGACCGCCATAGATACCTATCATCTATCCTGGACCTCCATGTGACCGCCATAGATACCTACCATCCGTCCTGGACCTCCATGTGACCGCCATATATACCTACCATCCATCCTGGACCTCCCATGTGACCGCCATAGATACCTATCATCCGTCCTGGACCTCCCATGTGACCGCCATAGATACCTAACATCCATCCTGGACCTCCCATGTGACAGCCATAGATACCTATCATCCGTCCTGGACCTCCATTTGACAGCCATAGATACCTACCATCCATCCTGGACCTCCATGTGACAGCCATAGATACCTACCATCCATCCTGGACCTCCATGTGACAGCCATAGATACCTACCATCCATCCTGGACCTCCATTTGACCGCCATAGATACCTACCATCCATCCTGGACCTCCATTTGACCGCCATAGATACCTACCATCCATCCTGGACATCCATGTGACCGCCATATATACCTACCATCCATCCTGGACCTCCATGTGACCGCCATAGATACCTACCATCCACCCTGGACCTCCATGTGACCGCCATAGATACCTAACATCCATCCTGGACCTCCATGTGACCGCCATAGATACCTACCATCCATCCTGGACCTCCATGTGACCGCCATAGATACCTACCATCCACCCTGGACCTCCATGTGACCGCCATAGATACCTACCATCCATCCTGGACATCCATGTGACCGCCATATATACCTACCATCCATCCTGGACCTCCATGTGACCGCCATAGATACCTACCATCCACCCTGGACCTCCATGTGACCGCCATAGATACCTATCATCCGTCCTGGACCTCCCATGTGACCGCCATAGATACCTACCATCCATCCTGGACCTCCATGTGACCGCCATATATACCTACCATCCGTCCTGGACCTCCCATGTGACCGCCATAGATACCTACCATCCACCCTGGACCTCCATGTGACCGCCATAGATACCTACCATCCATCTTGGACCTCCATGTGGCTGTCCATGCTGACCACGACCTGCCCCCTGGCGAGTCTGGCTCCCATAAGTCTGGCCTTAATGAGACCGAGGTGAACATCGCTGCGGATGAGACGAACCTTCTCCGGGAACACAGCCTCGATGTAGTTGCCAAGAATCTCTTTGAGGTCATCTATAACGGATAATGATTGCGTCAGGTAAAGTGAATCATGTGCAACACACAAGGGATGAAAAATGTCCAGAGGGAATGTTTCAAACTGTATTTTCCAGTCTGTATGAGAAGGTTAAGATTTCAGGGAATCTCTTCATGAGGGCAGTTATTTCATTCCCGAGAAAAAGATACCCTGCCTTTTTATATAATTTTATAGTTATATTATCTCTGTAAATCTGAGTGTCTATGGACAGTTATTAAACCAATTACACATGAAGAATGTCTACAGAGAAATATGTACAGAGCAGTTGAGCCTCCGCCCTAACAATGACTCGGATACGTTTGAACGCTAATGGATTTGATTTGTTTGTGTAATGATTTCTTCCGCAAGTCAAGGTCATATGAGATCAGAATGGAGCTGGCTATGTCCTTCCACTTGCTAAAAGAGCTTCTCGATCATGCAGCGTGATCCAATGCCTCATCCCAGCCTAGAATTGGACCCACTAACACAGGAGACCGACATCACACCACTGCAGACATCGGGGAGTCCCCCTACGGAGAGGAAGGGGTCAAAGTATGTACATAAAATAAGCCACAATTTGGTCATAAATGACGCAACATTGACCCGAGGCAGGAAACAATATGATTTTCAGAGACGCCACAAAATGTGCGACACAGAATTTTCCCCTTTGAAACAAAGTTCGAAATAAGCTCCCGGCATGATTTTCCTCTGTGAGCATTTGGACCCTATCTCACAAGGGATATATAGGATATCTGGACCGCATCTTCCTCTGTGAACATTTGGACCCTATCTCACGAGGGATATATAGGATATCTGGACCGGATCTTCCTCTGTGAACATTTGGACCCTATCTCACGAGGGATATATAGGACATCTGGACCGCATCTTCCTCTGTGAACATTTGGACCCTATCTCACGAGGGATATATAGGACATCTGGACCGCATCTTCCTCTGTGAACATTTGGACCCTATCTCACGAGGGATATATAGGATATCTGGACCGGATCTTCCTCTGTGAACATTTGGACCCTATCTCACGAGGGATATATAGGACATCTGGACCGCATCTTCCTCTGTGAACATTTGGACCCTATCTCACGAGGGATATATAGGATATCTGGACCGCATCTTCCTCTGTGAACATTTGGACCCTATCTCACGAGGGATATATAGGATATCTGGACCGGATCTTCCTCTGTGAACATTTGGACCCTATCTCACGAGAGATATATAGGACATCTGGACCGCATCTTCCTCTGTGAACATTTGGACCCTATCTCACGAGGGATATATAGGACATCTGGACCGCATCTTCCTCTGTGAACATTTGGACCCTATCTCACGAGGGATATATAGGATATCTGGACCGGATCTTCCTCTGTGAACATTTGGACCCTATCTCACGAGGGATATATAGGACATCTGGACCGCATCTTCCTCTGTGAACATTTGGACCCTATCTCATGAGGGATATATAGGATATCTGGACCGGATCTTCCTCTGTGAACATTTGGACCCTATCTCACGAGGGATATATAGGACATCTGGACCGGATCTTCCTCTGTGAACATTTGGACCCTATCTCACGAGGGATATATAGGACATCTGGACCGCATCTTCCTCTGTGAACATTTGGCTCCTATCTCATGAGGGATATATAGGATATCTGGACCGTATCTTCCTCTGTGAACATTTGGCTCCTATCTCATGAGGGATATATAGGATATCTGGACCGGATCTTCCTCTGTGAACATTTGGCCCCTATCTCATGAGGGATATATAGGATATCTGGACCGTATCTTCCTCTGTGAACATTTGGCTCCTATCTCATGAGGGATATATAGGATATCTGGACCGGATCTTCCTCTGTGAACATTTGGCTCCTATCTCATGAGGGATATATAGGATATCTGGACCGGATCTTCCTCTGTGAACATTTGGCCCCTATCTCATGAGGGATATATAGGATATCTGGACCGTATCTTCCTCTGTGAACATTTGGCTCCTATCTCATGAGGGATATATAGGATATCTGGACCGGATCTTCCGCCGGGGATGTTCCTCTGTGAAGCTAAGGTGAGATGCAAACACAATCCATGCCCGGATGTGCCAGCTTACTCTAAATATGTGGAAGGTAGACCTTCAGGATGACGTCTATCCGTCTCACGTGTGATAATGGATTAGCAGAGGATCCATATATCTTGGCGTGGACAACAAAGACCTTCTGTCACCAAATCCAATGCAATAATAATAGAACTTGAAATAGAAGTGTAGGTCAAATTACAATTGATATCCATCTATAGCAAGACACTTCATGCAATGTCTTAATAGGAAAACTGGTGGATTTAACTTAATTATACCCAACAGGATTGACAAATTATGGTTTCTTTATTTGTAATTGTTTTTTAACATGATTCTGAGTACATTCCTGAACATATTTTAATTTTTAGCCTTTCAATGCAAATTTGGACAACTGCTTGAGATCAAACATACCAACGCAAAAATCTAATGAGATTGAATAATCTTTCACCTTGATAAAATTGTACTGGATGATGATATCACAGTGAATAATGTTATCTTTATCATTATTAGTGTCTTCGCGCTAACTGTTGAGTGGTGCATGTTTTATGCAATACATACTGATTATGACTAATTAGTGGTTCGACATGGGAGGAAAATGAATGATATGCCATGTATAAACATCATGACAACCCAAATATAATGCAATTTAACAAAACATTGTCTGTCTTAATACATCTTAGTGCTTTATTATAGTAAATGGTGTTTAATTGCTTATTGCAAACCGATATATAGTCTGAAGCCTCGCCAGAAATGTGATAAATATTCCTGTGATGTTTGGCTATGGCAGAGTGCTGAGCTCCACAGCAGACAGTAGTATCAAATATAAGATCCAAAAGTGCCAAGGTGTTCTTGCTCAGCTCATATACCATTAAAATCTCTTATTTGAAAAGGGGACTTCAGACAGTGTCATAGGTTGAGGTTCCCAGCGTGGAGAGCCTCGGTCAGCGTATCCCAAACCAGTGTGTCTGTTATCAGGTAAAAGGGTCCATCCCCGGGGCTGTATAGTACGGCGGTTCAAATAAATCAAAGTAACAATACACAGGGGGTAGAGTGTCAACCTTTCTGTGGGACAATGCGCTGGTCGCTTTTCTCGGCGCCCAATCCAGACAATGAGGCTCCTCCAAATCCAAACCACACTTCAAAGACATGCACAAAATCTCACTCATATGTATGGACATTATTTATTCAGGTACATGTGCATATTTGCTGTTTGTAGCGTCCAACAGATGGCAGATTACACAGTTTAATAAAATATTAAGTAAATTTCAAGCATTGCGCTCACAAATTCTGGACAAGTTTGATAAAGTGATTCATATAATATCGAGGAATTATAGTAATTGTAAACAAAATTTATTTCAATAAATGTAGCTACTGAGAGATATGTCACAGGTGCATACACTTAAATGGCATATTGTGGCTATGAAAAAGGTAAGATCTTAGCGTTTTTATCATGACACGACTTTTTGCAAAGATCAAAATGTTCTGCATACCTCTACCATAAATGGGCATAAAGAAAAATGTAAGAACGTTAAATTGAGATTGAAGGACGAAATACGTACAAAGGTGTTCTTGGGTTACTTGCCAGTAGCTATCATTGTCATGTAAAATATGTGAGTTTTATGCCACATAGGGTATCTCCAAGATGTACAGATATGCCAGTCGTAATAAACATGTTGCTATGCTGTTGTAAGAAATCACTGAGCTGTTGTTAATACACATTTGCTGCTTTGTTGGCAATCACAGATGTCCCTTGTTTCTTCAGCTGCTACCTGCACTAAACTTGAATGCCTGATTTATAACATGATGAGTGTTACCTCCATGCATTTCCCATATTAAGCATACATTCAGTTTCTTCCTTCATTCCAACCAACGCTATTGTTATTTTGTAGAAAATCTTTGGTGGTAAAACAAAATAGAGCAGTCGTATAAAAACAATAGGATCTGCAATGCTGCAGCTCAGCTTGACACCCGTAGACAATGCGCAGACAATACGATGTATAACCAGATGGTATAATGTTAAACAGAATTAAGTTAGAAATTAAATAAAACTGCTGAAACGTAAAATGTTAATGTAAATTGTGCTGGGGTGATAATCAATCCCATTCAGAGTATATTTGTGAGAAGTCTGGAACACGGTGCCATTTGTTTCATGATATTCCACAAGGGACCTGTCAAGCCTGAAGCCTTTACAGCATAAAGTATATTACTGCCAACTGCTACACTAAGATTGAGCCCATTAGCCTACCTGAGGGAGTAGCAAAACATACAAGGCAATGCCCAAACCTGCTAAATATTTGCTTCATCTTAAGAAGACATTCTGCAGCATTCTACATTTCGTGTCATGAAATTGACAGAAAATCCCTGAATTTGACAAGCATAATTGAAGACGAATTCCAGTATTAGGGTTTAAAAAGTTGAAATAATGTAGTGTTGGAGTGCATTCAGAGGTATTTGTGGAGTGCAAAATTAATTATGAATTCGGGAACTAAACTATTAGATTAAGTCATTGTTAGCAATATTGCTGAAGGGATATAAACACTTCAAAATCCCTATAGTACCTTGCACATAGTGTTACCTTGAAATTACACGGTCAAGAAATACATAGTGACCATATTTTGTGTGTATTAGCAATTTTATAGTTTACACATGTTATGCCCTTGGTCATTGAAAAATGTTTGAAAAATGCTGCTAATTTCTCTTAAGGATCCTAGAATATCAATTGTCTTAATCACAGGGAATCTGAAAAGCTAAGACAGTGCCAAAATTGTGCCACCAATGCAATGTCAATTCTCCCTTCTGTCATATACAACTAAAGGGGTGAAAGCTGAAATCACAACCTTGGATGAGATCTTTTTTAATCCATGTATAAAGTTATTAATTGTACTTTCATGACCTTGAAGTTTGGATATTTCTGTTCTGTGCCATTTAATCCTTAGGATCAGAGTTTAAAATATTATCCCTGCCTTGCATTGATTAATATTTCTGCCCATATTTAGGATCACTTGTAAAAAAACAGAAAAGCCTGTAATCGAGTTGAGGGAATTATAGAAATGAAAATTGTCCCACAGAATACTATTTTAATTCTGTGCTCAGTAGAGTGTGACAATGCCTTGTAATTCATTGCAAATATTATGAGAAATAAACACCAGGGGGTGCAAAATTTGTAAATTTCCAAGAGAATAATATTATTTACAGGGTGTTCCACCACCCAACTACCGGTCTTTTCTCATTTCTCTTGGAACATAAATTTCAACTCCAGGAAATAAATATTATCCTTTGAATTTTAGGATGTACCTAACTATTTCAAGGGCCACGGTTAGAGCGCCAGCTTATTAGCACCAGTTCCTCTGTGGTGATCCAAAAGTCATGGGTTCGAACCCTGACCGTGCCGAGATTGAACTCATGATACAATTTCCCACATGAGCTGAGGCCCGTGCCAAAAGGGTTAACCCATTGTCCTTGTAAATCTGTGACCGGGTGGGTTGTCATGTCAAGGACCTGCGACATGACATTTCAGTGAGGCAGCACTATATCTGCTACAAGTAGGTCTCATCACGAAATGACTGAAATACTGTTGAAAGTGATGTAAACCCCAAACAAACAAACAAACTCACTAACTATTTCAAATCTAATTTGATTCATCCGATTGACAGAAATGAGGTACAACAGTTTTCATGCCCTTAGTTTAAATATATAGTAATGCTATATTTAGATACATGGCTGAGATCAAATCTATTCTAATCATTTGGTTTGCATACAGCTCATGTCTTCATACCGCAATATAAAGGGGGGTGGGCATTTTCCATAATGAGTTTCTCACTCCAGCCAGTGCCTCATTAGATCTAGCTGGCATTTAGACCATGGAATATATCATCAAGCTAAGACATGTATAGAACATCAGATGTACATTTGATATATAGTGTCAGCATTAAGGCGATGTTTTAGTGAGATGTTGCGCTGACCTTTCTTGGTGTTGTCATCTATAAGTATGATTTCCTGCAGCAGGACTTCCGGTGTACGCTGCAGTATGGAGTGTATGGTGTGCAGCACATTGGACACATGCTCGTGATCTGCGAAGGCTATAATCACAGATGTCTTGGCCAATGTGGGTAGGTCATAGCTCACATTGGCACATCTGAAAGTAAACCAAATAACAAAAACATATATCAAAGAATGTAGCCATTCACATAAAAACAATGATTTAGTACGAGCGTGAAGTTCTTTTGATATTTGATATTTGATATTTGACGTTTTTTTCAAAAGGTGTCAACAAGTATGTATCAGTGTACCCTTTTGGGACATGGTGAAAAAAGTTGTGTAAAAGGATATATATCCTGTCAAAAACGGATATATCCCTTTTACTGTGACAAATGAGTTTTCAGTATGATTAATGGCCTTCTCAGGATGATTAATGGCCTTCTTAATGACCTTGTAGCACAGTCTTAATCATTTATTATCAATATATTAATGGAGAATAACTGTATAAACCTTCATACCTTTTTGGTATTTGGGTAGAAACGTTATGTAAAAGGATATATATCCTTTAAAACTCTAAAATGTACCTTTAGCTATCACAAACACATTTTTTAGCATGATAATGATTCACAAGCATTGTTGCAGAGCCTTCCCAAACATGGATATACTAATAAAGGGTTAGACATACTTTCTAGGCATGTCTAGAACACATCTAGAGACATTCGAAGGCGAGGAAAAATATATGAGCAGGAGATATGGCCCTTTTCCCTTGGCAAAATGTGCATATCCAATATGGCACATTCTAAGAGTTGTCGCAATGTCTTCGCAGATTTTGAGGGACTAATGAGGGGTCAGATATACTTGCTAGACATGTCTACAACATATCTAGTGACATTAGAAGGCGAGGAAAAATATATGAGTAGGAGATATGGCCCTTTTACTTTGCTAAAATTCACATATCTCAACATTTTTTGATTTTTCAAATGCAAACATTCTAAGAGTTGCCGCACTGTCTTCGCAGATTTTGAGGGACTAATGAGGGGTCAGACATACTTGCTAGACATGTCTAGAACATATCTAATGACATTAGAAGGCGAGGAAAAATATATGAGTAGGAGATATGGCCCTTTTCCCGTGGTAAAATGTGCATATCCAATACAGAACATTCTAAGAGTTGCCGCACTGTCTTCGCAGATTTTGAGGGACTAATGAGGGGTCAGACATACTTGCTAGACATGTCTAGAACATATCTAGAGACATTAGAAGGCGAGGAAAAATATATGAGTAGGAGATATGGCCCTTTTACTTTGCTAAAATTCACATATCTCAACATTTTTTGATTTTTCAAATGCAAACATTCTAAGAGTTGCCGCACTGTCTTCGCAGATTTTGAGGGACTAATGAGGGGTCAGACATACTTGCTAGACATGTCCAGAACATATCTAGTGACATAAGAAGGCGAGGAAAAATATATGAGTAGGAGATATGGCCCTTTTACTTTGCTAAAATTCACATATCTCAACATTTTTTGATTTTTCGAATGTGAACATTCTAAGAGTTGCCGCACTGTCTTCGCAGATTTTAAGGGACTAATGAGGGGTCGGACATACTTGCTAGACATGTCTAGAACATATCTAATGACATTAGAAGGCGAGGAAAAATATATGAGTAGGAGATATGGCCCTTTTCCCATAGTAAAATGTGCATATCCAATACAGAACATTCTAAGAGTTGCCGCACTGTCTTCGCAGATTTTGAGGGACTAATGAGGGGTCAGACATACTTGCTAGACATGTCTACAACATATCTAGTGACATTAGAAGGCAAGGAAAAATATATGAATAGGAGATATGGCCCTTTTACTCTGCTAAAATTCACATATTTCAACATTTTTTGATTTTTCAAATGTGAACATTCTAAGAGTTGCCGCACTGTCTTCGCAGATTTTGAGGGACTAATGAGGGGTCAGACATACTTGCTAGACATGTCTACAACATATCTAATGACATTAGAAGGCGAGGAAAAATATATGAGTAGGAGCTATGGCCCTTTTCCCGTGGTAAAATGTGCATATCCAATGCAGAACATTCTAAGAGTTGCCGCACTGTCTTCGCAGATTTTGAGGAACTAATGAGGGGTCAGACATACTTGCTAGACATGTCTACAACATATCTAGTGACATTAGAAGGCGAGGAAAATATATGAGTAGGAAATATGGCCCTTTTCCCGTGGCAAAATGTGCATATCCAATACAGCACATTCTAAGAGATGCCGCACTGTCTTCGCAGATTTTGAGGGACTAATGAGGGGTCAGACATACTTGCTAGACATGTCTACAACATATCTAGTGACATTAGAAGGCGAGGAAAAATATATGAGTAGGATATATGGCCCTTTTACTTTGCTAAAATTCACATATCTCAACATTTTTTGATTTTTCAAATGCAAACATTCTAAGAGTTGCCGCACTGTCTTCGCAGATTTTGAGGGACTAATGAGGGGTCAGACATACTTGCTAGACATGTCTAGAACATATCTAATGACATTAGAAGGCAAGGAAAAATATATGAGTAGGAGATATGGCCTTTTTCCCGTGGTAAAATGTGCATATCCAATACAGAACATTCTAAGAGTTGCCGCACTGTCTTCGCAGATTTTGAGGGACTAATGAGGGGTCAGACATACTTGCTAGACATGTCTAGAACATATCTAGAGACATTAGAAGGCGAGGAAAAATATATGAGTAGGAGATATGGCCCTTTTACTTTGCTAAAATTCACATATCTCAACATTTTTTGATTTTTCAAATGTGAACATTCTAAGAGTTGCCGCACTGTCTTCGCAGATTTTGAGGGACTAATGAGGGGTCAGACATACTTGCTAGACATGTCTACAACATATCTAGTGACATAAGAAGGCGAGGAAAAATATATGAGTAGGAGATATGGCCCTTTTACTTTGCTAAAATTCACATATCTCAACATTTTTTGATTTTTCGAATGTGAACATTCTAAGAGTTGCCGCACTGTCTTCGCAGATTTTAAGGGACTAATGAGGGGTCGGACATACTTGCTAGACATGTCTAGAACACATCTAATGACATTAGAAGGCGAGGAAAAATATATGAGTAGGAGATATGGCCCTTTTCCCATAGTAAAATGTGCATATCCAATACAGAACATTCTAAGAGTTGCCGCACTGTCTTCGCAGATTTTGAGGGACTAATGAGGGGTCAGACATACTTGCTAGACAAGACTTGATAGACGTTTCCACATCAAAGTATAAAATGTTTTCAAACATATTCACTTTTTTGTTAACTTTATTATGAAATGATATATTTGTTTAAAATTTGCACATAGCCGGTGGACAATTTTAATTTTTTATAAGTCCTGTTGGGGGTTTGCAAATCTGAATATCTCCTACCTTATCTGCTTATTTAGATGATGAAACTAATAAATTTAATTAATGAATTCCTTTTTGGACTTAGGTTTGGAGCTTGAAGATTTGCCATATAGTAGGTTAAAGTTGAATTAAATAATGTCTTTTTGTTTATGAATTTTGAGGCAAATCCTTGAACATGCACATTTCTTCGTACATGTTCCCATTTAACCCATCATTGGCCTTCATGATGGCCTCAAGGACTCCTATTAAAGTTGATAGATTGGATGCAAATTTCAATGCATTAATCACTAGCATACATGTTTTCCTTAGGGTGATGATTTTTCATGATGTAACAGCTTAGATTTGTCAATCTTTGTTACTCAGCAACAATATTTGTATACACCATACAATGTAGTAAAGTATATAACTGTGATTTCATAGTGATGAGTTTCAAAATGGAATTATTAAAACACATGTCAAGACCAGCTTGTGAATTGCATCTGAAATGGTGAGATTACTTTTGAACACAAAAACGCCCAACCGTCAAAATTATCACAACCACATTCAAAGAAAGAAAACTTCTTAAATCAAAAGACAGCTCATCTCCCTCAACTGCCAAACTATCTGCAAGTGATCCACCAAGGCAAAGTTCCAAACCTTTATATTGGATTGGAATTTTAATGCATGATGTGTTGATCCATACACGATATATCGATAATCAGGTTAAAAAGGAAACAATGCTCTGTATGATCGTGACAAGACAGAGAGACAGCCTCTACAATTACACAATATGGACAAAAAACATTATAAATCTGAAACTAACTTCTGGCATTTTTTCTCACACAATAAATATTTAGAGTGAAAAGTTAGTCAAGCTATATGAAAAGCCGTTTTGTACAGTAAAAGAAGCGTCAGTTTCTAAAAACCAAAATGAACGCTTTTTAATTATTCATCTCCAAGTCATCCAGATATTTTTATTATTATTATATTATCAATACAACTAGTTAATGGTTACAACTTGTGAGCTCTGCTGATGTCTTTAAAGATTTAGGAGTGAGGAAAATGTCTGTCCGTCCATCTGTCTACATTTCTTTTAAAATCTTCAAAACTACCAGTAGTATAGTACATGGGCCTTGGTGCAGTTAGGTAGGAGTGTCAGCATATTAGCACCAATTCCTCTGTGGTGATCCAAAGGATATGGGTTTGATTGAAATCATTATACAATTTCTCATATGAGTTGAGGTCCTTGCAAAAGGGTTAACTCATTGTCCTTGTAAATCTGTGTATAGGTGTGATGTCATGTCAAGGACCTGCTACATGACAATTAAGGCTGCACTATAATATATGAGACTGCACTATATCTCCTACAAGTAGGTCTCATCATAAAATGACTTAAAACCCCAAACAAAGAAACAAAGCATTAAGACCTAGGGCCGTGGCACAATTGGTTAGAGTGCCAACTTATTAGCATCAGTTCCTCGGTCGTGATCCAAAGATTGTGGGTTTGATGCCCGACTGTGCCGAGATTGAACATCTGACCTAAAATTAAGACAGTGTGGCAACTCTTGAAATGTTTGCATTTGAAAAATCAAAAAATGTTGAAATATGTGAATTTTAGCAGAGTAAAAGGGCCATATCTCCTACTCATGTATTTTTCCTCGCCTTCTAATGTCACTAGACATGTTGTAGACATGTCTAGCAAGTATGTCTGACCCCTCATTAGTCCCTCAAAATCTGCGAAGACAGTGCGGCAACTCTTAGAATGTCCTGTGTTGGATATGCACATTTTACCACGGGAAAAGGGCCATATCTCCTACTCATATAATTTTCCTGGCCTTCTAATGTCTCTAGATATGTTCTAGATATACCTAGCAAGTATGTATATCTCCTACTCATATATTTTTCCTCGCCTTCTAATGTCTCTAGATATGTTCTAGATATACCTAGCAAGTATGTCTGACCCCTCATTAGTCCCTCAAAATCTGCGAAGACAGTGCGGCAACTCTTAGAATGTTCTGTATTGGATATGCACATTTTACTATGGGAAAAGGGCTATATCTCCTACTCATATATTTTTCCTCGCCTTCTAATGTCACTAGATATGTTCTAGACATGTCTATCAAGTATGTCTGACCCCTCATTAGTCCCTCAAAATCTGCGAAGACAGTGCGGCAACTCTTAGAATGTTCACATTTGAAAACTCAAAAAATGTTGAAATATGTGAATTTTAGCAGAGTAAAAGGGCCATATCTCCTACTCATATATTTTTCCTCGCCTTCTAATGTCACTAGATATGTTCTAGACATGTCTAGCAAGTATGTCTGACCCCTCATTAGTCCCTCAAAATCTGCGAAGACAATGCGGCAACTCTTAGAATGTCCTGTGTTGGATATGCACATTTTGCCAAAGGGAAAAGGGCCATATTTCCTACTCATATATTTTTCCTCACCTTCTAATGTCACTAGATATGTTCTAGACATGTCTAGCAAGTATGTCTGACCCCTCATTAGTCCCTCAAAATCTGCGAAGACAGTGTGGCAACTCTTAGAATGTTCACATTTGAAAAATCAAAAAATGTTGAAATATGTGAATTTTAGCAGAGTAAAAGGGCCATATCTCCTACTCATATATTTTTCCTCGCTTTCTAGTGTCACTAGATATGTTGTAGACATGTCTAGCAAGTATGTCTGACCCCTGAATAGTCCCTCAAAATCTGCGAAGACAGTGCAGCAACTCTTAGAATGTTCGAATTTGAAAACTCAAGAAATGTTGAAATATGTGAATTTTAGCAGAGTAATAGGGCCATATCTCCCACTCATATATTTTTCCTCGCCTTCTAATGTCACTAGATATGTTCTAGACATGTCTAGCAAGTATGTCTGACCCCTCATTAGTCCCTCAAAATCTGCGAAGACAGTGTGGCAACTCTTAGAATGTGCTGTATTGGATATGCACATTTTGCCACGGGAAAAGGGCCATATTTCCTACTCATATATTTTTCCTCGCCTTCTAATGTCACTAGATATGCTCTAGACATGTCTAGCAAGTATGTCTGACCCCTCATTAGTCTCTCAAAATCTGCGAAGACAGTGTGGCAACTCTTAGAATGTTCGCATTTGAAAAATAAAAAAATGTTGAAATATGTGAATTTTAGCAGAGTAAAAGGGCCATATCTCCTACTCATATATTTTTCCTCGCCTTCTAATGTCACTAGATATATTCTAGACATGCCTAGCAAGTATGTCTGACCCCTCATTAGTCTCTCAAAATCTGCGAAGACAGTGTGGCAACTCCTAGAATGTTCGCATTTGAAAACTCAAGAAATGTTGAAATATGTGAATTTTAGCAGAGTAATAGGGCCATATCTCCTACTCATATATTTTTCCTCGCCTTCTAATGTCACTAGATATGTTCTAGACATGTCTAGCAAGTATGTCTGACCCCTCATTAGTCCCTCAAAATCTGCGAAGACAGTGCGGCAACTCTTAGAATGTGCTGTATTGGATATGCACATTTTGCCACGGGAAAAGGGCCATATTTCCTACTCATATATTTTTCCTCGCCTTCTAATGTCACTAGATATGCTCTAGACATGTCTAGCAAGTATGTCTGACCCCTCATTAGTCCCTCAAAATCTGCGAAGACAGTGCGGCAACTCTTAGAATGTTCGCATTTCAAAATTAAAAAAAGGTTGAAATATGTGAATTTTAGCAGAGTAAAAGGACCATAACTCCTACTCATATATTTTTCCTCGCCTTCTAATGTCACTAGATATGTTCTAGACATGTCTAGGAAGTATGTCTGACCCCTCAATAGTCCCTCAAAATCTGCGAAGACAGTGCGGCAACTCTTAGAATGTTCGAATTTGAAAAATCAAGAAATGTTGAAATATGTTAATTTTAGCAGAGTAAAAGGGCCATATCTCCTACTCATATATTTTTCCTCGCCTTCTAATGTCACTAGATATGTTCTAGACATGTCTAGCAAGTATGTCTGACCCCTCATTAGTCCCTTAAAATCTGCGAAGACAATGCGGCAACTCTTAGAATGTCCTGTGTTGGATATGCACATTTTACCACGGGAAAAGGGCCATATCTCCTACTCATATAATTTTCCTCGCCTTCTAATGTCTCTAGATATGTTCTAGATATACCTAGCAAGTATGTCTGACCCCTCATTAGTCCCTCAAAATCTGCGAAGACAGTGCGGCAACTCTTAGAATGTTCTGTATTGGATATGCACATTTTACTATGGGAAAAGGGCTATATCCCCTACTCATATATTTTTCCTCGCCTTCTAATATCACTAGATATGTTCTAGACATGTCTAGCAAGTATGTCTGACCCCTCATTAGTCCCTCAAAATCTGCGAAGACAGTGCGGCAACTCTTAGAATGTTCACATTTGAAAAATCAAAAAATGTTGAAATATGTGAATTTTAGCAGAGTAAAAGGGCCATATCTCCTACTCATATATTTTTCCTCGCCTTCTAATGTCACTAGATATGTTCTAGACATGTCTAGCAAGTATGTCTGACCCCTCATTAGTCCCTCAAAATCTGCGAAGACAGTGCGGCAACTCTTAGAATGTTCACATTTGAAAAATCAAAAAATGTTGAAATATGTTAATTTTAGCAGAGTAAAAGGGCCATATCTCCTACTCATATATTTTTCCTCGCCTTCTAATGTCACTAGATATGTTCTAGACATGTCTAGCAAGTATGTCTGACCCCTCATTAGTCCCTCAAAATCTGCGAAGACAGTGCGGCAACTCTTAGAATGTGCTGTATTGGATATGCACATTTTGCCACGGGAAAAGGGCCATATTTCCTACTCATATATTTTTCCTCGCCTTCTAATGTCACTAGATATGCTCTAGACATATCTAGCAAGTATGTCTGACCCCTCATTAGTCCCTTAAAATCTGCGAAGACAGTGTGGCAACTCTTAGAATGTTCACATTTGAAAAATCAAAAAATGTTGAAATATGTGAATTTTAGCAGAGTAAAAGGGCCATATCTCCTACTCATATATTTTTCCTCGCTTTCTAGTGTCACTAGATATGTTGTAGACATGTCTAGCAAGTATGTCTGACCCCTCAATAGTCCCTCAAAATCTGCGAAGACAGTGCGGCAACTCTTAGAATGTTCGAATTTGAAAAATCAAAAAATGTTGAAATATGTTAATTTTAGCAGAGTAAAAGGGCCATATCTCCTACTCATATATTTTTCCTCAAACTTCTAATGTCACTAGATATGTTCTAGACATGCCTAGTAAGTATGTCTGACCCCTCATAGGTCCCTCAAAATCTGCGAAGACATTGGGACAACTCTTAGAATGTGCCGTATTGGATATGCACATTTTGCCAAGGGAAAAGGGCCATATCTCCTACTCATATATTTTTCCTCGCCTTCTAATGTCACTAGATATATTCTAGACATGCCTAGCAAGTATGTCTGACCCCTCATTAGTCTCTCAAAATCTGCGAAGACAGTGTGGCAACTCCTAGAATGTTCGCATTTGAAAACTCAATAAATGTTGAAATATGTGAATTTTAGCAGAGTAAAAGGGCCATAACTCCTACTCATATATTTTTCCTCGCCTTCTAATTTCACTAGAAATGTTCTAGACATGCCTAGTAAGTATGTCTAACCCCTCATAGGTCCCTCAAAATCTGCGAAGACATTGCGACAACTCTTAGAATGTGCCGTATTCGATATGCACATTTTGCCAAGGGAAAAGGGCCATATCTCCTACTCATATATTTTTCCTCGCCTTCTAATGTCACTAGATATATTCTAGACATGCCTAGCAAGTATGTCTGACCCCTCATTAGTCTCTCAAAATCTGCGAAGACAGTGTGGCAACTCCTAGAATGTTCGCATTTGAAAACTCAAGAAATGTTGAAATATGTGAATTTTAGCAGAGTAATAGGGCCATATCTCCTACTCATATATTTTTCCTCGCCTTCTAATGTCACTAGATATGTTCTAGACATGTCTAGCAAGTATGTCTGACCCCTCATTAGTCCCTCAAAATCTGCGAAGACAGTGCGGCAACTCTTAGAATGTGCTGTATTGGATATGCACATTTTGCCACGGGAAAAGGGCCATATTTCCTACTCATATATTTTTCCTCGCCTTCTAATGTCACTAGATATGCTCTAGACATGTCTAGCAAGTATGTCTGACCCCTCATTAGTCCCTCAAAATCTGCGAAGACAGTGCGGCAACTCTTAGAATGTTCGCATTTCAAAATTAAAAAAAGGTTGAAATATGTGAATTTTAGCAGAGTAAAAGGACCATAACTCCTACTCATATATTTTTCCTCGCCTTCTAATGTCACTAGATATGTTGTAGACATGTCTAGGAAGTATGTCTGACCCCTCAATAGTCCCTCAAAATCTGCGAAGACAGTGCGGCAACTCTTAGAATGTTCGAATTTGAAAAATCAAGAAATGTTGAAATATGTTAATTTTAGCAGAGTAAAAGGGCCATATCTCCTACTCATATATTTTTCCTCGCCTTCTAATGTCACTAGATATGTTCTAGACATGTCTAGCAAGTATGTCTGACCCCTCATTAGTCCCTCAAAATCTGCAAAGACAGTGCGGCAACTCTTAGAATGTGCTGTATTGGATATGCACATTTTGCCACGGGAAAAGGGCCATATTTCCTACTCATATATTTTTCCTCGCCTTCTAATGTCACTAGATATGTTCTAGACATGTCTAGGAAGTATGTCTGACCCCTCAATAGTCCCTCAAAATCTGCGAAGACAGTGTGGCAACTCCTAGAATGTTCGCATTTGAAAAATCAAAAAATGTTGAAATATGTTAATTTTAGCAGAGTAATAGGGCCATATCTCCTACTCATATATTTTTCCTCGCCTTCTAATGTCACTAGATATGTTCTAGACATGTCTAGCAAGTATGTCTGACCCCTCATTTGTCCCTCAAAATCTGCGAAGACAGTGTGGCAACTCTTAGAATGTTCGCATTTGAAAAATCAAAAAATGTTGAAATATGTGAATTTTAGCAGAGTAAAAGGGCCATATCTCCTACTCATATATTTTTCCTCGCCTTCTAATGTCACTAGATATGTTCTAGACATGCCTAGTAAGTATGTGCGACCCCTCATTAGTCCCTCAAAATCTGCGAAGACATTGCGACAACTCTTAGTATGTGCCGTATTGGATATGCACATTTTGCCAAGGGAAAAGGGCCATAACTCCTACTCATATATTTTTCCTCGCCTTCTAATGTCACTAGATGTGTTCTAGACATGCCTAGCAAGTATGTCTGACCACTCATTAGTCTCTCAAAATCTGCGAAGTCAGTGTGGCAACTCCTAGAATGTTCGCATTTGAAAACTCAATAAATGTTGAAATATGTGAATTTTAGCAGAGTAAAAGGGCCATAACTCCTACTCATATATTTTTCCTCGCCTTCTAATTTCACTAGAAATGTTCTAGACATGCCTAGTAAGTATGTCTGACCCCTCATAGGTCCCTCAAAATCTGCGAAGACATTGGGACAACTCTTAGAATGTGCCGTATTGGATATGCACATTTTGCCAAGGGAAAAGGGCCATATCTCCTACTCATATATTTTTCCTCGCCTTCTAATGTCACTAGATATATTCTAGACATGCCTAGCAAGTATGTCTGACCCCTCATTAGTCTCTCAAAATCTGCGAAGACAGTGTGGCAACTCCTAGAATGTTCGCATTTGAAAACTCAATAAATGTTGAAATATGTGAATTTTAGCAGAGTAAAAGGGCCATAACTCCTACTCATATATTTTTCCTCGCCTTCTAATTTCACTAGAAATGTTCTAGACATGCCTAGTAAGTATGTCTGACCCCTCATAGGTCCCTCAAAATCTGCGAAGACATTGCGACAACTCTTAGAATGTGCCGTATTCGATATGCACATTTTGCCAAGGGAAAAGGGCCATATCTCCTACTCATATATTTTTCCTCGCCTTCTAATGTCACTAGATATATTCTAGACATGCCTAGCAAGTATGTCTGACCCCTCATTAGTCTCTCAAAATCTGCGAAGACAGTGTGGCAACTCCTAGAATGTTCGCATTTGAAAACTCAAGAAATGTTGAAATATGTGAATTTTAGCAGAGTAATAGGGCCATATCTCCTACTCATATATTTTTCCTCGCCTTCTAATGTCACTAGATATGTTCTAGACATGTCTAGCAAGTATGTCTGACCCCTCATTAGTCCCTCAAAATCTGCGAAGACAGTGCGGCAACTCTTAGAATGTGCTGTATTGGATATGCACATTTTGCCACGGGAAAAGGGCCATATTTCCTACTCATATATTTTTCCTCGCCTTCTAATGTCACTAGATATATTCTAGACATGCCTAGCAAGTATGTCTGACCCCTCATTAGTCTCTCAAAATCTGCGAAGACAGTGTGGCAACTCCTAGAATGTTCGCATTTGAAAACTCAATAAATGTTGAAATATGTGAATTTTAGCAGAGTAAAAGGGCCATAACTCCTACTCATATATTTTTCCTCGCCTTCTAATTTCACTAGAAATGTTCTAGACATGCCTAGTAAGTATGTCTGACCCCTCATAGGTCCCTCAAAATCTGCGAAGACATTGCGACAACTCTTAGAATGTGCTGTATTGGATATGCACATTTTGCCACGGGAAAAGGGCCATATCTCCTACTCATATATTTCTCCTCGCCTTCTAATGTCACTAGATATGTTTTAGACATATCTAGCAAGTGTGTCTAACCCTTTATTAGTATATTCATGTTTGGGAAGGCTGTGCAACAATGCTTGGGAATCATTATCATGCTAAAAAAATGTGTTTGTGATAGCTAAAGGTACATTTTAGTGTTTTAAAGGATATATATCCTTTTACATAACGTTTTTACCCAAATACCAAAAGGGTATGAATGTGTATACAGTTATTCCCCATTAATATATTGATAATAAATGATTAAGACTGTGCTACAAGGTTGAGAAGGCCATTAATCATACTGAAAAACTCATTTGTCACAGGAAAAGGGATATATCCGTTTTTGACAGGATATATATCCTTTTACATAACTTTTTTCACCATGTCCCAAAAGGGTACACTGATACATACTTGTTGACACCTTTTGAAAAAAACGTCAAATATCAAATATCAAATATCAAAAGAACTTCACGCTCGTTGATTTAGTTGCATTGTCGAGAAACCATGCAAGCCAAAATTATCACCGAAAAATTTTTTTTTTTAAATATTTAAATTTCACCAATTAATACTTTCTATTGCTACCATAATTTTGCGGGTGTACGCTGCAGTATGAAGTGTTTACTAAACCTATCATGTGTACCCTTGATATACTCAAATGCCTGCTACCTCTCGTGAAGCCACCTACTCTTGGTATATTTATATATCACTTCAAAAATTTCTCTTTTTTATATCTTTATATCTACTTTTAGTATACTCACTTGCAAGTCAGGCCTCCATAGGGTCACCCCCTCTTGGTATACTCACATATGTGACAGGTCTCGCCAGGGCCATCTCCTCTTGGTATACTCACATATATATATATATCAGGTCTTGGTAGTATGTTCCCATGTAATTCAAGCCTCCCCAGGACCAGCTACTTTTGGTATATACATGTAAATCAAGCCTCCCCAGTATTACCTGCTCTTTGTAGACTCACATGTCTTCCTGATCTACCAAGAACCAACTACTTTTGGTATTCTCACATGTCTGACGGGTCTACCCACGGCCACCTACCCTTGATATACTCACATGTCTGACAGGTCGCCCCACGGCCACCTACCCTTGATATTCTCACATGTTTGACAGGTCTCCCCACGGCTACCTACCCTTGATATACTCACATGTCTGACAGGTCTCCCCACGGCCACCTACCCTTGATATACTCACATGTTTGACAGGTCTCCCCACGGCTACCTACCCTTGATATACTCACATGTCTGACAGGTCTCCCCACGGCCACCTACCCTTGATATACTCACATGTCTGACAGGTCTCCCCACGGCCACCTACCCTTGATATACTCACATGTCTGACAGATCTCCCCACGGCCACCTACCCTTGGTATTCTCACATGTCTGACAGGTCTCCCAACGGCCATCTATCCTTGATATACTCACATGTCTGACAGGTCTCCCCACGGCCACCTACCCTTGTTATACTCACATGTCTGACAGGTCTCCCCACGGCCACCTACCCTTGATATACTCACATGTCTGACAGGTCTCCCCACGGCCACCTACTCTTGGTGGACTCCAGGTCGGTAATCATATGTTTCTGTAGGGAGGCTGCCTCCGCGACACTGCCTTCTTTTGTCCCCATCCCTTGCCCTAGATTAGGCATTTGTAGAGGTCCTCCTGCTACGCGATGATTGGCTCCTGCTTCTAGGTCATCCAGATAATGATGGTCAGACAATCGTCTACCCATAATGCTATCTTCCAGTAATATGTATTTCCGGTTGTCCATTATGAATTCCGTTCCGTTGAGGTCTACAACAATATAAACCATTTTGTTTATAATGAATGTTGATACTTTTAATCGCAGGCAACTAATTCAAACAGATCTTAACAGATATTCTTCAGGTGCTGTGTGATATATATTTCTGACATGTGTATGTATTCCCCAGTTTATAATGGTCAAAATATACTCTATAGATGTAAGGTTTTAAATGAGCTTTGAAATATGCAAACCAGCTTCAGCATAAGCGTGTGCCTTTAACTACTCTCAACAAGGCGCATGACATTTAGCGGGGGTAATGGTTAGAAGTCATCAAAATGGACATCACACACTGCTATAAACACTTTACTCCGTGCTCACGGCTGAGAGAAATATGCCAACAATCAATTGGGGCACGCAAATGGGAAATAAAACACCAAACACAAGAGCTTGAAAGAAACACACATGGGTCATTTACCGGAGCTAGAAGGAGGTTGACAGGAAAGGACGGTAGTTGGTCACAGCCTCCTGACCAACTTCTCCTGACCTGGCTTACCGATAGCCCCAATCTCTGCTTGGTGGTAGGGGTCTTGTCAACTTCAAATTGCACCATGTCGATTGTAAATGTATATTTAAGTTACTAAATACCGTAATAATATTGACATGAATACATAGTGATTGATAGTGCATTGGTGTGATTAAGTAGGTGATAGTATTAGCTTTGGCATTCCAGAATTGACAACTGTATAAATGTGTTTCTAGCTGTTTATTGCGGTAATTCCCCGTGTTGTTTTGTTCCCTGTGATCCATCACTATGCTCTCCATGTTGTTGTCTACCAGCTTGACAATGCAGACATCCATGAACACAGCATTTGATTTATGACTCCGAGGAATGGCGCGCAATGCTCAAAGCACCCGAGATCCACTCCACCTCGGCTGCTTGGAAACTTTCAGGCATGTTTCGACTTAGTGAATTAGAAGCAAAAATAAAACTAAACGGATATTGTGTTTCCCATTTAAACAAGATGGATGAGAACATGAAATGGTTTGTGACAGAGGAATCACCAGAGTACAATGCTCTGCTGCCTCATTTTATGAGGATTTTATGGAAGAACTTTGCCAGCTTGGACTGTCATAAAGCAGCCTGGGCGGGGACCGATGACAATCTCAGTTCTTTGAAAAACCTTGATCAGGTAGACCTAAAAGCATCCGACCACATTGCTGGCAGACATCTTTGCATTAATCAAACTTGAATCTTAAATTGTTCTCATTAAATGATTATGATGCGCAGGTTTAAATATTGTCAGATCTCAGGTAACAAACAACATATATTATATTAGTATGTGCATACCTTATCATAGAACTGTTTATAACTGTTTATGATATTATCTATGTCTTTTCAGGTGTTAGGGATATCATCACAGAGAAAAATTTTATTCAATCAAATAAATTCCACAGAAGGGTGCACATCTGTATGTAGTTCAGATAATGTGTATTTGGTTAAGAGACCACTAAACGTATGTAAACCTAGGTCACCCTCGCCCTTCGGTAATTACTTTGAATGATGTGTATGTCTAGGTAGGGATTTATTTTTTGCATCAGTAGGGGTGATCCCCTATTTTACGTCTGTGGATTTGCACATGAACATGCTCTAACCGATTTCAAATGTTCTAATTGTCTATCCCTTGCAATTACTGTAATCGAAGGAAACTTATCTATTAAATAACGTTTATATTAAGTTAACGATATCACAATACAGATAAATCAGAAATCAGACCTTTGATGATGTATCATTACAACTTTATCCAATTGCAAGAGCTCTAAAAGGGGAAATTAATTGGAAAAGCTTTTATAGCAATATATCTCTCTCCATATTGGGTTACTGTGATTGACGAGGTGTCTAACACAAATACAGTGTCTGCATGCAGTAAAGGTAAAACGACTGGTTTGCAGGGAGGTATATAATAATAAGACAGATTCTGTGTGCAGTTGAGGTCAAGAGAAGGGTTTTCAGGGATGTCTCTGCTAAGACGACAGTGTCTGCAAACAGTTGAGGCACAGAGAGGTGTTTATAGGAAGGTCTCTCATACCAAGACAGTGTCTGCATGCAGTTAACGCAAAGAGAGGTGTTTACACGAAGGTCTCTTACACCAAGACAGTGTCTGCATGCAGTTGGGGCACAGAGAGGTGTTTACACGAAGGTCTCTTATACCAAGACGGTGTCTGCATGCAGTTAACGCAAAGAGAGGTGTTAACACGAAGGTCTCTTATACCAAGACAGTGTCTGCATGCAGTTAACGCAAAGAGAGGTGTTTACACGAAGGTCTCTTATACCAAGACGGTGTCTGCATGCAGTTGGGGCACAGAGAGGTGTTTACACGAAGGTCTCTTATACCAAGACAGTGTCTGCATGCAGCTAAGGCAAAGAGAGGTGTTTACACGAAGGTCTCTTATACCAAGACAGTGTCTGCATGCAGTTGGGGCACAGAGAGGTGTTTACACGAAGGTCTCTTATACCAAGACGGTGTCTGCATGCAGCTAAGGCAAAGAGAGGTGTTTACACGAAGGTCTCTTATACCAAGACGGTGTCTGCATGCAGTTAATGCAAAGAGAGGTGTTTACACGAAGGTCTCTTATACCAAGACAGTGTCTGCATGCAGTTGGGGCACAGAGAGGTGTTTACACGAAGGTCTCTTATACCAAGACAGTGTCTGCATGCAGTTAATGCAAAGAGAGGTGTTTACACGAAGGTCTCTTATACCAAGACAGTGTCTGCATGCAGTTGGGGCACAGAGAGGTGTTTACACGAAGGTCTCTTATACCAAGACAGTGTCCGCATGCAGTTACGGCACAGAGAGGTGTTTACACGAAGGTCTCTTATACCAAGACAGTGTCTGCATGCAGTTGGGGCAAAGAGCGGTGTTTACAGGAAAGTCTCTTATACCAAGACATTGTCTGCATGCAGTTAACGCAAAGAGCGGTGTTTATAGGAAGGTCTCTTATACCAAGACAGTGTCTGGATGCAGTTGGGGCACAGAGAGGTATTTACACGAAGGTCTCTTATACCAAGACAGTGCCTGCATGCAGTTGGGGCACAGAGAGGTGTTTACACGAAGGTCTCTTATACCAAGACAGTGTCTGCATGCAGTTGGGGCAAAGAGAGGTGTTTACAGGAAAGTCTCTTATACCAAGACAGTGTCTGCATGCAGTTAACGCAAAGAGCGGTGTTTATAGGAAGGTCTCTTATACCAAGACAGTGTCTGGATGCAGTTGGGGCACAGAGAGGTATTTACACGAAGGTCTCTTATACCAAGACAGTGCCTGCATGCAGTTGGGGCACAGAGAGGTGTTTACACGAAGGTCTCTTATACCAAGACAGTGTCTGCATGCAGTTGGGGCAAAGAGAGGTGTTTACAGGAAAGTCTCTTATACCAAGACAGTGTCTGCATGCAGTTAACGCAAAGAGCGGTGTTTACAGGAAAGTCTCTTATACCAAGACAGTGTCTGCATGCAGTTAACGCAAAGAGCGGTGTTTATTGGAAGGTCTTTTATACAAAGACAGTATCATCGTACATTTAAGGCAAAGAGAGGGTTTTGCAGGGAGGTCTCTCATTTGAAGACAAGGTCAGCATGCAGGTGAGGTCAAGAGAAGGCTTTGCGGAGAGGTTTCTGATACCAAGATGGTGTCTGCATGCAGTGGAGATAAGGAGAAAGGTCTACAGGGAGATCTGTGGGAGTTGATAGTTTACATCCATTAGCTGCAGAACACTCGGGGTGGCTTACACGCGGGGCCCAAGTGGTGTGTGATGTAAGCTGTCTCCTGTGATGATAGACTATGCTACAGACCTCAGCATTGCAGGAAAGTGTAAGATTTCTCCCCTCAGAACAGCCTAGCAAAACAAACCATCTGACAACGTTGTTCTGCGTATATATATATACTGCCATTCCCTTTAATTTACGCTGACTGTGTGAACCCCTTGTTTAATATTGCTACCGAAGACTTCAATCTTAATTTGTAATAGAAAGCACGGCAGGAGTTCATCAGAATATTGATATTCTCGGACCACTTACCAATATATTTCAGGGTTGTGGCAATTGGAACTTGAACAAATCATTGAACGTTTAAGCGATGCTCTATTACGTATAAAGTGAAGCCTGAAAGCAATGATGAATTCTGTTTTAGCAAACGCTGTAATTAGAAGACTAACGGCCCAATTTTGCAATGGCCAAGTAGACTTTGGATATATTTTTTAGAAACATGGCCTACGGGGCAGTGTTGGTGTTTTTGTGCCATGATTTATCGCAGCCTTAATCCCTACAGGACGGCCAATGTCACTGCTATTCGTTACTAAAGTCCCGCCGGGCTAGGCCACTGCTCTATCCATGCCCCATCCCCGACAGCCGGAAATGTGAAATGCGCGATTACGTATGACAGACCTGCCAAAATTGGAACACAAAATACTTGCAGAGGCTGCGACTCCAAGTCACACCTAATATCCACTTCACAGAAATCTGACAAAGTGCATATGACAGCTACTTTGGTTTTTGGCTATCAATGTGAGTAAAATGTACCGCCCCATCATAATACTGAGCATAATAAAACATACACATGGCGTGAAATAACATTGTACTCAACAGCAAGTAGGCATCTGGTGGATGAGCAAAGTGACAAAATGATCAACATAGATTGCATAGAGAAGGTACAAATTGTGAAGTACCCGAGAGTTGATCAAGCTCCTGAAGTGTAATTCAGCGTGTTGCCTTTATTTATCTGATTGATGTTAAAGCTATGATTTGTAACTTTTGCAGAATATGACTTTGTAAGCACCCTACATAATACCCCAGCTGAGACGTGTTTATATGGGTTTGGTCTGTCAGTTGTATAGCGGGTTGCATTGTGCACATTCTGTTAGCTTATTTTCTTGGTTACTCCTTCCTCCGTCCGGGGTGAATATTCACTGAGTATTTAAGATGTGGCTCTCTGCTCAGTCTGAGCACTGTTTTTTTCATACTGCCCTTTATTGGGGACATATTTGTTCCAGCAGGTTTTGGACTATGGTGTTTATTTAGAATGTAGGGATCAGACTTATTCAGAAAGTAAACGTAAAATGTCTAGGATAAATTTATTAACTGATCATACTTATATCACTGGAATTATTAAGAGAGCATTCTTGAAACATTGGGATTATCAAGGGAGCATACTTGAAATATTTGGATTATCAAGGGAGCATACATTAGTGTGGTGAGCATGACTAGGTTTTGGGATTTGAAGCCTTATGCGGTTGTGCAATAAGGAGGGGGGAAGCGAAGTAATTAGGAAGTGACATGAGGCAATATTGCATCTGTCACCAGCTACAAACCATTAAGGAGCAGGGCACTTGTGGGATGGGGAGGGTGACAGGCATACCTGAGACGGATAAGCACAGTTATTATTACATTGTTAGAAGCTATTATTCTCTGTTCCAGGCGCTGGGCTGTTTGATCCTGGGAGCGAATATAAATATTCAAACATTACAATTGCTCAGAAGACTTCCCTATTTCATCTCAGTATAGAATGTAAACTTAAAACTAAACATTGAAGAACTTTAAATAAGGATCGTCGTCAAGACTTTATTTGAAAATATCCGCTCAGCGCGTGGGAATATGTTGAGTTCTTATTTCCTGATGGATTATCCATCCAAGAGTTAGAATTCTTTGGCTTAGGCTATGTTGTCACCTTGTCTGTCTGTGTGTCACATTGTGTTTCTGTGAGTTATATATCCTGCTGTGGGTCACTTTTTCTTTATGTGAGTCATATGACCTGTCCGTGCGTCACGTTATCTTTATGTAAGTCATATATTCTATCAGTGGGTCATGTAATCTTTATGTGAGTCATATATCCCTTTTGTGGTTCAAGTTATCTTTATGTGAGTCATATACCCTGTCGGTGGTTCACGTTATCTTTATGTGAGTTATATATCCTGTCTGTGGTTCGCGTTATCTTTACGTAAGTCATATATCCTACCTGTAGGTCATGTAATCTTACTGTGAGTCATATATCCTACCTGTAGGTCATGTAATCTTTCTGTGAGTCATATATCCTGTCTATGGCTCACGTTTCCTGTCTGAGTGTCACAAATGCCTCATCTTGTTCCACTGTTTATTTCTATTTTTCAGGAGATCAGGGATGTAATAATATATTTGCGAATTATATGAATTAATTTTATATTACAGACTTTTAAATCGTGTTTGAAGTCTTCTGAAGAAAAAAACCAAATTAAATGAGATGATATTACAGGATATAGCAGACTGCTGCATCCATTGCGGGTGGGCACGTCTTCGACGTCAATTAAGCCTACTAACTAAATTAAACTGCACAAAATTAATATATGATTAAAAAAATGCTATCGAAAATATTGCATGACTCCGATAATTTTAGTCAGATAGTTGGTGAATTTTGGCTAACACGCGAAAGTTTGAAATGAAAGAACATCAAACTTCTTTCACGTGTGATATTCCCATCAGACACAAAGCTGGCAAAATGTGTGTTTCACTCTTCCTCAGAGACCTGTCAACAATACAAAATGGATGCATTCCGGGAGGAAAAAGCAGTCTGATTAGGGAAAATATACCCACACATTGTATGCATGCACTTATGCCTATTTAATGACATTGATGATATCCAGGTACCTTGATTATTTTGTCCATTTCTTAGATTACAGATAATGAAAATAATATTGTTATCAAAGTAGTCTTGATTTCATCATCCATAGACATACATGTACGGGCCTTGGGTTACAATCTACAGTCGTGTCTCTCGAACATAAGTGTCTTATTAATACGATATATCAATATGAAAATGTCTAACAATATATAAACAATTGTCTCTCATATTTATGATTTCTAAAAAAAAGGTTAAAACATCTTCAAACCTTACATTTCCAATTTCTAACTTGGAAGTTCATTTAACACGGGAATTATCACTGTGGCATACATGATATGTTCATAGTTTCAAACATCAAATTCTTATTTGATTTGTTAAAATGAATATCACATTTGCAAGACAGGCTCTGTTTCCTGATGAACGACGAAAAAGCTTTCACAACATATTTACTTAGCATCCGATCTAACAGCTCAAACAAATGCTATCACTGGATTAATTCATCCTGTTTTTTGCAATCACGTATAAAGCACTACATACATTAGTCTATGGTAAATAGGAACGATTAAAGTGATATCCATACAGAAACCATGTTAGAATTAATGACCTTCCTTTTGGAACTAAGTTACAACCTTTGTATGACAAGCCTTGGTCAATGAGCAACCTTCGGTACCCCAGTGAGGATGGTGGATTAACAATTAGGTGGCGCTGTCTAAATGTTGATTTGTATTCCGGTGGAACCATTGATATGGCTCGGACATTGCAGGCCATGATTCAGAATTAACCTAACATTTGTTTCATTTCCCTGACCTTTGCATAAGCTCTCAAAGCAGCAGATATCCAAAATACTAAAGTGCAATCTGTGCCTCTGGTGGACAGTGTGAAAGTGCGCCTCATAATCCAGTCTGCTGATATGCACAGCCATTACTCTTAATGAGACCGTGGTAGGTCGGGGGACTTTTTGGAGATGTTGGAAATAGTCCCAAAATAAGGTGGCATCGAAGGTGATAATCATCTCGTTAGGGGACCCAAACAAGAACACATCCTAAGATTGACACAGGCTCGATATAAGCTAAATTTGATTGTTCCCCTCATTCTACACGAGAAAATACGAGACCGGAAATCGATTTGAATTGTGTCATTGTCTAGAATGTTTTTTGTTTTTTTTTGGCATAGCAGCGAGCGGAGATGTGTGGTAGAGGAGTAAGTCTGTTCAGTACGTGCAAGTCTGCCCCTCTCCACACTGAAGGCACCATGAAGCCACAACGTAATGCCACAAGCTGAACAAACTAAATCCCAGACAGCTGGTCGTATGATTCCCACCATGATGCTCCCCAAAACGGACACCAATCCCCTCTCTACATCAGTAGTGGTGTTATGTATAGAGGCTGAATGTTTGATCTCTTTTTTGGGTAATGCTTTTATATCGTACATCAGGAGGTTTACGTATCAAGTAAAAAAATATAGAAGAACTTAATAAATCAATAGGAAACAAATAAAGATGGACACGTGATATACTGCAGCTGATGGGGTATAAAACTATGATAAATCTTATCCTATATATTCTATGAATGACAGGCACTGCCCATGGCATTGTCTGACTAATTGTTCACGCACAAATGTATGAAGCTTGGAGGCCACTCTCTGTCCACAAGGTCTGAGCTGCAGTGCAAGAGAGTTGCAGGCAATTCCTTACATTGGTATCAATTATTCACCATTTTAGCATGAAATATGGACTCGTTACCAAAACATACCTTATAAATAGATCCCTTACCGCTCATGAAATACATTGCAGACACCCAAAATAATCTGGATGAAAAATGGCGTGGTTTACACGTAGTAGGTGAAAAGATTGAGCGTGCATGATTTATAGATTTTTTGGCTCCAATCACCGCGTCTGACGAGCAATTCTCGCACTAACATGGAGGCAATGTGACTATATTCCACTCATGTGTGGCGTGTCGACGAGAATTATTTCGTGAACACAACGAGAAGTAGAATTCACGAGAACTCGGCACGAGAATCCATTAGGTTCTTTCTGCAAGCAAGCACCGGTGTCTTGGCACAAATTGAAACAAAAGATCTGACTGACTGTGATAATTGACAGCCTCGTTTTCACCACCGAATCCTTTAATTATTTATCTACTCCTACATGTAGTTCTGGTATTTTTAGAGAAACATTCCGAAGGCACAATACTGCATTGTACAGCATCGTTAAGCCATAAAGTGGGGAGCATTTTTATATGAATGATAAAATACATTTTCTGTGAAATGTCTGATGTGGAAACAGAGCTTGGATAAATGAATTATTGGCGAGCCCACACCACACTCCGAACGTAAACATTATTTCATTTGAACATCATAGAACTATCACTTCAGCTTTTGCATGATTTATTATTTGAACTAAGATCAGATATCCCTTGAATATTAAATGCTTGAAAATGGCAATATTCTCAGACTCAAAATAAATCTGAATTTCTGAAAAAGATAAGGATAGATGGAAATATGCATCTTGTGATTACATGACAAGATGATATCTAACAATTGTTAAGAATCCCCGGAGCCATTACACACTTGATAAAATACGATTCGCTGTGGAATATAAATGGGGAAGCATGTTTTGCCGTTTGACAGGTCCTACATTCCTTTTCTGTATTTAAAATGGATTAAGGCATGTAAAGAAATAAAGCAGAGCTTCTACTTCTGACTTGAAAACTAAATCCCATATGTCGTCAAGACCAAACAACATCCCATGGTGCAACAGTCACGACCGGAAGTTGCATTTCCCTCATCGATTTCCAGGCACAAGCTTCCAGGGAGACGGGACTTAAAACGAGAGAACGAGAGAAACAGATTATTGTCACTTGGACTTTGCCGCTTGTGTTAAGACCAGGCCACACCAAAATGAAGTGAACTAGATTTGCATAATAAATCAATTGCATTATTTCCCAAAGTAGCTAATAGCTTATATAAATATATCAAATGCATTATTACCCGTATTAGATCGTAGCATATATATATATATATATATGGACATGTTTATGTAAGGCCGTCTGTATAAACTGCAGAACGCGGTGCAAAATGTGACAAAAATCTCAAGATGAAGATCTGAACACAAAGGCTTCTTACTGAGTCTAAATATGGTCTATGTTTGACCTTAGTGTTGTGAACTGATATATAGATGTAGGGAGGCGGTGGAAGGTTATAATGGGGCCTCTTATATCCTAAAGGCCAGCATTGCCCTTTCGGTCTCTAGTGGAAATCCTAAATAAATCGTCCCAACTAAATAATCCCAAATAAATCATCCCAAATAAATCATCCCAAATAAATCTTCCCAATAAATCATCCCAAATAAATCATCCCAAATAAATCATCCCAATAAATCATCCCAAATAAATCATCCCAAATATATCATCCCAATATATCATCACAAATAAATCATTCCCATATAAATCCCACCCCTCCAGCCACCAGGTCTCCTATGTATAACACACCAGATAAATCCCACCCATCCAGTCACCAGGTCTCCTCTGTATAACACACCAGATAAATCCCACCCCTCCAGCCACCAGGTCTCCTCTGTATAACACACCAGACAAATCCCACCCCTCCAGCCACCAGGTCTCCTCTGTATAACACACCAGATAAATCCCACCCCTCCAGCCACCAGGTCTCCTCTGTATAACACACCAGATAAATCCCACCCCTCCAGCCACCAGGTCTCCTCTGTATAACACACCAGACAAATCCCACCCCTCCAGCCACCAGGTCTCCTCTGTATAACACACCAGATAAATCCCACCCATCCAGTCACCAGGTCTCCTCTGTATAACGCACCAGATAAATCCCACCCATCCAGCCACCAGGTGGCCTCGGTATAACGCACCAGATAAATCCCACCCATCCAGTCACCAGGTCTCCTCTGTATAACGCACTAGATAAATCCCACCCATCCAGTCACCAGGTCTCCTCTGTATAACACACCACATAAATCCCACCCATCCAGCCACCCGGACTCTCCGTGGATAACGCACCAGATAAATCCCAACTTAAAACCCATCAGGTTTCCATTGTGTAGGATGTTGCCAGGATGTTGCCAGGATAGTTGCCAGGATGTTGACAGGATAGTTGACAGGATGTTGCCAGGATAGTTGCCAGGATGTTGCCTCCTTCAGCTTCAGAGTCTTATTCCTGTTTACAAAATAACGACAAATTCCACAATCTCCTCTTTGGGAGAAGATCTATTTAGTGACGGATATTCAAGTTGATGACATACATTATCAAATTAAAAGAAGTTGAAAGGCAACAATCTTATTTTAGGAAATGGGAGTCATAAGAAGCTTATGTCAAAAAAGCAATAGCTATTAAAATCACGGTGCTTTACGGTCAGGCACGCAGCATCTTCAGGGAGACTTGGTGAGCACGTGATCCTGGCCATCCCGCATACGATGTTATGATTGGCAGAAAATGTCAAAGGTTTCCACCAATCTCTTAGGTTTGCCGATCGCCCCCTGGTGGTATAAACCTTCATGAACTGTAACGAACTCAAGTGAGTGAGCTTCTCAGATGCCATTTGGAGTTTCCTGTATGGCACTAATCTGACCCACCAGCAAGAACCATCCCCCACGCCAGAAAGGATGAACAATAGAATTGTCACTGCTATCAGACAGCCCCAGGAAATAACTGCACTTGCCCTCGTGTGATTGGCTCACCCCGTGCAGAGATATGTTTGTCTGTACCCAAGCATTCATAGCGCAATCCTAGGAAGTGCTCCTTATTACACATAGTATCTTTAGACAGATGAAGGCTTTTAACTGCATTTCGTTCAAGTCATCAGCTTTAGAAATACATTATTTTCAATATGCATCTCGAACAATATTAAAGGTGTATGAATGAGCAATATCCAAGATGTTATTTGGTATATACCATATTTAGTCATGTAAAAGGTACACATTTCCCATGACACCATTCAAGACACGTGGTTTGCACATAGTAATCATCGTCTCATTAGAACATCAGTATAAACTTTGCCAATGTCATCACGTTCTACTTTCTAGCCTCAAGCAACTACTTGTCTACCTAGATTTATGTTGCACTATTCCTTCAATTTGCATTTTTCCAGATGAATTTCTTGGTTATGACATACCATTCCTAAGAAGTGCTTAGTTCCACAGGAAAGTTGAATTGGAAATACACTATTTCACACATGGTCTGAACAAGCTGCATATCTTCCTCTTTATTGATTGAGTCAATTTGTTTTTTTGTTTGTATGTTTGTTTCAGGTCCAATCCACCCGGTCACAGATTTACAGGGACAACGGGTTAACACTTTAGGCACGTGTCTCAGCTCATATGTGAAATTGTATCGTGAATTCAATCTCGGCATGACCGGGGATCGAACCCATTATCTTTGTCCCACCACATAGGAACTTATGCTAATCAACTTGCGCTCACACCTTCTGTCCCATGGCACATTCAGAAGAGAAAAAAATATATAATAATCATGGCAGGTCTATTTTGGTTGACTTTTGGGAGATGGGTTGTTTAAATCACAGTTTCATGACCATTTAAACATACCCTAGATCATAAGGTAAAGGCAAAGGTGATATTTATATATAACTGATTACAGACAATGTCGAACCAAAAATCCCTGCATTTCAAAGTTAGTGTAAAAGTTGGCATAAAAATAGTAACATGAATTCAATGCTGGTACAGCCGGGAATCGAACCCCCAACCTTTGTAAGCTTGCACTCTAACCAAATGCGCCACAGCCCGTGGCTGATTGGGTCAATTACAGGTTCATCAACATCTGCTTTTGCTCGAAATGATTTGATAAACAGGTGAACGTTAATATAAAGTTAACAGGAGCCTGTTCATCCTTGCCGACATTTTGATACTTTCCACAACTTTACCAGCCATTATTTGACATTGAAACGTTTTTGATTATTCTAATTTGTTCTAGGAAAATATTATCTTGATAAGTAAAAACTAAATTGACCTTAAAATAAGACTAAACCTTACAGGAACTGCAAGACTTCTAGCCATGTGATTTCAAAGATTAGGTGTATGCTACATTATTCTTGATGAGTGTCAAGATAAAAAAAAGCCTTGTTCCAGAGGATTGTCAACTTCTTCACTACTACTCTTTAACTACAAGATATTTTATACTTGAGGCTCTGTAGGTTTACCTCTGTACCTGACATCTCTAAACATAGACTGCTCTATGGATTTGCTAAAAAATGTAATTGGATATCACTGCCTGTCTTGTATCTAGGAAAACCAAGGCCATTCCCCCCATTAGATGGGTAAATATGGTTAAATAATAACATTGACAAATAATGGATAAACAAAAATAATGGATAAACAAAAATGTGTTCCAATAATAATGGAACAAAGATCACAAACTGAAAATGTCTAATGATTAAAGTCGATATTCACTCACATCCAGCCTGAGTTTTAAGCTTTATCTTTTCAAATCTCGGAGATTCTGCAGATGAAGATCATATTAAGATCTTAAATTAAGGATAGCACTTGTTTGGATACGATTTGCAATCAGCTTTATTACAAAATGTATGCATTAAACATTAGTCTCTTCTGAAATTAAGTAGACATTTTCTTTCATTTCTTTTGTAATCGGCTTCGTTACAAATGTTTGCTGTGAATGTTGTCCACAGGTAGACACTATACGATAGAATATGTTATGATCCCCTTTACCTCCCCACAAGTGATATGGTACAGCGACGGGAGCAATGCTAAATTTCAATCATTTTATGATTTCCTTTTTTTTAGTTTGATTGATTTTGACAACCATATGAGCATTATTCTACGTAGTACCGGGTCAAACAGAGGCATGCCATCGGGACTCAATGCCCTACACGTTTCGAAGAGTAATTTGGGATCTTCCTTTTGCATTTATGAGAATGTTTATAGATGTATCCCAGAATATATATACCTTTATTATATGTCTAGAGATGTTTGTATATGACTATTATACATCTAGAGGTCATTTAGATTAAGTACAGAGTGTTCAGGCACCCAGTACAAGCACTAGCAGATTTATATAAAATTATAGGCTCGTACAGGGTCTGCAGCCTCGTCTAGGTAGGTCTTCTTATGGGCGTGGCCAATTCAAATATAATATATTACTTATTCGCAAATGTAGGAGCTGTAAACCTCTGATAAATACTTGGAAACTCTGAAGTTCCATGTCAGACTTAAAGTAATAGTAAATTGGAATATGATGTACGTCACATTAGAATTAAGTCGAGTTTCCCAGTGCGTGTCGAGATGCAATGTGCCGGGGGTCCGCCTGTGAAATAATAGAAAGTTGTGACAATAGCGTAAATGATAACATAATTTCCTGCAAATTGGGTTTTAACAAAATTAAAAATGTAACCCCTAAAGAATTTTAAAAAAAAACAAAAAACAATAACAAACAAAAAAAACAAATCAAGTGAAACGATTTGGAAAGTACTTTGTCACATTCTCATAATTTCAGACTTTTGTAAGTTATTTTCAAAAATTTACAATATTCCTTATTCATAAAACTGGTCCAGTCATCTGCATCATATCCATGTTTCATTCATTTCTATCACTTCATTATATCAATATTATGTGAGAGTTTGTCTTCAACTTGACAATATTTCTTCGATATCTTCATTAAGAACTCTCTCCCACAGCTTTCTTTACCTTGCTTAGAAATGATATTTTTTAATTAGAGATCAACTCGTCAAAGACTTCAATGAGAACATATGGCTAGGTGTTATTGTTTTGTGATAGCTTATAATTTGAGGTTAATGAGTAGCTTCGCGGATGTGATTCATATATGAATCAAAGGTTCAGTAAATAATTAATCAAATTTACCAATAAATTGCAATTGTTATATTGAACAATTCGTGACATGTTTTTTATGACTTTAAATCAAATCATATATCGGGTATTTCTATGAAATAGTGGTTAGACACATTGCTATTGTCTGTTGTCTTCTTTTTCAAATTGATCATTATATAATTATTATATTTTGTGAGCAGTTAAATACTTTGCTGTCAGTAACTTCCACTTAATAACTATTTTATTCAATGAACCATATAATACGGTTACAAAGACAAAAGGATGTATAGAATATAGCAGTCACTATTTGCCATGTAAGCCTCATCGCCTCACTGACGTTTTCAGATGGAGATAATAGCTTAATCTCTATATTCATTCGCCTTAATAAACGGTGCGCACCTGTTTAGCACGTTGCATGATAGAACTCGCCTGTTCGGGTTGTTTTCCTGATTAGATTGAAAAGATCCCCACGTGTCATGGATTGGTGGTTGTAATGGGGCCATATCAAATCCCAAATCCTGAAAACCTTGCCTTGCCTTCCACAGACCAAATGAAAACTTTGACTATTTAATATATTGCAATAGATATTAGGTACTTCATGCTATATCTGCTATGTAAGGACAATGTTCAGATCTAGTTACACAGGTTGATTCCAAGCAACATGAGCTTGAAATTGTTTTTTTTTTTCAAGTAATAGAATGAACTTAGTAAAGTTTCAAATATCAGTTGAAGGCTGTCATCATTTCCATGTCAGTGCCAATATCGAATTGATTTAAATGCTTGTATGAAATTCCATTTTCTACCATCTTGATATATTAACGTTGTAAAATGAAATGTGTATGGAATCTCGGTGAAATGATACGTGTATGGAGTATCAAATTGGATATAATACAACTGAACTAATCCCACATCAATGGAAGGAGTTGGAAAAAGTGGGAAGAGTTCGAAAACTTAAACAAGCTCATCAAATAAACAGAATAAAACAGTATAAGTTGCTTTTCACTTGTGTTGAGGGCCCTGGTTTCCTTTGTCAATTTGCTTGCCTTTGAATGCATTAAACCTGATTAGTGTTTTGTGAAGGTGCATCATTACTATCAGATCCCAAGAGGCTGGTGGCTCAATTATCACAGATCACTATCTGTGGGTGAAACTAATAAAACACCTGTCTGGGAAATAAGTGCCATTGACAGATGATGCATTGCAAACTTGCTTTCCCGTGGCTTCATTGGCCTCAAGTCATCTGTTGATTGCCGCAGCCTTACCGCCGTAGTGATGCAATCTCCGGGGAGGACTCCATGGAAGGGCAACCCTCGGTAAATACATTTCCCTTAATAATCTCTAGCGCCACATTCTTATAGAGATGAATAATATTATGATCACAATATGAGACGTCAGGACGTCCGGCTTATACATCCCAGCTTGCTCACCTTACCTCAGGCCACGGGCCGTGGCGCAGTTGGTTAGGGCGCCAGCTTATTAGCACCAGTTCCTCTGTGGTGATCCAAAGGTCGTGGGTTCGAACCCCGGCCGTGCCGAGATTGAACTCATGACACAATTTCCCACATGAGCTGAGGCCCGTGCCTAAAGGGTTAACCCGTTGTCCTTGTAAATCTGTGACCGGGTGGGTTGTCATGTCAAGGACCTGCGACATGACAATTCAGTGAGGCAGCACTATATCTGCTACAAGTAGGTCTCATCACGAAATAACTGAAATAATGTTGAAAGTGATGTAAAACTCCAAACAAACAAACTCACCTTACCTCACTCTCAGATTCATCACACAAAGACATCATGAATAGCTAGCTTGATAAAGATTATCTCACATTATATTCAAGTCAACATTTCAACTTTCAGTATAAAGAATTATCCGTGTCTTTTGTAATTAGTTGATATAAAGGCGATCTGTGAACATTTGTCCACATGCTTTCTCTCTACATATTGCAGATATACCTCTATCAGGAATAAGCACGTTCCCATCCCTCACAGTCCACCTTTGTATTCAGTATTCCTGTGATATACTGAAAGTATGCTACACACAACAAGCACTTCCTCTAAGATGGACTTCCTAAGCTACTTCCTTTTCCCCAAAACGTCTTTTGAATTTTTTAAAATGATTTCCTTCATACATCCAATATTTCCTTCACATAACTTTAACCATTTTCGTTTCATACTTAACCTAAGTGTTATCTCATTTATATCACTTCATCTTCTTCAAACATGAAAGTAACTGCTCCCTCCTGCCATTATTTTTAATTAAAATACATATCACGAGAAGTTACGTTGCGAGCTGCGATCACACTCATCATGCCTGGCTACGTGATCAAATAACACCTTGCCTGCCTCACCATGTCTAGCCATATGACCAAATAACACCTTGCTGGAATCACTATGTCCGGTCACATGATCAAATAATACCTAGCTGGAATCAGTATGTCCGGTAACATGATCAAATAATACCTAGCTGGAATCACTATGTCCGGTCACATTATCAAATAACACCTTGCTGGAATCACTATGTCCGGTCACATGACCAAATAACACCTTGCTGGAATCACTATGTCCGGTCACATAATCAAATAACACCTTGCTGGAATCACTATGTCCGGTCACATGATCAAATAATACCTTTCTTGGCTCACCATGTCCGGTCACGTGATAAAATAACACCTTGCATGGATCACTACGTCCGGTCACATGATCAAATAACACCTTGCCTGGTTCATCATGCCTGGTCACGTGATCCAGAAATAGCCCCTTTATCTGGCTCACCATGTCCGGTCACATGATTAGAAGACACCCGTCTATTAGAAGACACCCGTCTACCTCAGGGTACTTTGGCTTTAAGGTGATCAGCCTCCACTGATTATGCCCAAGACTTGAACACTGGATAGCAGTGGGCTGCAGGCAACCAAGACGTACGCATTAACTCTTATAACGTGCAGTGCTTCCTCAAGGTAGTAAGATCAAATTATTTTCATCATTGTAGTTGTGTCTAGCTTATTATATAGCATAAATACGACACTGGATTTCTGGAATTGAATTTGTCAGCCCCATGCTTCCCAGATGGAGTTGAGTTAACATGGTTAAGTAAAGATCGGTATACCGATGTGATAACAAGTATGTATCCTGTACACAAACAAGTCCGCCATGATAAATGTTTTCTACAAATGCCACACATCTGATCAACGTTATCACAAGCCTTTGAACTACGTAGAGATTTGTTGTTATATACTTTGATATTGCACTTTATGCTTGGGGCACATTAGACGTGAGTGGACTATATGTACCAGAGTAATTGGCACCTGCATGAGTATCAAACAATTGGTCCCTTAAAAAACGTCAAGCAACTGGCACCTCCATCAACATCAAGCAACTGGCTCCTTCATCAACATCAAGCAACTGGCACCTGTATCATCATCAAGCAACTGGCACCTGCATCATCATCAAGCAACTGGCACCTGCATCAACATCAAGCAACTGGCTCCTTAATCAACATCAAGCAACTGGCTCCTTCATCAACATCAAGCAACTGGCACCTCCATCAACATCATGCAACTGGCACCTGTATCAACATCAAGCAACTGGCACCTGTATCAACATCAAGCAACTGGCACCTGCATCAACATCAAGCAACTGGTACCTGAGTCTGTTTGTAGTATAGATACAAATATGTGATCAGTAACACCCACTAACTGCACAAATCTTACAACAGTTAATAGATTCGTAAGGATAAATGGCTTGTCTCAGGCTAGAAACATGTACATGTCAGTATTAATCAGTTAAGCATTGTGCAGCTTCTTCTGTGCTGTCTATTGTAGCAGCCCATTCCACCTAGCTCGCTTCTTACTGCCTCCTCTACAAGAACCCTAATTGCTTTCCACATTGGTCAGTCAACTTATCATTCTTCTGTTTCCAGTCACAGCCAGACACTGATGATATGAAGGGAACAATATGACCCCCGTGGCTTTGATCTCTAGTTTGTAAATATCACTGGTATTGATTTTATTTGCATTTAGATATCTTTTTTCAAATCAAAGATAAGGACATCTAAAAGCTATTTTCTATCTGCACACTCCAGGGAGCTTTTCTGGCCGTCTGTGTCTGGCTCAAGACGCATAAGGGAAGCTGGATATAATACAATATTTTTAAAGTGTCTGACATTCTAAATATGTAATTCTGATATAGATAGAGTGTCATTCCAAGGAAGGCAAGGAAGGCATTTAGATGTCAGGACCATCATTTAATCTCAAATATCGCAATAGAATATATTTTCTCATGATGAATAGTGGTCTATCACTGGGTAACCAGGTCTGACGTAGGACTACAACAGTATGTAGGAGCGGATATCAGACAGGCAGTAGGCACCCAGGGCAGATATCAGACAGGCAATGGCCACCAGGGCAGATATCAGACAGGCAATTGGCACCCTGGGCAGATATCAGACAGGCAATGGCCACCAGGGCAGATATCAGACAGGCAGTAGGCACCCAGGGCTGATATCAGACAGACAATAGGCACCCCGGCCTATATTGATATCAACAGTTAACTAGGGTTGATGTCAATAGTTATTCAGGACAGATGTCAATAGTTGGTCTCGGCTAAAATCAATAATTAGCCAATATAGGCAGACAAGAGTTAGCCAATATAGGCAGACAATAGGTTTGATGCAGACAATATAGGTAGACAAAAGGCCTGATGCAGACAATATAGGCAGACAAAAGGTCTGGTACAGACAATATAGGCAGACAATAAGCCTGATACAGACAATATAAGCAGACAATAAATTTGATGCAGAAAATATAGGTAGACAATAGGTTTGATACAGACTATATAGGTAGACAATAGGTTTGATGCAGACAATATAGGCAGACAATATATGTGGCAATAGGCAGAGATCCTTATTGAAATCCTAGAAGATTTTATTGTCCTCAAGCAATATTTATAGCAGACTGAGGCAATGATTAGGCACCTGTCTTTCCTCATTTTCAAACAAGCCGGTTTAATAATAATTAGAAGACACATCTCATATTAAAATATCTCATAATTATTCAAATAAGATCACTTCTGTGTTTATAATTATTGAGAATTCTTCCGATTCATTCTTGAGTAACTCTCAGATATTCAAACATGAAATCAGTTTTTATATCTTAAGCATTAACCCTTTTTATTAATATGAGATAGAAAAATAAATAAAAAAAATTAATTTGTAGATTTCCTTTTTTATTCTAATATAGGTTCAGATTATTAGCTCGGCATGCTAATGTCTTTTAGGAATAAATCCTTTTCGCAAAGTAATCTTTAGTTAACCGAAAGTAACTTTCTCGTTATTTAATTCTAGACGTGTTGTTTTCTTATAAAAAATAATAGAATGCCTTCATTCTATTAATCCAGGAACTAAATTAAATGCACAGAGTTCAGATTTGTCCTGGATAGGAGAGTTCAAACGCAAAGCCATTTGTTTCAAAATGACGTTAACGTGTTCCTATAAGTATGTCATCTAATTCACAGTAAAAATGTCCGCAGGAAATTTGTTTTGATATATATATATATATATATATATATATATATATATATATATATATATATATATATATATATATATATATATATATATATATATATATATATATATATATATATATAGAAAGAGATTGTATCAGATATGGGGTTTTTACCAATCTCAGACCTGTCTTGTGGGGCATTGACGTACTGTGAGGCATATAAAATACCCTACTCTTCATAGTGCAGCTGCTTAGTCACAGTTACACAAGTAACCTGTACAAGGCCTTTTTGAAAAAACATGTCTGAGAAGCATATTTATACAACCAGGCAATAACTATATAAATCACTGCCATCTAGTGTCACATGTAGTAATAAGTGCCCTAGTGGTGGATAATGGCATTAGCGCCATTGATATGAATGTTAGATTTGTGAGGTATGTAAATCAATTTCATTATTAACACCAGATGGCACTCTCCTGTCACACACAATAAGGTATGAGATGGTACCCCATAATGAGGTCTGACAAAAATACCTCCAGTACCTCATATCTGTAACAGCTTCTAAATATATATATATATATATAAAAATATTTATAAATATATATATATATATATATATAAAAATATTTATAAATATATATATATATATATATATATATATATATATATATATATATATATATATATATATATATATATATATATATATATATATATATATATATATATATATATATATATATATATATATATATATGTATATATACATATATATGGTGAAGAAATTTGTATTTTTGTGTTGCCTGTTCCAACAATAAAACATAAAAGCACACAGCATGGGTTACCCTTTGTGCATTTTTTATGTGATGGGTTGACAAAACAATACAACAGGTTTACAAAATATGATATATTCTAACCGAAGTTGTTTTCTTCTGTGGATCTGTATTATCAAAGACTTAGATTCAAGTAAAATATATCTGACTCAATTGTACACCTTCAAAAGAGATGAATTCCATTTTGTCTTCTGTTTCTTTGCTTCACATGCCAGACTTATACGTGGAAGCAATATTAAAACAGATGGAAATTCTGCACGCAAAATAGCTTCTTTTTATCCGGCATAGTTTAGTACCTTCGAGGATAGGAATTTGAGCAAATTGATGTTGAGAGTTGTCCCATATCTGCAGCATTTTCTTACTTTTAGCACGCACAATTTTAAACCCTCACATGTAACTCGACTACAGGGATAAATATGTTTGCAATAGGAAAAGATACTAACACGTTTTGAGTCAAGGTGATAAATGTGTTTGCTCTAAGAGCTGTATACAAAAAAGGCTTAGACATTCATTTTTTTCTGGTAAATTTCTGTGATACATGCAAATATGTTCAGTCATCGCGATGTTTTTGGAACGGAAACAAAAGACTTTATGTAACGGTTTTTGTTTAGTTAGAGATGTTTAGAAAAATAAGGCGCTTTTAAATGAGAGTGTTTAAGGACTTGCACCTTATCCATGGAAGCGTATTCTGTGGCAATTTTATATTTCAACTGTATGCACTGTCACCATGGATCATCTGTTTCTACGATCTTTGTCACAGCATCGCCTTATTATCACTGCCGTATGTCCACTCAACCCTCACGTACTTACCCCTTTGCAGTGGTCACTTACTCATGGCGAGTATGTCCACTCAACCCTCACGTACTTACCCCTTTGCAGTGGTCACTTACTCATGGCGAGCTGTCATTAAGAAGATAGTCTTTTGCAAAATAACATGGTATAAATACATTACGCTAAGCTGTCACTTAAGGCAAGACGAGCAATCAAAGTATCAGGTTTTTTTCCTGTTCCTGGGATCTTATTTCTTCCAGCTTCCTTAAACGATGTACATGGTTTAGGAATAACGATGCAGGTACCAGTAACAGGTGCGGGAGAATGTACGTTCTCTATCTCTTTTCGTGCGTACCATGCATCAAGCATTAATTTATGGTGTCTGACGGAGGGAAATGTTCACCCAAACAGTTTTGTTTAATGAACATTATATTCAGCGGCTATCGTGGGGAAAATGTTTGAAATATAACACTAAACTTTGATTGTTGTCAGATACATCTAAGATCTATAAGCTACAGCAAACAGGATACAAGTTGCTTGAATATCTTCTGAGACGATGTTTTTGAAGTTTTTTATATCATTTTTGTGCTTAAAAATGAGAAAATCTAGGAAAAAAAACTAGGAAAACGTTCAATGTAGCTGTATGTGTTTAGCACTAGGCTTTGCACTCAGATATCTGCTGAAAAATGGACTATGTCAAAGGGTATTCTACATTCGACATTGGGTTCAACATGGAAAGGGATTTTAGTGTATTTTACATATACATTAACCATGATAGTTACTTTTGAAAAAAAAAACATTTGCCAAGGTTATATCTTAAGTGATCCATGGAGGCAATGCACGAATATTTACCATGGTATTTCTGTGAATTTCACAAGTGTTATCATGTCTTTATTTGAAATATATTATTTGAGTGAGTGACAGTCACCCAGAACGACTATAGATCTTTGTTATATCGTAGACACGAAAGTACTCGGGAAAGAGAAGTAAATAGGTTCTGTGTGCAAATCTACCTGACAACCTAGCTCCGGGCTGAAATATGTAAACACATCACAGATATTTCAAGCTATGCAATAGTATTTTGTTTACAGACTCTTTATTTGCCTATCTTTACATATCATGTGTGTCTACTCTCGCAGATTCACAAAGGCCAAAAATATATCCAATGCAATTTTCTCTGACCATGTAGGTAAGACCATATTAATCGAAATTTTCTTACCCAAGAGTGGCTGAAACTTATATCAGCTGAGATTTTTTAGAAGTATTATATTATCGTCCTAGTCTCACCTGTGTAGAATAAGTGCATTCTATGCAATACCTGCTTTTCATACTTTAGAATAAGCCGCTTGCAAAAGGCTGAACATGGAATGCCCTCAAGTAAAAAGGATTCAAAAATATGCTTTAAAGTAGACTAGATGTTCCATATTTACACAAGATCTCCATATCATGAGTGCCTATTAGGCAGATGGCTAAGGCATATGAATTTCCTGATTTCAATATTGTTATACTTTCTGTAATATATCTGCTAACAATGTACCATTTTGAAATAAGAATCAAATCAAATCCCATTTGCACCACTCATTCATATTGCATTATAATTAACACGTTTGCTTCCTTATTTTTAGTTGAAATTCTTCTCTTTACATAATATATGATAAACAGAGAGTTTAGTGATTTGTCTCAACTCTAATCGTTACCAAAACACAATTAAACAAGCTAACATCAAACTTAACAACTGTTCAGAAATCTGAGACATGAAGGTGTTTTCTTTATGTTTTAACACATCGTGACGAGTGCATGGAGATGTATACGATTTCATCTGAGTCATTGCAAGGTAACATGCCCAATATACATATGGGATAACGATCATATGAGGAAGGTGAAGGTTGAATATTGGCAGAGTATTGAGCTTACACAGAAAGCATTATCTCCCATTGTCTTTTTATCCATATTTACCAGGATATATTCCTGGTTATACACTTTATTATTATTATTATGGTTATACACTTTATTATTATTATTATGATATGTATATATATATGTATATTTTTAACGTCTGGGGTCAAGAAATTGATTGTGCCAAAGCATTATGCATGGGATTGACTGCAGATGGAGACGATCTACCCCATACTTTGTTTGATATACACTGGATACAGGAGCAATGTCCATGCCACTTGGGGGCATTCTATGGCAGAACATTGTCACCACTCGGGTGGAGGTCTACGGAGAGCAATAGGGGCATGCTCTGTCAACTTCCGATTGATCCTTTCCTGCTATTTGTGCAATTATCACATTGATATCTGTAGTTTATTATCATGAGGATTGCATGGTGCGGACCGAAGCATGGAGTGGAGACACATGTATGTGTTAAAGGGGTTAGCAAGCATCTTACTTCTATGCCTCGTTCATTTAGCAAGACAGATGCATTTCCCTTTTGTATTTTGGGATAGGCAGTTTTTGTCAGTCATGAAATAACCAACCTCATTTTATTTCCCAGGTACTTCTAGCTTATCAAAACTCCCAGACGTTATTGTGGATTCAATATGCTATCCACTGTGAAGCAGGCATGAATGTTGCAGCTATAAGGAGACCCTTGGCAGGGTTTGGTGTTTCTCAATAAAGCAGGAACTGTTTTATGCACCTTGAGGGTGTCCTATAGAAATGTGTTGCTTTTCAATTCCAATTTGATGGGAGCTCTCTCGGCTTATTAATTAGTTCATTGTCCGTAGGGTCGACTTACCTACATGTACATGGGGTGAAGGAATTCATTTTTCCAGAGCTAATTCATCAAAGCTTTTATGAATTGGGGTTTGGTCCATTTGGGTCGATCTGATAAAGTAATTTAGACATGCCCCACTGATTAGGCTAATATTATATGCTAGTATCTGTTAAAGCCAACCAAGGCAGAAGTATACAATATAAGAGCGCTAAATATTGTTCAGCTAACCTCATAAATCTCATTTCTTCTTCAAGACACCCACTAATTTAAGTGTTTCCTTACCAAGAGTTATTGGCTATAGAATGGGCCTATGGGTTAATTTCAGGTGTAAGACAACCATTCCTTTGCTGGACTGTATTTTTGTGTTTCATCTCCCTTTTAGCAGGCGAAACCTAAAACGTGAAGGGCATGACCCACAATAAATCGTCACTGCCTCTCCATTGAATGGAGCAAGTCGGCTTCCATCTTCTGCGTGCTTGATCACAACAACCCAAATATCACTGTCAAAATCAACAGATATCCAACTCTGGTGTACACAATAACCAAACAACAGGAAAAGAAATATTTACAAATCACATGTCAAAGGGAAAGACTAACAAACAAAAACAAGAGTTTCTGGATGAGACAGAGATTAAGATTTTACGGTGGCAAAATATATGGCCCACTTAAAATATGATATTGTGCACCGTGTGACAAGTAACAAATGAAGTCATATCCCTCACTACACCCAAGTACACAAGGTGAAAAGATAGATGCAATTTGTGAAAAATACCTCTCATCTTGAACCTCATGACAGAATCGTTCTGAACAACTCATGGCACCGAGGGAGACGTTCTCATGTCCCCTTTAAACAAGTACTGTTTTCTAATGATCTTGCATTTAGCGCCTATGTAGAAGTATATGTTCATCAACTTCCCCTTTTTCAGTGGTTATGATCATGCATGTGTCAACTGACACCAGTATTCTTCAGAAGCAGCCAAGCGTGTTGTTTCCCTTATGGTACATGTGTATTTGTGGTCTGAGACCCTTGCAAACGGTGGAAGTTCAAGAGTGCATTGCTGGCAGTGTGAACCTTTGGGATATTAATAGGGGTTGAATTCATCTAAATGGTGGGTTCTTCGAATATGACTTGGCCGTTTAAAAAATGGAAAAATAAAAATGATGTGAAGTTCTGGCCGTAGACTATTTAAAAAAGTTGGATTTTTATTTTATGTATATTCATATTTATTTTTATATATTCAGAGTATTAACTAGTTATTAACGTCCCCACTGTAGTTGATAAAATGAATTAAACAGTTCCGCTATGTGGTCTTGATTTAAATTGATTGTGGTTTGTATAATGCATACTATTCCTGTTTTTAACCCCCATACGGGATGCAGACAACACAACACAAAACAGGTCACAACTTGATAACATGATAAAAGTGAGAGATGCATTGAATCTCATTTTTGTTTTATTATTTGTATTCAATAGCATTTGTACTTATGTCAGCCTGATGATAATAATGGTTATACGCGTGATATCAACAGATCTGTGAATCATAATAGGTCAGCGCTCTCATTCACACGCCACCAGACACCGCCGTATATGCATATTGACATACAATCACACCCAAATATAAAGACACGTTCATATTATCATAGTTTGCTAGGACACTACTCCTCTCCTGGCGACCAAAGTGGACCATGAATTTACACAGTCCATGACAGAAAATCACTCCCAACATTCTATCTAAATCGGTGTCAATTTACTGAGTATATTATCATAATTTACACTACTTTTGTATGTGATATAGTAGAAAATGTTGTGGGGAAGAAGTGCATAAATCTCCTGTATTTTCATTGGTTTCCTACTGAAGATAACTTTATAAATTTGACAAATGTCCAAACATAACAAGTTAGCTTTGACAAACTTCTCACATTCATTTGTCGTCATCTATGAATGTGAGGCATTTATTACACTATGATAAATGTATATGATCTGCATTGTGATAAGATGCTCATCAAGTTCACTGATTTATAATCTGTTTTACGTGATCGATATTTTAGGAACGTGTTTGATAGCATGATCTTTTCTTAATCAGCGTGAAACCTACTTAAGGATATGCAAATAATAGTATAATCTTAATCATCGCACATTGTACGCTGAACCTGGAGTGATGGGAATGTTGTTGGCCGTAAATTATAATATATCAGTACAGAGCTCCGGCACCCATAACCGGGGATACACTCACCGCCTCAGGTGCAAACATACAATCAATCTTATTTCCATTCAACTTTATTAAGACATTAAGTATCCTTGGTGCAGTTTCTGGACATGTGATGTCACAACCTCCTTCTTGTCTCTTAAACACTACTTGAAAGCCGAGACAGTATAATGATGTTATATACATGTTGTTATGATTAAGCAATCATCTCTTCAAACAAACTCAGAAAGTATCTGTGACAATGTGTTTTACCCTGATGGTGTTTGTGGAGGACAAGCATGACATATTTACAATTCTCAAGACTGAAATCGATTTTCCATATGTTTATAACTCTATCATTGTAGGTTATCACGGTATCAAGTATTTGCCCTTCAAACATTTAAATATACAATTAAAACTTTCATTTACTATTTAATACATATTGATATTTATCAGTCTAATATCACAGACACCTTGATATAGTCAGAACATGTTTTCTCTTTATTCTGATATCCAGAGAATCCCCTAGGTCATATAACAGTGACAGTGTTTTGTTCCTGTATAAATAGACATGCAAGGCATTGGGGACACACATATAATACTGGCTATATTCAGAGTATTACCTCTGCCCAGTTATTACCGTCCCCACTGTAGTTGCTGCCAATAAATAATACTGTGTAAAGAAGTCCTCGTCTGATGAGACTACCTAAAGTTAGTGCTCTGAGCACCCTGTTTAGCAGGAAGCATTATATACGAGTATAGCTAATGAAAGGTTTTGTGTAATCTCTAGGGAATGGTGATGGAGGTGTGATTGTCACTCACCTGTGCTCACCACCTGTCTCTGTAGATGCTGGGCATCAGAAGAGGTGCACCTTCCTGAGGTATCCCATAATAGTAGATTAATCAGTATGACGATACCCAGCCCCACTCCCAACAGTCTCACTAGCCGAGACCTCCCTCCTATAGACCACAGCATGTCCAACTGTCAACTCTCCAACTGACTACAAGAGATATTATATAGAGCGGTTATGCTACACAGTGGGATGTACGGTCCATGTGTGTATAGATCTGGACCGGTGTTTTCTGTAAGCCGCCACAAGAGGCAATAGGTTTAAGGTGGTGTTGAGATGATAGTGTTTTGGCAGCCTGTTCATTTCCATGTGTTTCCTACGTGTTAGCGGTTGGCTTGCATGTAACGGCGGCACTCCTGCCTCAAGCCACGCCAGGCACAAACTGACAGCCGACTGAGTCACACCAAGAATTGCTATCTGTGTGTTGTGGCTCTCAGTAAGGTATAAAAAATCACTTCCCTCTCTCTCACCAGCCTAGTCCGGGCTCACATAACCAATGGCTGAGGATTGCACTGTCATACACAATGGATAACATGATGACCTCAGCGTGTGACTGGTGAGACCCGGGTGTAAGCTAGATGTGCCTGTGAACACACACCTCTGCCCTCCCTGCCTCCACTCTTTGGCAACCTCCAGGCATGCGCTGTCTGCTTGCTCCACTGATTCGCCCTCTCTCTGCACATCCTGACACCTCCTACCACGTTATATAGCAGTGTCAGTTGTGCATGGCTGCCAACGTCCACCTTGGCTTCATGTTTCTCACTCAACATGTCAAATAGGATGATATTCTATGTAGTCTCAGTTGTGTCATAAACATTTTGTTTTTGTTTTGTTGTTTTGTTTGTTTTTCTTTTTTTTGTCTTTTGACGTTTCATCATATGTTAGCACCTGAAATAAGCTGGTGAGGTGAAATATATCGGCAGATGACATTAATATCAAAATGAAAGGAAGTAAATAAAAACTCTAACCTTATCATATGTAAAAAAAAGTATTGGAACACTTATGTTTTGGCACTCATTTTGAAAAGACCACAGCATTATAGTGACAAGTTGGCCGTTTTTCATACACAGAAGTGGCAGACCAATGTGCACCTATGTATGTTGCTGAGAAAAATGAGGAGAGTTAAAAAAACACGTCATAAAATAAGCAAGATACCTACATGGACTGAACACATACTGAAATAATGCATGATGCCAGTTGGTGGTTAAAGAAGCTATTTAAGTACATCGTACAAGAACATTTTGAAATAAACCCACCACTTTTGCAGTCCAGACCCGTTTAATTAGTGGCATCCATTATTTTATATTGCAAAGATATAAACGTTTTTGACCTTGCCCAACTCTTTGCCAAACCCTATAGTCTCATTTAGCAATTAATTGTCATGCTATCGGTCCACTAAATGTGATATTATTGTAATATCTTAATGAGAATATTTGAAATATCTGTTTTGAAGTTAGGTGATATTTTTACTAATATTGCTCCAATAAAATGAATCATGTATGACTTGTATAGTGAAGATAAATACTTCTGCCTTTGCGAATGGGAAAGAATGTCTCCGCTCATGTGCATATTCTGGTATTCTTCCCACTCTCACTGCATCTATCAGTCTTTCATCTCTGTCCATGTCAGTTAAATCACCAGGCAAGATAATGGACATTATGTACAAGCAGGTCATGAGAACAGCGCAGATGTAAATATATCAGTTGAAACTGCAAAATAAAGCATTTATGATTAATTGCGTAATGCGGATAAGACATAAAGTGATTATTTCATATTGACCTCGGAGGCCTGGTGTAGTCGGTTACATGCCTCAACGATTAAACAAATGAAAAGTAACTATTACCAAAACAATATGTTGAAAATTTGTGTCACTGCAATTATTTGTATTTAGTTTTTGTTTTTAATAACTGAGAAATAAGGAAGTGATCGTCTTGTCAATATGGTTAACAAACATGTACTTATGATTTGGGATTTTCGCTTGAATCATCTCCTATTAATTAATTTTGTGGTAGTGTTTCTATTTCTTAATTGATTAATGTGAAGTATTCTCTAATTAATTAATGTAAAAAATATTATCTAGTGAGGAAACGTTAATTCAATATGAATGATTCTTTTGTAACCGAAAATATAAAATTTCCTTCATTGCTTTTTAAAATGTTCCAACTGATTGTATTTACTTTTATAAAAGTGTAACATTGAGTCAGATACATTTGTCATAAATCCTTAACATTTATGTAATGCTGTTTGACATGAAGGGTGTGATATAATCATTTTAAGTATTATTTTGGTTGAAACAATAAAAACATAAGAAATACAAAGTCTTCCTATCTAAAATAGCTGTCAAGACCCAGTTCTAATTTGGGCACGTGGGGTTAGGGTTTAATGAGTGGTGTGTGTGCTTGGGATGATTTTATAGCGCTCTGGGCAAGGGATATCAACAAAACCCCTTTTGAGTCCCCAACTGCGGTAAATGCTTTGAAACTACATATACTGACCTTTGAAAGGCTCCTGACTTATCTTTAAGGCGAAAATACAATCATGGATAGAAAATGTTCCTAGCAATCATTATGGGTTCATTATTCTATCATTGTTAAATCGTTATGAAATTATTGCAAATGTACCGGATATGACTTCTTGTTCATAGATAAATATTGCTGCACACGGGCATTTTGGTGGATAAGTGTACTGTGTCTACATGATTGATATACAAATATCCTAATGTCAATATATTGTATCCTGATATTAAAAGTGGCAATGACATTGTTAGAGTATACCAATCTATTTATTGAGACCATTCACTCACAATGGTGAGCTCAATTTGGAGTAAATGAGAGCAATGCATTAGAATAAATGTGCATGATTTATGTAATTTTGATTTGATAGTTTACACATACAATATTTAACATGTCAGTATCGTCTGTCTTATAATGCGGGTAACATATAATATTCAATTTCTGATTTCTATGACAAGCAAAAATGAAAACAAAAGCCTTCATGACGTACTATTTCTAAGCGAATATATCGAACTTTGGAGGTGAAGCAATGAAAGAACATCCGTGGTGGATTGAAACGTTCAAAAGAGATAAGTCGCGTATGCATTTTCATGCATTGCGCTAGCCGCAAAATCATTATTATAGTAGTATAGTGGTTGCCAAGCGAAAGTGAAATGTGTTAAAAGCATGGTGGCTGTAAGTTGGTCAAGAAATCCCTAAAAATCTCACAAGGGCCTAGCATATAATGTGATAGGGGGCAATATTTTCTACATATTTTCTTGAATTCTGTTTTCTTGAATCATGCACATGTATTTTACTCATTTTGATCGTCTTGTGCAACTGTATCTATACGATAATAGATGACTTGAATTCATACTATCATTTCTAATGTTGCTATTTAACTTCTGTGACACCCCAAGGCAGAGAACAATCGATCATAACATATGAACGATCTGACCCTACTCTTTCCAATACTATAATGTAGGCCCTCCTACCATGTGCATGTTATATGTGTATGGACTAAATCTTTAATATGGTAATCTGTATTTCCTATCTATTTATCTTTGGTCGTACTCTCTTTTACCTCTCTTATTCAATTGATATCATAAACTTATTTTCACCCATTCATATCTTCCGCATGCATGACTCCCATTATAATTTTATTTGTGATACTTCACCATTCATCCCCATGGCATGACGCAATCACGCACCGAAATAATCTCTTTTGCCCAAGCTGTTTTTTTAATGTGAGGATGTCTGTATGTCTTTCATACTGAGCAGATGCCACTATTCGTAAATTGCATTGTGTGTGTATCAGACAGATGGGTGAGCTCCACTTCACGTGACTGATTGCCCTATCACAATAATTTTCAATAAACATACAAGACGCTGTTAAATCTGTTGGCTTTTGTGCACTGAAAGTTTTAATGTGTTGACAAAATGTGTTATTAATCAGTATTATTTAATTTATGTTTGGCATGTATTTTAATATTCTCTCAGTGTAAGATTTGAATTGTTAAATTTCCCACAAAATCCATTTCCGCGATTAATGCACTACAGGAAAGTAGCATTAATTGACGTGCATGGAATTCTTTGATTGGGATGCATATATTTACCTATATTGACAGCAATCAGGTTTATGTGTAAGCTTAGTATTTCAAAGCTTTTAAAGCATTGATATCAATATTCTGACATGTTCTTCCCTTAATAGAAATCCCTGATGTTGCCGAGGCATGATTGGAAACAAAAACCATTGTGAGGGATTCAAATGTTGAATACCATTGTGCCGGGAGGGCATTCACAGATATTGTATTACGGGCAAAATCTGGAAACCAACTGGCTGAAAGTAGGTTGAAAATTACCTCAAATTCTTTTAAGGATCTTTCTTACGTAGAGACACGAATGCATGCACAGGTATACAAATGTACGGCAAAATCTGTGAAAACTCAGCTGTGAAAACTGAATCATGGTGCTAAAGGTTGGCCGACAAATGTCTCACTCTCTCTATGGGCCTTACAGAGAATGTAACAACTAAATACAAAATAAGATGATGCTCAAATCGCCAGATGAAGATAACCCCTATTGGTTTCAATCATTCTCAATAAAAAATATCAGTAACTCAAAAATAAGATACTCAAATGACAATGTATTTGCAATATGGACCGCAACCACATTAACCTTATCATTCTTAATGCTGGATCTAACAGTTATATATAAGTACAAAGCATAATGCATCTGGCCATGGTGGTTCTGAGCCATAATGCATCCGGCCATGGTGGTTCTGAGCCATAATACATCTGGCCATAGTGGTTCTGAGCCATAATACATCTGGCCATAGTGGTTCTGAGCCATAATGCATCCGGCCATGGTGGTTCTGAGCCATAATGCATCCGGCCATGGTGGTCTTGAGCCATAATGCATCCGGCCATGGTGGTCTTAAGCCAAAATGCATCCGGCCATGGTGGTCTTGAGCCATAATGCATCTGGCCATGGTGGTCTTAAGCCATAATGCATCCTGCCATGGTGGTCTTGAGCCATAATGCATCCGGCCATGGTGGTCTTGAGCCAAAATGCATCCGGCCATGGTGGTCTTGAGCCATAATGCATCCGGCCATGGTGGTCTTGAGCCATAATGCATCCGGCCATGGTGATCTAGAGCCATAATGCATCCGGCCATGGTGGTCTTAAGCCATAATGCATCCGGCCATGGTGGTCTTAAGCCATAATGCATCCGGCCATGGTGATCTAGAGCCATAATGCATCCGGCCATGGTGGTCTTGAGCCATAATGCATCCGGCCATGGTGGTCTTAAGCCATAATGCATCCGGCCATGGTGATCTAGAGCCATAATGCATCCGGCCATGGTGGTCTTAAGCCATAATGCATCCGGCCATGGTGATCTAGAGCCATAATGCATCCGGCCATGGTGGTCTTGAGCCATAATGCATCCGGCCATGGTGGTCTTGAGCCATAATGCATCTGGCCATGGTGATCTAGAGCCATAATATATCTGGCCATGGTGGTCTAGAGCCATAATGCATCCGGCCATGGTGGTCTAGAGCCATAATGTATCTGGCCATGGTGGTCTAGAGCCATAATGCATCTGGCCATGGTGGTCTAGAGCCATAATGAATCCAGCTCTGGCGGTTTAGAGATCCAACATATTCTTTTCATAATTTGTCATCAGGCAATCACATCACGAATAACATTGTCGTAGTGTTTGGTGCAATAATGTGATGGGTGACGTTCATAGCTATAATTTCTCTGTGATATTGTTTATACATGGCTTGTATGTATGACTAGTTCTAGGCTCATATGCAAAATGCTAATTATTTGTACACCTGGGGGCTCTTTCCATGTATATATATAATCAACGCCCACTTAATATAGCATTAAGGGAGTCATTACCCTTGTTTACTTGTGCTTTGTACATACCATGTCAAGTTAGTTGACGAGATGTTTCAAATATCTTCATGAACAATGGCAGCTATTATAAACATCGTGTTTTAATGTTTTATTACTCTCAGAACAAAGTACATTTATTCTGGTAAGCTTTCTATGTAGTTTACTCTCAGAACAAAGTACATTTATTCTGGTAAGCTTTCTATGTAGTTTACTCTCAGAACAAAGTACATTTATTATGGTAAGCTTTCTATGTAGTTTACTCTCATTATGAAGTTAGGAAGACCTCTTCATATCACGGAGATATTTTAATTATATATAGGCTTGATTCAAATTCATTTATTGTGTATTCTTATAAGATTAGTAATGGTTTCCAATAATATCACGGTATAAAATATCCCCGGCTTTACTTAGATAATACAAACCATTGTATTTCAGTTTCTCGTAAGCATGTAGAAATGATATACTGATATATGACTATTGTGACAAAAATATCTCTACTACTAGATCAATTTGATTGCTTTAATATGTCTAATAATAAATGTTTATATCAAATGACGCATAATATATACATACTTGAACACACATACATATATATATATATATGTTTTTAAATATAAATATATATTTATTATATTTATATTTATATCTATACCCTCAACAAACGTTTGCTTCCAACTTGATGGGAGAGAATCATGTTGCCGCTAGGTGACACTATTGCATTACTTTCTTAGTATTTTGTTTGTATTCTATTTTAGTTATTGCATTATGGCGCTATTTACAGGATAACGCTTTAGTCGCTTCTTTGTGCATTATCATAATCAGCTGAACATAACTTCTACCCTCAAATAGCAAAAAACCCAGCTATTTTTGTATTTCATATTTTCAATGTTCTACGTTCTGGCTAACTGCCTATTTTCATTTCTATGAGTGTATTATGATATAAAACACCAGTAAAAAAATACAGTTATGTGCACCCAAAAATGAAATAAATTGGCAAAAAGCAGTTCACTAGCAAAAAAACAAAAAAAACAGTTAATTGATTACTTTCAACAATAACAACAAAAAACACTATTGACTGTCAACCTGGAAAATTGTCTTTGCTTTTTTTTATACAAAATGTTGTTTTGGCCATAACTGCCTTTTGGTACAGGAGGGCAGATTTGTTGCAGTTTCCATTTATGGTGATTTTATGTTAGTGGGGGATATTTTAGTATAAGACAAACTTGACAACACTTCCCAACCGTTGACTCCTCTGAGTGTACCCATGCCTACAAATCTGACTGCAAAATAAACGTTCGTTTCGCAACCTTGGGTGTTTGAGTAGGATAGGGAATCTTTCTGTATATCACTGCCCTACCCTTTTTGAATACAGATGTCATTCTCATGGTCCTGTGGATCACAATCAAAGAAAGTAAAGTGAGCATAAACTTTGTTCCAAACGACTGACTCTCTTCCTAGCCCATACTACACAACTCCATGTTTGTAAGTCTCTGCCCCAGATGCACCCATGTGACATATTAGCGGGTTTAATTTTACAACCACTCATTCATCTATCAGGCCATAACGAAAGGAACATCAGGAGTTTGATGTTGTGGAGAGGGCGCCAATTCTGGAATATTAAATACATTTACTCTTGTATCATTGTGATCAGAATGTCTGAGACGGCTCCATATAAAAATAGTGTGGCTCCATTACTGCTCTGTGTTTTTGAATCTTTACTTTTTTCTGGGACTGTGCTGGGATGGCCGTCTCTGGTCTACACTTTGAAGAAAGATGGAATTTTCAGATATTTGTGCAGTGAATTCAATGACAGTTCTGCAGAAGGAAAAAATACAGAAAATGACATGGATCTCTTCTTTATAACAGGCTGTGATGATCAAGAAAATGTGTTGTCTTTGGTGAACACTTTAGCTGCTTCTGCTCTTTGTTTGTTCACTTTTCCGAGTGGGTTCTGCGTGGATAAATGGGGACTGAGAACTATTCGTTCCGTAGGAAGGTACATTTTCAGTTATTTAATGGTTCCTCTTCAGCTGAATTAGTATAAATGTGCCTTTGTGGCGGAATGGAGATTTTGATTTGTTCTTACATTTTCCAGGGTATGTCTCCGATTATGTTTCAAATATGTTTATTTTTTATTCGGCTGCAGTTTGTCTGGAATGATCGGTTGCCTCCTCCTCGCATTTGCTGGGACTGAATGTAAGTTGCTATTTTCAGTTTGTTGTTAACATGTCATATATAACAATTTTACATTTTTATTCTAGGTTGTGAGCACCGTTGTATTTTGGTGCTGAGCACGTTGTAACTTGATGTGTTCAGCATGTTGCAAGCATGTGATGCTGAGCATGTTGCAAGCACGTGATGCTGAGCATGTTGCAAGCACGTGATGCTGAGAATGTTGCAAGCACGTGATGCTGAGCATGTTGCAAGCACGTGATGCTGAGCATGTTGCAAGCACGTGATGCTGATCATGTTGCAAGCACGTGATGCTGATCATGTTGCAAGCACGTGATGCTGAGCATGTTGCAAGCACGTGATGCTGAGCATGTTGCAAGCACGTGATGCTGAGCATGTTGCAAGCACGTGGTACATATAAATTCAGCAGTGAACAAATTCGGCGATCTTTGGCAAAATATAGTTACTCAGTTGGGATTGTCCCATCAGCAACCTCTTCTAGTATATCAACTGGAATGCTGATTTTTGGTCGGTCTCTGTCAGACAGTTTCTTTAGGTTCTTTCTCATCATCTCTCCTCAGTGTAGGAAGTGTCTCGACCTCGACACTCTCTAGTCTGGAATCATGTAATATGCTCCCCCCACACACCCTGCACAGACTTATGATGTAGGGAGCCCACTCGCTGGATACTGTAATTCTATGATATTAGCTCTCAAATAATACACCTCAATTTTTTTAGAAATTTAAAGTTATTCTTCCTTCTGACACATAGCATAGACAGTTTGTGAATATCTGACCTTGAGAGGGCCACTCTGACACTTGATACCATCAAATCACTCTCCATGCCACGGTGTCCATGCAGTGAATTAAAGCTCTTTTGAAGCTTTCAGTATCATGCATCACATCTTAAAATACACTAAACTTGTATCACAACAAAAGACATGATCATTTATTTGTTCATATTTTAATCATTCAGAACACTACGTCTTGTCCATTAAATTCACTGTAACTTTGAATCAACTAATAACTAAACTGTTATAGGCTGCCACCTTCTGCAGTCACCTATTGGCTAATTTAAGGTCATTTCACAGAGTAACGTAACGTGTGGAGTGAGTAGCCGTTTGTGAAAATCTTGATGTTGTGTAAAAACACACACAAAAACGTTGGAGAAAATGCCAACGGGATGGATGCTTTCTTGTTTGAGCAAGTGAGGAACTTTTTCTTGGCGTCGTGCTAACGTGATTAACGCAGTTGTGACATTACATAGAAACTTGTGTTAAACTTAGTCACAACGATCAGGCAACGAGCTGTATTGTGCAAATGTTACTGTCACATATAGACGGTCTCGTATGAACGATGTCAAAACGGTCAGATTTTTGTCAATTTTTGGAAATATTTCGAAGACCGCTGGAGATTTGAAATTACCCGCCCAAAAAATAAAAATGCACGTCCACAAATGGACGGTCCCATATCGTGTCCTGAACGTTTAAAACGGTTAGGGCGTGTTCATGGCGAGTAAAACAAACAAAATTTGGAAACGTCAAACGGTAACAAACTTTTCCATGTCGGGTGGAACGGTGTTAGGACGGTGCTAGAACGACGTGAACGTGTGAAACGAGCTGTCAGCGGTGCTCGGGCGTGAAGATGTTTACATGCGCGACGGTTAGAAATGATCACGTGACGAGCCCAGAGCGTTTAAAAAGGTCTGCGCCAACCAACGGTCGCATCATTTGGAACAAGGAGCTTGAAGAGAACACATCGACACATTTTTACTCTAGGATTACTTTTAAATCATGCCTCCCAGAGCAAAAAGAAGGGGTGGAGGACTTTCTAAATCCCCTCGGGGGAATAGAGGCAGGAGCACTACTAGAGGACGTACCCGGCCAAGATTACAAGCACTTATTTTTGATGCTGGAGAGAAAGTTTCAGAAGTTTCCACCCCACAAAGTGAAACAGTCACAGGTACATATCTAATTTCCATTTTTCTGCCGTTATTCTTCTCTGGTGTGTGTTCTGCCAATTACAGCTGTAGGCAAAATAGTGTGACAAACCTCATTTTAAAGCAAGAGAAAAACCAGAGCAGAAAAATGAAAAAAAACTGTATATTGTCACTTGTAGGATCGTCAGTTATTTTTAAAAAAATGCAAATGGCTAGCATTGGTATCACATGGTATAATGAAACTTTATGGTCAATGTTTTGAAAAATGCAAACTGTATGACATGGCTAGCATGTTAATAACATGGTTTCATGATGGTCAATTCTTTAAAATATACAAATGCAGTCCATCTAAACACTCTTCAATAACTGTATCTAATATATGTTGTTCAATTGTGATTTGGAGGTGCAGAGTTGTCAAATGACAGCAGCGATTCATCTGATGAAACACCACAGGCAACTCAGCAGGCAAGTCCTTGGCAGGCAAGTCCTTGGCAGGCAAGTCCTCGGCCGGCAAGTCCTCGGCCGGCAAGTCCTCGGCCGGCAAGTCCTCTGCAGGCAAGTCCTCGGTCAGCAAGTCCTTGGTCGGCAAGTCCTCTGCAGGCAAGTCCTTGGTCGGCAAGTCCTCGGCAGGCAAGTCCTCAGCAGGAAACTTCTCAGCAGGAAACTTCTCAGCAGGAAACTTCTCATCAATCTGATGAAGACGCATCACAGAAGAGTAATTTACACAGATTAAAAAATGACCAAGAAGAAGAAATGTTAATAGACTGGATCAAGGAGCATCCCTGTTTATGGAAGAAAGGCAACAGAGACTACAAAAATAAAGCACTGAAGGACCGACTCTGGAACTCAAAGGCTCAAGAGTTGGGATATACTGCAGATCACATTTCAAAATGGTGGAAAGACATAAGAGACTGTAACACCAAACTGCACAAATTCAAAAGTGGTGATGGGGCCAGGAATTATACTGACAGAGAAAGATGGATCATGAATCAGTTGATATTTTATGCACAGTCCATTTCACACAGAAGGGCCCCATTAAAAAGTGTAAGTATACAATCCCATTACATTGTTTGTAAGGTAAATCTTTTGAAAAATGCAAATAATGTTGTTACATGTCTGGCATTTGCAGTGGTGCCCTCTGGTGGTGAGAGTTTCTGAGCTGCAGGGCCTCCTCCTCTTCCCATCTCCTCTTCTGTTCTTCCATATCCTCTGTGGTTTTCTTACACATGTTTTGCTTTTGTATACTTGCAGGTTGAAGCTGCTTTAGCCAGAGCTGGTGGCGATATGGAAACAGCAGAAATGTTATGTGCAGCAGACAAAGTGGCCCTGGAGTCTGCAGATGATCCATCTGAGCAAGCTGCGAAAAGGAAGAAGACTTCCAAAGATAAGGACCCGGAAGAAGATGGAATCAGGCTGGCAATTGAGAGAAGTTTACGAGATTATGAGCAGTTGTCTGCTGCAGCCAAAGCTACACCTAGCCCTGTAGCTGCTTATATTGACTATTTAAAAAACTTTTTCATATCAGCATCTGCAGCTGAGTTTCATGAATTCAAATTAGCAACAAATACTCTCATTTCCAAAATGGAGTATAGGAGACTTCAAGCTGACGCGCAGCAACATCAGCAACAACAACAGCAATCTCAGCCAAACTACCCAACTCAGCAGCCTTCATATTCCCATAATTGGGGATCTACTCAGCCACAATTTTATCCACAGCAAGTGCCAACAAGGCCTGAATCAGCACCACCATCAAGTTACAGAGGTCCTACAAGTGCCATTCCTTCATCATCTCAGTGGCAACCAGAACCCCATCTCTGGTCTAGTAATCCTCCTCCTGCATCTGTGGGCTTCTCAGAATCAGGGTTATATGCAAAGTTATCATAGTCAAGCTGGACATTCTTCACAAGGGTCTGCAACCTCTGCACTCCTGGTGCAAGTTTAAATTTGCCAGCTATAACAGCTGGTGAGATAATGATGACTTTAAGTTCCATGGTCCAATCACCATCATCTATTTCTAGTTATTCACAGTGTAATTTGAACATGTCTACTTTGACCACACCTGTTCATTCCAGAGATAATTCACTGGTCAGAAACAATTCAGACATGTCAGACAATACTTAACTTTAATTTATATTGTGGCTGCTGAGTTAGGAAAACATTATATTATTGTAACATGTAACCTTTTAATACTGTTCTATTACTAGTTCAGTCCATCTTTGTACACTGTAATCAGTGTAGATGGTTTATATATTTAATATTGTCTAAGTCTTGCTCCTTGGTCCAGTCAAACTTATAACATTTTATGTTATTATATTATTGTATAAATTTCAACATGTAACCTTTTAATACTGTTCTATTACTAGTTCAGTCCACCTTTGTACACTGTAATCAGTGTAGATGGTATATATATTTAATATTGTCTAAGTCTTGCTCCTTGGTCCAGTCAAACTTATGACATTTTATGTTATTATATTATTGTATAAATTTCAACATGTGATCAGTAGATGGCATGTATATATTTAATATTGTCATAACAGTCATGCTCCTTGGTCCAGTCAAACTTATAACATTTAATGTTATTATATTATTTTATAAATCTGAACATGTTAGAGGGCATGTTTTTTAAGTTTTAATTATTCCATGGCAGGGAATAAAAATTGTATTAGGCTGTTGAGCAGCACAGCACTAAAAGAACTCAGAGGTTATCTGAGAAGTTGTAAACTTCCAAAATAAATGATTAAGTTTTTAAAACAATGCTTTTGTCTTGACTCATAGGACAGTTAGTAGTATAATCACAAGTCCAATCCCCAACATTTACATTATCTTAAGTTTACCCTAAAAAAATGCCACCACATTCTAATCCCAAGATATTTTGCATTTTAACATATCCACCTACCTACTTAGCCATTATTGAGATATCCACCTACCTACTTAGCCATTATTGAGGGGTCAATAACTTGTCCTTTTTGAGAGACATCTCCACCTACCATTATTGAGGGGTCAATAACTTGTCCTTTTTGGGTAATATCATTTACTTTGGTTTAACAAATTACATTGATTTTACTCCAACCTTTTTTAATTTGGGATGGGACCAATCATAATTTTTTTATGTGATTAAAATAAGAACACAAGTGTGATATATTCCTTTTAAAGAAATATATTATATATATATTTACAATTACTTTTACATGCTAGTTCTGAAAGAACAGAACATTCACAAATGTGAGCATAAAACACAAATCATTAATACTAATTTACAGTGTACGGGTTACACATGTCAATATAAAAGGTCCATGTCAATATAAAAGGTCCATGTCAATATAAAAGGTCCATGTCAATATAAAAGGTCCATGTCAATATAAAAGGGCCATGTCAATATAAAAGGTCCATGTCAATATAAAAGGTCCATGTGTTATTAAATCATATTTTGTTGGCAAGCAACAGAACCTGCAGGAGAATTACACCAATGTTTCAGTAAATTTCTGAGTTTCTTGCCATCTTTGCTGGCTGTGTTTGGACCTTGTACAATAACACAATCTCTCGTTGTCTCCATTGTCCTGGAACAAGGTTGTGTCTTCTGTCCTCATGCATCACAGGATATCTTATTCTCATAAAATTGTGCAGAAGCATACAAATGTGGACAATAAGCCTTACGGTTGAGGGTTGATGTTGCATTGTTGACATGAGTATTTGAAACCGGTTAGAAAGTATGCCAAAAGCATTCTCAACCACTCTCCTGGCCCTGGATAATCGGTAATTAAATATCCTTTCCTCATCTGTCAAGTTCCTGGATCCATAGAGCTTCTGCATATATTCCCTCAGAGCAAATGCATCATCACCTGAAAGTACAAAATAGAAGAAAAAAATTAAATATCATTTCACAGAAATAAATATATCAGTTTGGAATTAAAGAATGTACATAAAGTGGTCATATGCTTTATGGCCATCAATCAAAATATGCTAAAAGCATAAACAAATTTAAGTAAGATAATTATTCTTACCTATTATGAAGTAGGAGACATTTTGGGTGTCATGTGGCAGTGGCTCATTTGCTGGAAATGGCACTGTGCCATTCATAATAGCTTCCAATAAATCAGAATCGTTCCAAATTTGTGCATCAGATGCTGCACCCTTGGACCCAAGGTCAGCCCAAATAAACTTGTAATCTGAATCCACCAATAGCACCACACTGTAAAAAATTTTTGTAATTGAAGTACTCTGATCCAGAACCAGGGGGGCATTTACAGGCAACATGTTTTCCATCTAAAGCTCCAAGGGTGTGGGGAAAATTCCATCTTTTCTCAAAGCCATCTGCAATGTCTCTCCATTCTGGTTCAGTGGCAGGGAAAGGCATACATTCATCACTATACTTATCTATAATTGCTCTGCAGACCTGAAGATACAAACCCCAGAGACAAACCTTATTATTTAGTAATGACTTTCAATCACATTTTCCACATAAAACAAGAAAACTGATATAAAAAAATGTTTCTATTTAGCTTACCTCTCTAACCAGAAGTGAAATGGTGTTGTGTGGTACCCGCCAGCCAAACCTCATATTTGTGTATTTGGATCCAAATGCTAAATGTCTCAGAGTTAAAGCAAGTTTCAAGCCCGGCTCCAAGGGCTCCCTGTACCAGGTTTGTTGCTTTGTGATCCTTGGTCCTACCCTTTGCAGGATTTCATCATACATTTCTGGGGGCATTCTTAAAAAATTCTTCAATGTTCTTTGATCCTCAGCACGTAATTCCTGCATTAACTGATCATATAATCCAAATTGTCTTCTTCTGCCCTGAGACAACCAACCCTGGACCCAAGGCCTTCGATGGTGCCCCCTTCTGCCATGCCTCCTATGTAATCTCAACTGATGCAAGACTCTGTACTGCAGATGTATACGGCCCAGTACTAGTACTCTCTGTAACTCCAATCTAGCTCTCCTTGCATCCTCCATCATGAAGACCTGAACTCAAACTGAGGACAGATGAACAAATGCCCTTTTTATAGGCAAGGGCATAGCAGCGCCACCACAATTAAATAAACCGCTCTGACAACGTCCTACTACCGCCCTGATCCCGCTTATGAGCCCCCTGGCATGGTCCAACACTTTAATCATCGTTCACGAAACCGTTTTAGACACTTCTCTATCGCCCTGAGACAGTCCTAACACCGTTCAAACCCGTTCAAAACACGTTCATAACCGTCCACAACATGCTGTACCATCGTCCGACAACTTTTCAGCGAGGCCACATCGGTACCAGATCGGTTGCAGAACGATAAGGACGATCCCATATCGATCTCCTTCACCGTTCCTGACCGTCAGAAAATTTTGAACAGTTCAAAACTTCAGGCGGTCCTCAGCGATCATGGAGTTGTCACAAACTATCCTAAACGATGACGGTCGTTGCTAAATCGGTGCCAAAACGTCCTTAGACGATGTCCGACGATGTCCGACGATGTTCGACGATCAGGTTAATTTCAACACCGTTTTGACATCGTCCAACGAGACCGTCATAGTGTGACTGTCGCAAAAACAAAAACTAAACCAAAGATGTGACTTTTCTTGCTCGTTCCTTGCCCGCTGCCACAACGTCCAACAAGTAGGAAAAACATATCAATTTTGAACAACGTCTTTGGAACGTCCCAGAAAGGAGCTGGAAACAACCTGGACGCAAGAATAACGAGGCCAACATATGAACGAGGTGACAACGTTTGGCCAAAACGTTGGAAAATATTAAACATCTCAAAAACATTTTTGTCTGCAGTCAATAGGAAGAGGACAGTGCCCAGTCAGCAGTCAATAGGAAGAGGATAGTACCCAGTCAGCAGTCAAACGGAAGAGGACAGTGCCCAGTCAGCAGTAATAAGGAAGAGGACAGTGCCCAGTCAGCAGTCATTAGGAAGAGGACATAACCAGTGAGCAGTCAATAGGAAGAGGACAGTACCCAGTCAGCTGTCATTAGGAAGAGGACAGTGCCCAGTCAGCAGTCATTAGGAAGAGAATAGTACCCAGCCAGCAGTCATTAGGAAGAGGACAGTGCCCAGCCAGCAGTCATTAGGAAGAGGACATTACCCAGTCAGTAGTCAATAGGAAGAGGATAGTACCCAGCCAGCAGTCATTAGGAAGAGGACAGTGCCCAGCCAGCAGTCATTAGGAAGAGGACAGTACCAGTGAGCAGTCAATAGGAAGAGGACAGTACCCAGTCAGCAGTCATTAGGAAGAGGACAGTACCAGTCAGCAGTCAATAGGAAGAGGACAGTACCCAGTCAGTAGTCATTAGGAAGAGGACAGTACCCAACCAGCAGTCATTAGGAAGAGGACAGTTCCCAGTCAGCAGTCATTAGGAAGAGGACAGTACCCAGTCATCACTCATTAGGAAGAGGACAGTACCCAGACAGCAGTCATTAGGAAGAGGACAGTACCCAGACAGCAGTCATTAGGAAGAGGACAGTACCCAGTCATCACTCATTAGGAAGAGGACAGTACCCAGACAGCAGTCATTAGGAAGAGGACAGTACCCAGACAGCAGTCATTAGGAAGAGGACAGTACCCAGCCAGCAGTCATTAGGAAGAGGACAGTACCCAGCCAGCAGTCATTAGGAAGAGGACAGTACCCAGACAGCAGTCATTAGGAAGAGGACAGTACCCAGACAGCAGTCATTAGGAAGAAGACAGTACCCAGACAGCAGCCATTAGGAAGAGGACAGTACCCAGTCATCACTCATTAGGAAGAGGACAGTGCCCAGCCAGCAGTCATTAGGAAGAGGACATTATCCAGTCAGCAGTCAATAGGAAGAGGACAGTACCCAGTTAGCATGGACAGACTTCTTGACTTTCAAATGCAGCAGATATTCATTTTGTGTATCACACGCTCACGCAAGCATTTTATTGTACTAAAATGCTTGCTGAACCAAAATTGTTTCTCAGATGGATTTGTTTTTTCATTGTATATTAATCATATGTATTTCTTTGTTTGGATAATTTTTCAAATGTTTAATCTTTGTCTGGAACTTATTACGTGATGCTTTGTAGCTTTGGCAATGTCTTTCAAAATTCAACAGCTCAAAATTAAGTGATGAATATTTTGTCTTCAGGGTCATCATGGCTGGTGCTACCGGGAAGCGTATGTCTTGCCCTGACCAATGCTGTCTGCATTGTGTCCTGTCACCAGGTATGTTGAAATCATTATTAAAGCTTTCAAGATGAAGACAATGTTGACAACTGCTGATGTTCTGCTGGTTAGAAATGAATATTCTCATGGCAAAATAATGCTAATCTCAACACTAATCAATAGAATTGGACGTTTCCAAACAATTCCTGTTTAGAAATTCTACAGAAGGAACATTGATTAATTGGTGGTGCGGGGGGGGGGGGTGCTGCAGGAGAAAAATAGTTTCTACTTATCATGTTCAATTGGGCTGCTAATTATCCAAACTCATATTTAAGTTAAGGTTCCATATCGCCGTTATATCATGCTGCCCCCTTTGAAAAAAGCATTTGTCCTGAGGTCAGACACCACATTTGGTTTGTTGATATATTATTGTTTTGTTGATATATTATTGCCATGACAACAATTGCATGACATCATGGAAACATTGTGACATCATGAATCACATTATATTGCTAACTCAGTGCAAAGGAAACTATGACAAGAATGATATGCATTTGTGGAAAGACAAGCACTGAACAGAACAGCACTGGAATAGATCCAAAAATCAGGTAATTGTACACTATGGGTTTCTATCTAGCATCAGTTAAACAACAAAATACTTGCCAATATTGACGATATAAAGCAAGTATACTCATATATTCACAGAAAACATGTTCAGAACTATACAGAACCCAAACCTTGTGTGCAATATGAACATGATTGAATAGATGTTTCTACCTTCTAGATCAAATTTAAATAAAAACAATTTTTTAAAACTTTTTCCAATGAAACTGCATGTGTATTTTTGTTCAGGGAAATTGGCATATATTCGATGTTAATTGTGCACTATGATATCAGTGAAGTTTTAAGAAAGGAGATATTTATCACTTAATATCTTATCCCACTGAATATCTTATACTTGCAAGAAAAAGAATTGGTTGCAGGACAATATCAATAATCACCATTTCCAGATACCAAACTGACATGAAACAAACCAACACTGAGTTTATAAAATATCACGTTCTCCATAAGGATATTACGCAGTATAAAGGTCTACATTGAAACCTTGGAATATAAAGAATGGAGTTGTGACTCCATAAGATGAAAGGTGCAATGTTGCAATGTGCGTTACCGCCAAACCATTGTGTCTTATGACGTCATATGAGCCGAAAACTTCTACAACGTTTTAGAAACGTCCATGCCAGAGATTTCCACACCACTCGCCCTGCAAAGAGCTCAATACAAATGCATTGATTTACCTGAAATATCACACAATTCTGTCAACTTGCACAACGTTCACATATAGTTTATACCATCAACGCATCCATTGGCAGGCCTATACAATATATCACTTTATTTAATTGGGAAAACATCTTTCTTTTGATATTATTTTAAAATCTGCCAATATATGCGTCCATTCCATTCACATAGCATTTGCCCAGCAAGGTGATTTCACATTGATGAAACATTTTTACCCACATAATTTTGATATTCTAACAAAAAAGCCTGTTGCTTTTGTGAAAAACAATTCTTTTTCTAACCAAAATACTGTGTTAGGTTAAGAAAATATTGATAAATAATTAAGGCAATTTTCTAAAACATAGTATATATAACCCATAACCCATAATACCATACAATATCGATCCTACAAAAATTTTGATGAGACAAAATTCTTGGAAGATCTAGAATCTGTGCCTTGGTGCTTGTGTGAGGCTTTTGATGATCCTAATGATAGCCTTGCATGTTGGAAAAAACTCTTCCTTGATGTTGTGGATACCCATGCACCGCTGAAAGAGAGGAGAGTTAAAAAGCAGGTGCAACCAGAATGGTTTAATGAGGAAATTCAACAAGCAATGTATATGAGAGATAAATACTGTGGTAACGATCATGATCGTTATACACATTGGAGAAATAAAGCAACAGAGCTGAAAAGGATAAGCAGATCTACTTATTACAAAGAGTTATTTGCAGCAAATAAAAATGATACAAAAAAGCTTTGGAGATTGCTGGCTGACTTAGCTCCTAAAGAGAGATTGGAGGACCCAATTACTCTTAAGGATGGAGATACAGTTCTGTCTGATCCTCAGGATATTGCAGACAGTTTTAACTTCTTCACCAATATTGCAGCATCATTAACCAAAGACATGCCAACTGCGTCTGATGATGCTCATGTTAAATTGCAGGATTTTATTCACTCCAAAATTGGACCAGATGTCAATTTTGATATACCACCAGTATCCCAGGAGTTTGTGCTAAATAATTGTTTATTATTATTATTATTATTATTATTATTATTATTATTATTATTATTATTATTATTATTATTATTATTATTATTATTATTATTATTATTTTTTTTTTTTTTTTTTTATATTTTTTTTTTATTATTTTTTTTTTATTATTTATATATACTGTGAAAATCTCACCCTTCTATATCTATAGATAATTTTCATATAGACTTTGTAGTGACGGAAACTCTTCTTTTTACATATCAACTTCAAGGGATTGCAGGCAAGTAACTATGAAATTTAAATTATCCAAAAGTACACTACGAGTCAAAATTCTATTCATTACGATATGATAATTTTCTTTTAATATTCTAAACATTTAAAAACAGCTCCATTTATTGGCGGTAACACACATTGCTTCAAAACAATGGGTTGCTATGGCATCATGTGCATAATCCACAACGTCACGAGTCCATTCATTATACTCCAAGGTGAAACCATCACTAGAAATGGGAGACTTTAAAAATATAAAGGGTAGTACAAAACCTCCTATTGCAGTGGGTACAAGGTGTCACTTTCACCCAGCATAAATGGTGCCAAAAATAGAACACATTCTATAATTTATATACATATTCAAGAAATAATTTTAGCACCTTTCTCTTATTGAAGAAAAAAATTAAATATATGAAAATTTGCAGAACCAAGTAAGCTTTTCGATGAGTTGATCTCTATGTGTCTACATTTAATATATTTCTTGTCACCTGATGTTTTGTCTTTTGCAAATTTAGCACATTTTCACATACTTTGAGAGTTTATTATCATCTGTTTATGTACTATTATGATTAGAGCAACATATTGAGGTTTATTTTCTGAAAATACACAGATATCTTATATGTATGAAACTTTAAAAGATTGCATTGGATCAATTTAAAATCAATTCAAGCTATTTCTAACCAAATTTAACCTGTTAATAAATCTCAAAATTAATTTCAGCATTAATATTTTTATTCTATGGATTATAATATGTACTTAAAATTAACCAACATTAAGTTGTTAATATAGATATTGTTTCATAATAGCTCAGCAATTGGGCATTAGACATACTTGGTAGACATGTCTAGATTATGTCTAGCACCTTCAATATGAGAGCATAAATCTAAGTTCAATGGAGAAGCCCTTTTCCCATGACAAAGTCGGTATATTCGACCTACTGACTGGTATGAGGTGGGGGAGAGAGTACTAAAAAGACTTTTGATTGACTAATGGGGCTTTGAAAATATCTAAATGTTGTATGAAAGAGTGTATGAAACACAAATCCTGCTGTGAAAAAAGATGAATTTGAGAATAAATGATTAAAATATAGTTGTATAAAAGTCTGTATGAAAGGGAAAAATGGCTTTGAAAAAAATCATGATGTTGTACGAAAGAGCATATGAAACACAAATCCTGCTCTGAAAAAAGAACTTGAGAATAAATGATTGAAATATAGTTGTATGAAAGTCTACTCCATTGAACTCAGATTTATGCTCTCATATTGAGGGGGCTAGACATAATCTAGACATGTCTACCAAGTATGTCTAGTGCCCCATTAGTCAATCAAAAGTATTTTTAGCACTCCCCCCCCCACCTTATACTAGTCAAGTCGAATATACTGACTTTTTACTAGTCAAGTCGAATATACTGACTTTTTCGTGGGAAAATGGCTACTCCATTGAACTTAGATTTATGCTCTCATATTGAGGGGGCTAGACATAATCATATCTACTAAGTATGTCTAAGGCCCCATTAGTCAATCAAAAATCTTTGAGATAATTTAAAAAGCATTTCAAAGTTATAAAAGTATACAAAATGGATTTATTACTAATAAAAAGGATATATCCACTTTTGACAGGGTATATATCCTTTTATATCCCGTTTTGACCCATATCCTATAAGTGTGTATGGATATATACTTGGAGCCATACTTTGAAAAAAACGTCAAATATCAAATGAACTTGTCAAGTATAAAATGAGCTCATCTCTGATGAAGGTGAAATACCGAGAAGGGGGCTCTCTTTATCTCCTGAAACTGTACAGGATGAAGAAGTAAAAGTTGTAGATGTACCCTGTTCATCTTTCTTCATCTCGAAGAAAACTTATTGATATTGAGTGTAGCAACCCCCTTCGAGACCAACTAACAGGGCTAGTTAAAGGTAATCAAGAGATACCTTCTTGTGAAATAAATTCTATAAATTACATGATTAAATGATCATATAGATGTGTATATACATTGAAATTCAGACAAAACAATGATCAGTAACCATAGAAACGCAAACCAACATATTAAGCTCATCTTGCAACCCCCATAAAATATGATTATTTATTGCAGTCACTGTCAATTACGTCATCGTGGGGGATTTAATGTGCGTGCAACTCAAGCTGCAATGATCTCAATTTTCATCAAATAAGTCATCACTTTACTAATACTGATGCAATTAAAATGCTTTTTACACCAAAATATCACATTTTTTATGTTCTTTCTCAAACACAAAACCATTCTGCAGTGGGTCTGTTTTGAGACCAAAAATCGTACCATCGCTCTTTCAGTAGCTTCTTTCTTTGTTTACTATTTAGTTATGCAAGTGGCTAATTGCCCCACGATGACGTAATTCTTTTTTTTCACCACATATTCTAGTGCTAGTTTTTTCCACTCGTTTCACACAATTTGCTGATGATTTTATTTTTCAGGATTTTCATTAATAAAAAGTGCCACAAAATACATCCCAGTGACATTTTAAAGACGATATTGCAAATATAACATGTTGACAACCTCATCTATTGATTGTGAAACGAATCTGAATAATGCACATGTATTTGTTGTTGTAATCACTTTCTCACCCAAACAAGGACACTGGTTGGCTCTGGTATTACATGTGACAAAATATTTTACTTGGTGTCGATTGGCTCCGAAAAGAAGCTTGTGATGGCCGTGACCTCTAAATACTCACTGATTATGGTCAATACTTACAGAGCCAGGTATAAATCCTGGATCTGCTAAAGTAAATTGCAAGTAGTCATCAACAAAAAGATATGAGCATACCTGACAATACAGATTAGTGTAATATATTTCAGTTTTTATACTGCTTGCGGTGATTATTTTGTTATCCAATCAGTATATCAAGGCTCATTCATTTCTTATCTAAAGTTTGATATAAAGTAAACGGCTTTGTATATTCACTGTTGAAAAGAACGATTTTGAAATTTGGAGAAATTGAAATTGATAATACCATGTGATAGGCATGAAATATACATTCATACACTGATTTCAATATATTGAACTTATCTTATACTGAATTGCTTTTGAAATTTAGAGAAAATGAAATTAATTATACCATGTGATAGGCATGAAATAAACATTCATGCGCTGATATCAATAAACTGAATTTTATGTAATCAAATCACTTTTAATGCCTTGCAACATGTGAGTCCATATTTTGAAACAGATAAGGTATGACTACTCATTCATTACTTGTAAAATCGTCTCGTTTCACTCGGCGATTATACTGCGTAATGATCATGTGACAATTTCTTATCCTATACTAAAAAACGAACTCAATAAGAAAATATTTTTTAACAGATTGCGCATTTAGCTGGTAAGTGGATTTCAACAATGAGTAGCATCTTTTCTGGGGGTGTGGTAACATCTGGTGCTGTGTTTGCCGTTGTAAAGGTATCTAATTGTCCTATTATTTTTTAAGAAAATACATGTGTTTTTTTTATTCTTAGATATAGTTATGTAATTTTGTCAACTACCTTTGTTTTTGGTGACAATTGACAAAGGAATATGATTAAATCACTTTACAATTTACAAAAATGTCAAATTATGGCATTTTAAACTGGAAATTTGTTGATAAAAGAGAGCTGTGATAACGCACATTATAAACAATTCATAATATATCTGAAAAAGATGGAATATAAATAATTTGATTCCCATTTATCTTATGTAAACTAGATGAATGAACCACAACCTGGCACTTGCATTTTCATTATGATATATTAAATCTTACTTGAAAGTGAATCTATTTTGACAATATGTTTCTAGATCATTTTTGAAATTGACTGAATCTCAACTCAATTTAATCTGATCTAGTTTCAGAATGTTCTTTTTTCAGATTTCCCATGATTATGGATTCAGTCGCATGTACTCATTTATCGCATTGGCATTGTTGAATATCATACCTTTGGTAAATACTTGGGTGTTTCTTCCTCCTTACAAAATCACGACTGTTGAGACTTCTCCAAGAGATGTCACTCACCTATCAGAACATTCAGTAAACCCTGCATTTTGTATTGAAAGTCAATCTGATCTTCCAAACGCTGAATCAACTGAAACAAATATAAGGCAACCTAAGTCACTTAAAACTGAAGCGATTAGTGTGGAATTCTTCCTTTTCCAATACTGGTTTGCAATTGGACACACCAGGAACATAACATGCCTTGGAATGTTCAATCTATGGATCACAGACATTGCAGGAGGAAATTCACATTCTGGTTTGTAATATTCTGCAACAATGAGGTAGTCTGCACCTTTGATAACGTGTTTTCAGATCTCTTGAACAAGTTATTCTTTTCAATCAGAACATGTGATATGAATATTTATTTGCCGACTTATCCCAACCTTTGTATTTCAGTCAGTGAATTGACTAATGTATACAGTTATATGATGGTCACTGGATGCCTTATCGCCCCTCTACCAGGCCTGATGGCAGATACTTTGAAGCAAACACTACTAAGTGAGTAAATAACTGTCACTTGTTGCATAGATTTATATAGTATTTATGTTACATAAATGGTAGATCTTACACCTTAAAACCAGTTAACACAGTCAGGGTATTGGATTGTTTCTGTTGAAAAGGATATAAAATTTATGGAAACAAAAATAAACTAAATATTCCCGATTTCATAATTATGTAGTATTGTGTGAGAATATTCTTACTAATAGTTGTTTTCATTATTAGTAAATCCTATTTTGGCATTATCATAAAGGCATTACATATATACATCAAATCCTATGTGAAACAACTATGTGTACTTTCCTTACATATCTGAGTTCCTGTTTGTGTTTGCAAAGAAAGGGGAGCGAGGAATGCGGCCCTGAAGTCAGTCATTCTGCCAATATTCTGTGGTAGTGTTTTATTCATACTGGTCAGCATCAGCACTGTAGTTTCCTCTTCAGTGATGGCCGTTTGGTTCATGATGGGAATTTCTGTCATCTCGAGGGTATTTTGCTATAGTCCATGTTATGCCTTTCTCCAGACATTGTGAGTTCTCAATACTTTTTATTACTAAATCATTAAACCATGAGCCAAGAGTAAAGTACACAATTTCTTGAGCTGCCTGCCGAGATAAAACGCCTTGTTTGAAATTGTGAGAATATTGGTCCAATATCTTCAACCCCATTTTGATTTCATTCATTCAAAATTTGGTGACCTTTGAATTTACCTGCGCTAGTTTTATCTAGCTTTGAATATTAGAATTTAAGGTTGTATGTAGCGCCATATTGTAACTGTTCATTTTGCCAGGAAAATATTTTATGGCTAACTTATATGGACACCCTCCAACCCTCATACAAAATTTGGTGACCTTGGAATTGATCTGTGCTAGTTTTATCCACTTGTGTCACATATGTGCTGATAAGTTTGAAGACAGTATTGCAAAAATAACATGTTGACAACCTCATCTATTGATTTTGAAAAAAATATGAATAATAAACTGTGAAAAGTGAATAAGTAACAAACTTCACACATATCCAAAACGTTAACAGTGACACCAGTTGACTGAGTTATATTTGCACATGTATGTGTTGTTGTAGTCACTTTCTTACCAAAACAAGGACACAGGTTCATGAGGTTGGCTAGCTGTGTTATTACGTATAGGATAAGGTATGGTCACATGATCATTACGCAGTATAATCGGCGAGTGGAACGAGACCATTATACAAGTAATGAACTAGTGGCCATACCTTATCTGTTTTAAAATATGGACTCACAAAGCACTGAAACTGATTTGAGTACATATTGTGAAGTTCAATATATTGATATCAGTGCATGAATGTATATTTCATTCATATCACATGGTATATTCAATTTCAATTTCTCCAAATTTCAAAATCATTCCTTTCAACAGTGAATATACAAAGCCATTTACTTTATGTCACACTTTGGATAAGAAATGAATGAGCCGTGATTTCAATTTTCACCATCATATACTAGTTGGATAAGAAAATAATCACCACAAGCAGTATCAAAACTGAAATGTGTCACACTGATCTGTACTGTCAGGTAAGCTCAGATCTTTTTGTTAATGACTACATGTACTTTCAATAATCAAGTCGTCAAAAATTACTTTTTGGTTTATTTGTTGTTTTTAATTTATTTCTTTAGGTAAGCTTCCGCTTCTTTGTTGATGACAACTGGCAATTCACAAGTTTTTAAAAATTAGTTTTGGGTTTATTTATTTCCTTTAATTTGTAACCAAATCAAACAAGAATTACTATTATGAATCGCAGTCATGATATTTCTGTTGTAAAGCTGTAATTTATTGTCTCACAGTCTTTCATTTAATATTATTATAGATTTTCTTAATAAATTATAGAAATCTACATCTTGAATTGCTGGCCTCCAGGTTGCATAATGAGCGTGTCTCATTTCATGTCTGCAGTGAGTTTATATGGGCCACCTATAAACCATTGTGTTGTGCAAGCATTACGTAATATAAAGTACAGCAATACTGATCTGAGATTGGATAGAAAAACTGGGCCATATTTTAAATGTGACAAATCTTTTTACTTGGTGTCAATTGGCTTCTAAAAGAAGCTTGTCATGGGCGTGATAGACTGTCACTCGGCGGGGGACCAGTCTATGGGCGTGACCTCTCAGTACTCACTGATTGTGGTCAATTATGGCAGAGCTAGGTATAAATCCTGGCTCTGCTATGGAGAGTACTGAGCATACCATCAGTGATCATTTTCCAAATTGTATGTCTAACTACATGCATATACCTTGTTCTACTGGTGAAAGACTACTTCTCTGAGCACAACCTAGATGCCCTATTCATGACTGAAACATGGTTACATGAAACTTGTGAGGAGATGGTCAAAAATGAACTTGAAGAGGGATCCCTCAAATTTCACTCATTCCCACGCATTGGGCGCTCAGGCGGAGGTCTGGGCTTATTACATGGTGCTGAACTTCTGTTCGAAACCATCAGGTTGAACCAACCTGCTGTAAAAACAATGGAACTCTTAGAAGCATCCCTACTAATTAAAGGTAGGAGGTTCACCATTGTAGTCATTTATAGACCTGAACCATCTGACAGGAATAAGTACACCTATCATCTGAGATCATCTTCCTTGGTGACTACAACTTCCATGTCAATAAGCCAAATAAGCCTGATGTCATAAAGTTCAATGACATCCTATCCACCTTTGACATGAACCAATGTGTATATGAACCAACCCATAGGTTAGGGAACACCCTTGATCTAATCATCACCTTCAAAGGGAACAAATTTCTTAAGAGCCACCTGGTGGATGAATACATATCTGACCACAAAATGATTAAGGTATGCCTGGGTATCTCACCACCCAAGGTCCCAAAAAAATCAACCAAGTATAGGAAGTTTAGGGGAATAGACCTACAATCCCTAAGAAATGACATCAAATCCCTAACAAATACAAACTCGTCATGGGAACATCTATTACTACATGACATGGTAAATTACTATAACAATAAACTCACATCACTTATGGATAAACATGCAAAAGTTACTCAACGCAAACCGGTTCCTTGGATGAATGACCAACTAAAGCTGGAAAGGTCTCTCAAGAGGAGGCTTGAGAGAAAAATGAACAAAACAGGATCTCACATTGATAAGGAGTTATACAACTCTCAAAGAAATAAATATAGTTCCATGCTGAAGTCATCACAGTCCAGCTACTCCTCTAACCTGGTGGAGGAAAATAAACATGACCCCAAAAAACTCTTTAGAGTCATTGATACAGTCATGCACAAGAAAAAGGACATACCAATGCCTCAATCTGACTGTGAGGTCACTCAAGCTGAGAAGTTCAACACATTCTTTCTTGAAAAAATTGAAAGGATTCGCCTGGACATTGATATGGCTCCACCCTGCCCAGCTTCGCTACCAGATGACACTGCGAACAATGAGAGTGCAGCAGGTACATCATGGCTCGAGAGGTTCACCCCTCTAACCATAGATGATGTGGCAAAATTAGTAAAGAGATCTGCAAAGAAGTCATGAGAGCTCAATTGCAAGCTGAGAATTTCAATACATACTTTCTTAGAAAGAATTCGACTGGACATTGATAAGGCCACAACCTGCCCAATTTCGCCACCAGGTGATGCTACACACAGTGGGAATGCACCAGGTTCATCAAGACTTGATAGATTCACCCCTCTGACCATAAATGATGTGCATAAATTGGTAAAGAGGTCTGCAAAGAAGTCATGTGACCTTGACCCCATCCCAACCTGGCTCCTACTTGACCTCTTAGATGACCTCTTACCAATAATTACTTGCATAATCAACAAATCATTGCTGGAACCAGCAGTATCTGATAACATGAAAATAGCTATCATAACACCACTGCTAAAGGAACTTGGCCTAGAACTGGTCGAGAAGAACTACAGACCTGTTTCCAACCTGACATATTTCTAAACTAACAGAGAGAGCAGTAGCAGACCAATTGATTCCTCATCTGGTAAGGAATAGCCTTACTGACAAGTGCCAATCAGCCTACAAGGAATATCACAGCACTGAGACTACCTTGCTAAAGGTACAGAATGATATTCTACATGATTTGGACAATAAGAAATCAAATTCTATTCCACCAAATTCTATTTGACAGGCTGGAGGCTAGATGTAATGTCAAAGGTCACGCCCTTTCCTGGATTAGGTCATATCTCGGAAATAGGAAACAGTGTGTGAAGGTGGGGACACACCGGTCCCGTCTCAAGCCCATAAATTATGAGGTCCATCAGGGTTCAGTCCTAGGTCCCATACTATTCACCATTAATATGACACCCCAAGCTGATATCTTATCCAAATATGGCCTCAACTATCACATCTATGCAGATAATACTCAAATCTACATCCCAATAGACCACACTTTTGTCCATCAAGTTGACAAAAACTGGAAGATTGTGTCAGTGAGGTCAGGAACTTCCTTATATCAAATAAGATGAAGATAAATGATGGTAAGACAGAAAAATGCTCATATGTACTGACAGGCACAATACTGCCACCAGCAGCAGTATTCCTGATACTATCAGGGTTGGGAACTCTGATATTGCTCCTAGTGAGTCAGTAATGGACCTAGGCATAACCTTTGACTCTAACATGGACATGAAGGCTCAGATCAGGAAAATGTGCAAGAAAGGTTATTACCATATCCGGAACCTTGCTGCCATCAGACACTGTCTAGATGAGAAGACTGCTGTTACACTTACCCATGCTTTTGTTACTTCCACACTAGACTATGGCAATGGCCTACTTGCTGGTCTTCCTAGATCTGACATTCAGAAGCTCCAATAACTGCAAAACTCTGCTGCTCAAGTCGTAGGAAAAATCAGGAAGTTTGATCACATCTCAGGAAAACTAAAGGAACTGCATTGGCTCCCAGTCCACGCGAGGATTGAATTCAAAATCCTTCTCTTGACCTGGAAGGCCTTGAATGGTAAGGCGCCGCCTTACTTACGTGATCTTCTCCTAGTTAAATAGGGGGAAAGATGCCTGAGGTCGAATGATTGCACCCACCTACAAATACCTAAAACTAGACTGAAGACAGTGGGTGACAGAGCCTTTTCATCTGTCAGCCCCAGACTTTGGAACTCCCTTCCTAGTGAAATTAGGACTAGTTGCTCAGTTTCCTCCTTTAAGAGCAAACTGAAAACTCACCTCTTCAGGAATCACGTCCTGAACACAGACTTGTCTGGTATCAGCGCTATATAATTTTTTTCATTATTATTGTCATTATTATTCTATGATTATGCTATGTTACAGTCATAAGACAGATAACCTTGGCAAGTTGATTGGTTTGTTGAACATTGGAGCTGCAGTCATGGCACTTGTCAATTATCCACTCTCCTATTGGGTCATATCCTCTGGAAGCTTTATTCCCGTAAGTACTCATAGCACCAAATCAAACTTCACTGTTACCATCCCTTGTGAACCTGTTTACGTTGTGAGGGTCCTGACTGTTATCATCCCTTATGAATCTGTTTATGTTGTGAGGGTCCTGACTGTTACTATCCCTTATGTACCTGTTTATGTTGTGAGGGTCCTGACTGTTATCATCCCTTATGAACTTGTTTCTGAACCTGTTTATGCTGTGAGGGTCCTGACTGTTATCCCTTATGAACCTGTTTATGCTGTGAGGGTCCTGACTGTTACCATCCCTTATGAACCTGTTTATGCTGTGAGGGTCCTGACTGTTACTATCCCTTATGAACCTTTTTGTGTTGTGAGGGTCCTGACTGTTATCATCCCCTATGAACTTGTTTATGAACCTGTTTATGCTGTGAGGGTCCTGACTGTTATCATCCCTTATGAACCTGTTTATGCTGTGAGGGTCCTGACTGTTACCATCCCTTATGAACCTGTTTATGCTGTGAGGGTCCTGACTGTTATCATCCCTTATGAACCTGTTTATGCTGTTAAGGTCCTGACTGTTACTATCCCTTATGAACCTTTTTGTGCTGTGAGGGTCCTACTATCTGTTATCATTTAAACAATGTTATTTTTCAACAAATAACATCTTTTCCAAACTTCCTTCAAATACAAACCCATATTTTCCATGACTGAAAACCAGTTGATTATTATCATGTAAGATATATTAAGAGCCATCAATAATTACAAATAATTGTGATATATGTCGATAATTACAAATAATTGTGATATATATTAGCTTTCCATTAAATGATCATTGAATTTAGGTAATGAGCCTCAAACATGTATTACATTATGGGCCTAATGTTTTATTAGATTACAAATTGTGATATAGTAAAGCATATACATAGTTAATGTATATAATAATACATGTTTAAGAACTTTATCAAATTATTGGTCATTTGTAACTGTTACAGTAGTAGAAATCACAATATTTCAGTAAGAAAATATTTAGAATATCCATATGTACGGTTTATTCTAAACTATGATATCCAATTAGTATTAAGCATGATTTGTTTATTTATTTTCTATTTTCAGAGTTTTTCCTTTCTCTTGGCATTGTGTGTCACGTCACTGGTATTTCCAATGTACCTTTTCTTCTATGGTAAAAATGATGAAGAAAGATGAAGGAGATAATCTAATAGACATGCCAGTGTGTGCATACATTGGCGAAAGGCCTAACAAAAGTGCTCAGCATGCTTTTTTTGCAATGTTTGTGGACATTTGCTGGTGTTTTACCCAGCTTTGCAGGTCATGAACAATCTTTATGGGAAAATAATGCATGTAATGTATTGTGCACAAAATGGTAGGCGGACTTCATCACTCCCAAATATTTTTTCTGTACTTTCTCAAACTGAACTGTATTTAGATTAGCAGAATAAGCCATTGGATATTCCAGTTGTCTTTGTATTTGAGTAATAATTCACTGTTTGCCATTTTTAATCATTAAAAATACGATAAAATGCCCAAGCTTCATGGAAAATAGATTCACCTCCTGACAAAGTCAGCACAGCTAAAATGGTTTCTAGAATGAAAATGCAGAACAAAATGTCTAAAAATTATAAATACATTTTAAAATAACATTGTGATTTGTTTATAATTCTTTTATTTTCAAGATTATTTCAGAGCAATTTTCAAAGAGAAAGTTTACATCCATATAATGCATCCATGTACTTGTACATGCATGTGAATGTATTGTCATGTATAAATGCACCTGTATATATCAGCATGTATATGTGGATGCATGTATATCAGCATGTATATGTGAATGCATGTATATGTGAATGCATGTACAGATACTGGAATGTATACCAGTATGTGAATGCATGTATGGGTATTGGCATGTGTACCAGTATGTGAATGCATGTATATCGGCATGTATATGTGAATGCATATATAAGTATCAGCTTGTGCACCCAAACCTATGAAATTTACCTCATTGCAACAGACAATCTGAACAGAATATTGCCAATTGAATATTGTACTTGTCTTTCATAAATCAAAGACCTCTTACAAATCAATATAACATTATAATAGTGGGTGATTTTGAAGAGGTGATCAGAAAGTTATAAGAGAATTGTTTGCACTTGAGCACCATTTATTTCATACAGAATTGAAATTATACTGTTCAAATATTTAGACATGAGACAAATAAATTTACTATTCATTGAATATTTGCTTTTACAAATTTTATTTTATATTTGTGTCTCTCAGACAAATGTACATTTGCAATATGAGTATCACATGGACAAATGAAACAAATACATTAACATAATTAATCTTATATTCTGAACCATGCTCTAAGCAAAGGACACTCATAATCTCGAAAGAAATATTTCCACTTCTCAAACTACCTTTGAACAAGCTATGTGACTTGGAGGGAAAAAAATTTCAGTTATAAAAAAAATCACTTCATTAAAGCATATCAACCTAATTAATAATTGCATCCAAATACTGATTTTGTGAAAAGTTTTTTCTTACCCTAAGATTTACAAAATAAAATGATTGTGTACATAAATCAATTCAAATATGTGTTAATCAAATGATATTTGAATATTCAAAGTACCGATAATAATGTTGAAAAATCCCTTTGATGGTAATTCAATCTTTACATATGAAATGTGTACTGAAACTGATCTTAACCTCAGCAAGTTATTGGAGATTGAGTTTCACATTTTGTTCTTGTTATACTCCACTTGTTAAATTTTAATATGTAAAACCACATTAAGAATTAGTTCTTATATTTACATCCCCTTCTATTAACTAATATTCACAGAACTTTGTGAGACCTCTCTGTCCTTACTGATTGCATTTCAACAGAGTGTGCATGTCGTTTATTATAATTTACAGCCATGAAACACTGCTTATCGATCTCTACATATTGATTAAACACTTCCTGGGCTGTGAGAAATGTAAGTTATCATGCAAGCTATGTCAATATTTCCATGCAAGGAATTATCAGATATCAAACATACACTGCTGAGTGTGTCAGTAAATTAACTTGAGTCTGTCTCAGAATTCAACACAATCATCCTTCATCAAGATTTCAGTTGCTGCACTGCCTGGAAATAATATCATTAATAATATATCATCTGAATATCACATTTTAAGTATTATAAGGAAATTTGTCCAAAAAAAATCGCTCAATTTTACATAGGTAAACAGATATAAAGAAAAAAACTATGTTTAAATTAATATTTTAAGTTTGCATATGTCTTTCCAAGTCTTGCAACCATACAATTTGAATAGCATATATTAAATCTTACCTTCTAATAACATGATTTAATATTACTTGGGAACACCTACTTGGTTTGCCTCTTCCAGTGAAGTAATAAGTTGATTCAGTTCTTGCCGATTGAGTTCTAGGGATACATGTTTGGATTCCGTGTCCTGCTGCAGGTGTAAGTCCATAGATAGCAAGGGTTCCTGTATAGATGCCATCTTATCACTTGACATCACTAACTACAATATAAAAGTAATCCCTTAAAAAACTAGATCCTTTGTGAAAGGAATCAATGACCAAATAATCATTCCCATTTGTTGCTTGATATTACATTTAATATAATTAATAAACAAATGACCCTGTCCCCAGGAGATGTTTGCAAGTTACAGTATTTTTGAACATATAATTGTTGTGGGTATATAGAATATTAGTTTTAGACTCTGGGAAGTGGCAGATGAATGAGCAATTTGAAATATTTGTAACTGACAAAACATTTCAGTATTTCTCCCATGTTAGGTGGAAAGGAGTGATTTTTTTTCAAAGTTAGATTGAGCACACTCAGCTACTCTTACCATGGGGAAACAGGGTTTTTTACATCCAGTAATGTTCCCTGGGGCAGCTGATTTCTTTGCCATTCCCAAGTTAAATTTGGACTTGAATAATATCTGTAAATAACAAAAGGTGTTTGTGAGCATAACTCTTTTACCTTTAACTGCCAGTCAAAGTCGTTGAGTTGTGAGGGTGAGATGTTTGCTGTGTTTTGCAGCAATGTCTGTTTAATCTCCTCTTTCCTGGCTAGCACTGCCTCCACAATCTGGTGCTGATAATCCCCTGGTAATCCTTCAAGACATGATGTAATCTACAACAATGTGGGGCAAAATCTTTCACATGACTTGTGGTGCCTTTTACAGGGTTACCTTATCAAAACATAAAATAAAAAAGTTAACCGTTATTCCTAAGATTCAAGATCAAGCTGTAGGTATTGCTTTTCTCAGTACCATAATAAATGTTAAAGGCTATATAATTATATAAATGCACATATATACATTGGTACTCACAGCAGCTCTGTTCCAGTCCTGCCTCCCAGCTTGCCTACACACCTGAGTACAGGCCCCTATCACTGCCCACCATTCCTCCATATTCCAGATCTCATCATAGTCCAGGTAGCGTGGGGAAGCCTTCCCACATAGTTTGTTTACTATCCCATGAATTAGCTTAAATTACAACAAAAAATACTTTACCCAGGGCTCATCATAGAAAAATCAAATGTTTTCACATCATACAGTGATGTGATATCAACCATTAAATATTTTTGTTGAAGCCATTCCTTAAAAAGATCAACTGTGGAAAAAATGGAAATGGGGTCAAAATGATTAAATGTCATTTTAAATTTGGTAAAAAAGGTTCAACTTGGTTTACTGGAGTCATACCTTTGACAAATAAGAATTTTTTGTTGGATTGGTCAGGAATCCTTCAGCAAGGACAACTTAAAATATGGCAAGGATCAGAAAGCCCAGAGCAGACAGGAATATAGGTAAAAGAGTAGTTTAGAACAAAAAATATAACAATTTCTGTATATCTTGTGAAAATAAAATAGCACTTTTCGCTGATCAATCCGATAAACAAGAAAAAGTGGTGCTCCACATGTAACACAGGTTAGAAAAATATAATAAACAAAACTAAAGTTAGTTAAAACAAACAAAACAAAAATTAAAATAGATAAAAACTTAAACAAACACAAAAATGAAACATGTAATCATTGTAAATGATAGGGTGGTTGAAATTATCTTTGTTCATCTTTTAATTTGGTATATGAACAATTTTTTAGCACAATGGAATGTAAAGTTCTGTCTTTTAATATCAATTATGTCAGTTCCTATAATATCACTCAGGCGATAGTTCCTATAATCATTGATCAGACTTTTGCTTGTCATTTCTGTTCTAATTTAATTGTCCAATTTACCCCAACTTTGAACTAAACCTATTCAGAATTCTATGCTTTTTGGAGGCATTTCCAAGCAGTATTAAAATTATTAAGCTTCAATCCTGTTTTCTTGGTTTTGCAACAGTATATATACATATGAACACCGTGACTTATTAAAGTCTGACATCGAGCAGCAAGAAAAATTGCTACAAGACATTGAAGTTGCACAGTCTGTATAAGATTTTCTCAGCCTATGGCTGCATATGACGGGTAAACACGGGTAGCCTGAACTTTATTTGACCTCAATTGAGTCTCAAAGTAGGGTATCACTGTTTGACGTCATTTTGGTACTATTCAAAAGACAATACATTTCATATTGTCATGCTCTTATGACGTCATTTTACCTTTCAGTGCCTCTATGATGACACTCCACAAAAAAATGACGCCAAGTGCTTTCATTAGGGGCCTATATATTAGGGTCTTGTTCAAATAGGTGTAAAACCTATTGATGGGGATGCATTTTTCAAAAAGTTTATAGACATGAAACACAAATACATTTATCACCAATAAATGAAGTTTAAACGTTTTTTTCAAAATCGGTGCTTAATCCCTTTAATTGATAATTTTACACATTGATGGGTGAAGACCATGTTGTCATCTTAAACTTTTTGTCATCACGCACTTCTTTATCTTTATTTACCATGTTTACATGTTTTAGGACCACCGATCACAGAATAGCACAAATATATTAATTTTTGACAATCACTGTCCGTCGGCAATGAGTGTCAAAAAAGGAATCATCCATGTTACAAAAATAATTTTCGACCAATGAAACAGATGGGAAGGATGTTATTCTGATTTTATGACATCATATTGTAACATTCTGTGAGGCTGCAACTTGTTATAATGTATTCATAGTTAGTTATGACTTCAGATTGCTTGAATCATGAACTTTTGAACCCAGCACTTTGTTTCTTGAGCATAACTTAGTATGCAGATACACTTGTCCATAAAAAAGGTTAGTCCTGTCAATCAACAAAATTTAAATGTGCTAGTCCTTTTTATCAATGTACTAGAATATGTAAATAATATCAACAAGTAGTTGATCACAAAATTTCATTTATAACAGTTTGTTACATGTTGATAAGCCCTTATCAGAAACCATTGCCTCCACGAAACTGCTCCAATAAATGTAACATTGAATAGTAAACAGCACACCGAGAATGCATACATAGGCCGATTGCCGGTCTCCATGTTGTTTTTTTTTCCCCATTGAAAAGTACACACCGGAACTGTACAACTTTACCGGAACCAGATCTGTACAACTCCACTATATTTAATCATTGGTCGGAGAGACTGGCAGGGGGCCTATGTAGATTTGACGATGAACAAACAATTATAAAGTAAAACAAACCACAATTTTCTGCTCGTGAAAGACAAAACAAAAGGTTGGAGAGGCCTGAATTCCGCTCACAACATGGTCTTCTTCTGGTGTTAAAACTGGTGACTGACAAGCAATGTTTAAAAAATGAAAATGTTCAATGCTGTCAGACTTGCATTTGGTCAGGATATAAACTTGAGCCAAGCTGAGAGGAAATGATATGGCGATAATAGGGGATCGCTAAAAAAATCACAGTTCTTTGCAGTTTTCTTCATCAAAGATAAGACAAGTCATCCACATATTAAAGGCTCGTGATATGAAACTCAATTAAATTTGAAACTACCTTAGATACTTGGTTTTTGGGACACTTTTGCAGAAGTCCCAGTTTCTCGTCACGCCCCATATTCTCTTTCAATAGAGTGGCCATGAACTGCTGCTTTAGTTTATACTGATCTTCTAAATAGGCTAAATTGTAGATTCTTATAACAAACAAACTTTCCTGACATCGAAATGTTTCTTAGTTACTCTGTGAATATTTTAATTTGATGCTTTCAAACTTTCAAACTTTAACTGAGATGTACTCAAACTGTAATAACATAAATAGGCAGTTGAAAATGCGGATATTATCAGCACATAAAAACATGGATCTGTCATTCCAGGTTTTCCATACATTTGACATGATAGCGTTTAGATATTGAACTACATTTATTTACCTACATTCAAAACATTTTTTTCAAAGGTAAGGCACTGAAATTGTGTGATGTTGGCAAGCGTTTTATTGACAAAGTTAATGACAGAAACCAACATGACAGAAACATTTTGTTTGTCATCTTTGTCACACAATCAAAACATTGGCTGATTTTCACTGAAATTTCAGTAAATTTTCTTGAGGAACTTTATAAGATGTAACTTACAATTTAAGGATGTGCCATCGCTCATCATGCAAATATGATAAGTATAAAAGAAACTTTGGTAATTTCACCAAATGACCAGTAGATTTAACAGTAAAGTTTATAAACCAGTCAACTCAGATTGGCAATAATATTGCCAATATAAACATGATCAAGGGGCAGTTTAATTTGCATGTATTTGAATCAACATGATCACAGAAGAGTATGTGCTGTTTTTATAGGATGGCCGGGGGAGACAGGGTGGACTGGCAGCTTCAAAAGTCTGTCATTGAATGCAACCGTCACATGTTTGACATGCAGATTGCCACAGATATCAACTTCTGTGTGGGATCCACCGATGACACTGCTGAAACTATCTCTGCCCACAAATATGTGCTCATTTCACGCAGCCCTGTGTTCTTTGCCATGCTGTGTGGACAACTGCCAGAGACAGACAAGACAATACGAATCACTGATGTAGAAGCTGAAGCATTCAGACATGTCCTCAGGTGAGTGGTCATTTTCATCTGAATGGCCAAGAAGCCAGCTATAAATGTAGCAGGAAGAATTTGTTATAGTCTAGAATGTTTCATGTTTTCAGCTTGTGTTCTGAGATGTTGTTGAGCAGTTGATGAGCTGTGATTGTGTTCAATTTTTAAGGGTCTATATTTGCTTTTTTACATATAGATGATTGCCCTTTAATGCAGGGAAAAATATGAAATGCGAGTTTAACCCCTAAAGAACCGAAAGGACGGCAACGTCTACCACCAGTAACGGACGGGAGGGACGTTGACGTCCCATTGCTTTGGCTCAATGACGTCATTTTGTAACATTCTCTTGGGCTGCAACTTGTTACAATGTAATCATGATAATGACGTCAGACAACTTGGATCATGAACTTTTGACCCCAGCACTTCATTGAGCATATTGAGTAACCATGGTTATAAATTTCATCAATTTAGTATGTAGATACACTAGTCCAAAAAAAAACTCGTTAGTCCTGCCAATCAACAAAATTTAGAGAGGCTAGTCCTTTAGGGGTTAAAGTCAAGGTTTTTCTTGTTGTGATTTATGTATAGGTTTTTTTTGCAGGTATTTGTAGTTGAGTTTAATGTAAAGGGTTTTTCTGTTGTGTTTATGTATACTAATGAGTTAGGTTTTATTTTTGCAGGTATTTGTACTGTGATGAGGTGGAGGTGAGCTCTGATAGTGTGCTGCCCACTCTGTACGCAGCCAAGAAGTACATGATCCCAGCCCTGGTAGAGAGGTGTGTGCACTACTTGGAGGACAGCCTCAGCCCTCAAAGCGTCTGCCTCATATATGAACAGAGCCTCTTCTATGATGAACATCTCCTTACCAGTAAATGTGTGTCCTTCATTGAGACTCGCACAGAAGATATATTGAAAAACTCTTCCTTTATGGAGATCAGCCAGCCTACTTTGATGAAGATACTGAGGTTTGATAAGCTGACGGTCACAGAACTCCAGCTTTTCACGGCCTGTTTAGAATGGGCCAAGGTGCATTGTAAAAAAAACAGCAAGGAGCAGACCGGTGTAAACATGCGAGCGGCCCTGGGAGAGGCACTATTCTACATACGCTTCCCCACAATGACACTGAGGGACTTTGCCAACAATGTTTCAAGGAAAGGAATTCTCACTGCTGCAGAAAAATGTGCGATATTTGAATATTTAACCTGTGATGAAACAGACCTCCAAACTCAGTCCCAAATGAAGTTTCCTGTAAAATATCGGCAAAGACCACAGCCATCTATACTGAAAAGGTTCACATCATTTTCCAAGACGAGTGTGTACTCTGGTGACTGTAGCATAATGAAGCTACAATGTGATAAATCTATATTAGTGAAGGGATTTGGGGTGAGCAGCTCAGTGGGGTTTGACCCACTGGCAGAGGTGCAGATCACTATCAAGCAAGACAGAAACATCCTGTGTAACAAGTCTGTGGTCGTGAATGATGAGAGAACCGAAGACATGATCCACATAGTTCTGGCAGAGGGTGTGATCGTCAGGCCGAGCACGTGGTACACCTTGATCATCACGTTTCACTTCTATGGAGAGCATGACCAGGGGAGCTGCAAGAGAGGCAAGGGAGGCTACAAGAGCATCACCTGCGACGGTGTCAGCTTCGACTTTGACAGGGCTGATGCAGCAGGTTTCGTACCAGAGATTTTATTCTGTAGGGTCTGAGGATGAAGCTAAAAGCTATGACATTATTTCACATGGATCATTTAAAGTACAGAAAGAAGGGAATGAAGCTTATCAAAATTAGGTTAATTTGTGGACATTTACTGCAGTTTTCCCCAAAAGCTCCTCACTATTAACCCTTGACTGCTTTTATTCAAAACAGATTTCAAAGGAAATCAGATTTTTAAGCAAGTTTCAGCTAGTATTTAGGATGTTTCTGCACTGTGATAAAATGATGATGACTATGAACCTTGTACATTTCACAAAGAAATTAACAAAAATTAATATGAATATTTTGTTTGATGATGTAGTAATTTATCTCATTAATATTTTACTTTTTGTTACAATTATTTATCTTGGGATGTTATAAGCCACTGAATGAAATATTTGCTTGGAAACTATAAATGGAATTGTTTAAAAATTTGTTCAGGCATTTTTTTGATAATTGGTTAGTTAGTTCATATGCATGACTTTGGCAGCAGGTAGTTTCCCTCATGTGTCATGTCATATTACTGCAATTTCAATTGTATCCATGTATTCATGCAACACCAGGTGGCACTGGAAAAAAATGAGTAGAATTGTACACTGGTCAAAATGCCTATTCTGCATATACACATCCCAATTGGTCACTCAAACGTTACATATTGTAAAATGCCATGTGCACCTGGAAAGTTTTTATTTGAAGTGTTTTATTTCCTGCAGTAAAGTGTTCACAGAAACCACCAACATCTAGGAGATGGTGCTGTAACATTATATGCTCTGATTGCGGAGAAAAAAAATCTCATTGTCAAGTTATTGATTGGTGCTGAATGAGTTTACCTCTTACATGTAAAGAATAAATATTCACTTATTTGTGTTACTGCTGTCATAGATTTTATTTCAAAGATAGATTCCCAGAGATTCACATAATTATGATTTCCATTGTACATGTATGTGTATGAATTCCTTTGATATTTACTTGTAATATATTGCAATAGTCCTCTCAATATTTACAGAAAGTAAAGTGATGGCTGTAACATCATTCATTACAGGCTTATTATTTCAATTATGATGGGAAATTATGAGAGAAGCTAAAAGGTGGCATATTTAAAAAATATATATTTACTGTTCGACACAATTTTCTTTATCCAAGCCCTTTCGTAATTAAAGTAATTACCTCTTAGTAATCAGCCTGTCTGTCCTGTGGTCATCCGTCCATCCCTATACTCTGATGCAAATATGCCTTATAAGTTTCAAGGTTTTATATTTGCGCATCCCCAGGCACAAAACATCCCGATGGACTAGACTTTCAAAAATGAGTTAACACCAGATTCAGACACTATGAGGCATCACTCTATAAAATTTGGCACTTCTAATATCAAATTACCTTCTTAAGTGATCTTGGTGACCTTCAGATCTTGGTGACCTTCATATCACATTGACCTTGGCACATGTCAGATAATCAAAGGGTAGCTTGCTTGCAAAAAGTCAATAAGGTAAAGGAAATAAAGCCAAATTGACAATATTCTAGCCTCTTGATGATGCCATTTGAGCATCAATGAGATTATAGGTTATAGCGGCAATATACATGTATAAGTTATGTAATGGCAACTTTTGACTAATCAGTCATTGAATGATTTATTTTGACAAAACATAGAATATAATGCAAAATATGTATGGGTTTCTCCAATCTAATATTGCCATCTGAGGGCAGTACTGCATGAAAACATAGGCCAATGGCCTTAGAACTATGCTATCATTGCATTTTTGTAATTTTCCAGAAATTTCTTCATAAATGATCATTTGACAATTCTGATTTTTCGGAACACTTGAATTTTGATGGAAAGAACTTTCCAACATTTGCACCTTGTATTACCGTGAAAATCATTTGTGATATATGTAGCTGTGCTGTGAAAACACCAAAACTAAGATGGCTGAATGCTGGTCCAATTTTTAATCAAAATCTCTTAAGCGCCTAACACATAATGTGCAGTTTCAATTTATTTATTTAGTGTATGTATCCACACTTGCAACTCTTGTCATGTCCCAGAAAAAAATAATTGACTGGGGCTAGTTACTATGGATAAACTTCTTGTGTTCTCACTCAGTGATTTTATATTGATTTTCCATGTTGTATAAAGGGGCATTTGAGATTGTATAAATCTAATTTTCAAATTAAAAAATAATAGTACTTTTATTATAATGTAAAAAAAGATGCATGTAATTTTAATATGGCTATTTTTATTGAGATTCACACGTTCATCAATTGCATAATTATAAAATGGCTTACAATCTTTCGAATACTGTTTCCACTATTGATTATATCACATCTCATGACGTTCTAACTACATATTGATTCCCTACCAGATAATAGTGTCATAATGCATAGAATACATCACTTAATAACAATTAATATTTGCATCAGTGGGAATTGCTGATAATAAAAATAATTTTATATAATTTTATAAAGTTCTTATATAAAAAATACCTATTGAATTATACTGTTCTAATATATCTTTTGTAACTATATATTTTTGTGATGTCAAATTAATATATTTGTGGTAGATTGCCCCTGAATTAAAAGATGGTTAAATATATTTGAAGGAACCATCAAAACATTGACTTGTCATGGCAGCTTTGAAATTATAAATAGTTGACCTTTGACTCATGATGATGAACTAGAGACTTCCAGAGTTGGCCAATGATTGCCCTCACCTGGTGCTGCTCGGTGATTTTGCATGTACTTCCTGTTTCCTGAGATTTTATCACCAGGTGACAGTCCTTCTTTGCAATAGAGAAGAAACCAAACTCACAAATATCCTGATGCTTAAAATTACCTTTCATCATGACAATATCATATTTTTTTATCATGTTTTAGATATCCGTCAGGTATTCCTAAGCTTCATATATGATTCAAATTTGTGCTTTTTAGCGACTTACCACAAGGCTTTCACTCTGCCTTTGATACAAAAGACCCCAGACTTTCAAACCATAATATAAACAGATTCCACTTCAATTTATGGAGGATCTACACACTCAAATTAAATTAAAATCACTATAACTCAATCACAGATAATTTGATGAATAAAATATCCTACATCACAGTCATGTATATAACAGAATCAATGTAAAAGTCTACACAGGAATGATTACACTCAAAAACATCTTCAACTTTGTAAAATAACAATAAACTATATCGACTACCGCCATTCTTTTCAAGATGTGCTATTCTTTAGACAATATTTGCATCATTAAATTAGTTTACATCAAGCTTTTACTTGGGCTGTTGCCTGGTCAATATGCTTGTAGAGGAACAAATTATCAGACTCTCTGTATGACCTTAAATGTACTGTATGACCTTAAATGTACTGTATGACCTTAAATGTACTTCCATGTCTGTTTCCTAACTCTTTACAATGAAGAAATACAAAAAGATTAAAAATAATAGTAATTTGACTTGTACATTTTACAATATACATAACTTGTATTATTCTAAAGTGCAGAATAATATTCTATTCATTCTGAACAGATATAGCTTTCTTGTAGATTTGTATTTACTGTAAAAACAGCTGCAGGGAAAACAAGATAAAACCTTGAAAATACAAATATACATGTATATCTATCAACATTCTATTTAGTGATGAAAAATGTTTGCTAGTCATTCTTTAAGACGTTTGACCAAGAAAAGTAGGCTGTTTTCCACAGGACATCTGGGTCAATACATTAATTTAATGAGTATAAAGATAAATTAAAAGACCATCACAGATTCCACTTTGACAAGAATAATTATGCAATTTCTTGACCCTCAAGGGGCCAGTTAATCAGTTACCAGTAAATGAAATAAACTATCTTTTTTTTCATATTCAATCTTATCAATTTATAATTGTAAAATTATGTAGAAAGTCAGTCAGTACCCATCACATTTGACTTCATGAGAAGTTTGTGTATAAAAGGATGTTTTCTTTCTCAAAGCTTTTTCATACATATGATCCAGAATTTCTTTTAAGGTAAAAATTGTTCTTTGGTATGTTCTTCATATTATACCAATTCGGTGACAAAGATGGCAAGTTGGTATAATTAGGAGGTGACACCGTAGTGGGAGAGAGCTGTGGAGGCGGTCACAGCACGACTGGAGTTCCTACTCCCAATAGAGCGTGGCCCTGAAATATTCAAAATATACATATAGGTACTTGCATAATAAACAAGAAATAATAAACAAGGTGTTACCTTCTTACTCTTAATCCATGACTTGTATTCAGATCCTCTTTATATTTGCTCGGCTTTTGGAACTCTAGATTTATCTTTTCACAAGAAGAAAAAAAATCTCAATAACACAATGTTTTTTTGTTTTTTTGGATATTTAAAATTATACAAGTATAAAAAGATTGTCCTAAAACCAAATGAAGAAAATATGAAAACTACGACACAAATATAAAAAATTATCACAAATATAAGGTCAAAGCTAAAATAAAGTAACAGACCGCTGTCATACATGTTCTAGATTCCCATGCACAATCACATGGATATGTTGGTGTAAATGTCAGTGATGAAAGTCAGCATTCAGGAAAAAACCTGAAACCCTTAAAAATTAACCTGAAGATACCCCTGCCCCCTTTCAGAAATGTCATTTCTGGATGTTTCAGACTGAGTTCAGACCATTTTGAATTTCACATTTGAAGAAAAAAAACCTGAATTCAGGTTATTTCCTGAAGACTTTCATCACTGAAATGTGAAAAATGAGTTGTGTGAACATTGTGCAATAAAACAGCGTAATATTAATTTATTATTACTTTTTCAAAGAAGAGAGATTCACATTTATGAGCATATGATCTGCCATGAAAAATAATGGTAACAATGTCGAGCTTTCATTTCCTGTCCATACTACTTCATTGCTAAAATTACATGATGTTTAAATGACATTCAACTTTCAGTGTGATCTTCAAGTATTCAGAAAAAATCTACAAAGTCTTAGACTGAATCAAAAGAAGATGGTGATTTAAAAATATTGATACACAAGATAAAATGGATAATATTTATTGATAAAGGCAAACACAATATAAGATAAAAATATATTTGAAGAAGTGGCTTAAAACTGTTTCACAAGGTAAAATGTGTAAGTAATAATTATAGATAAAGACAAACACAATATAAGATAAAAGATATAGTGGTAGATTTCCCCTGGCCAAAATAAATAAGGATTTTGTTGTCGTCCACAAAACTGAACCAAGACTTTAGCTGGGAAGGGTGCAGTCCACAAACTGAACAGAGACTGGGCTGGGGGGGGGGGGGGGGGGGGGCAGTCCACAAACAGAACAGGACTGGGCTGGGGGATGGGCAGGGGAGGGTGCAGTTCACAAACAGAAGAGGACTGCACTGGGGGATGGGCTGGAGAGGGGGCAGTCCACGAACAAAACAGGACTGGGCTGGAGGATGGGCTGGGGAGGGTACAGTTCACAAACAGAACAGGACTGGGCTGTGGAGGGTGCAGTCCACAAACAGAACAGGACTGCGCTGGGGGAGGGTGCAGTTCTCAAACTGAATTGAGACAGGGCTGGGGGGGGGGGGGGGACAGTCCACAAGCTGAACAGAGACAGGGCTGGGGAAAGGGGGAGTTCACAGGATGGATACAGACAGGGCAATGTGAATTATACAGATATTTTTGGATCATGATCAAGAAAATGATCTTATAGCTAACATGAAGTATTTAATTTTGCCTTCTCATTTTGCCATTTTCAATTGTTCAAGGTTGCAGTGTGCACTGTATGTGATCTCGGTGTTTTTTTTTTTTTTTTTTTTTTTTTTTTGGCATAATTCAATACACCACCAGGTCAATTTCTCTGTTTTGATTCAGGCAGGCAAGAAAGGCTTAAAATTGGATGTAAAGAAAAGCACTCTCTCGCTCTCCTACAGCATTTTCTCTACAAGTCTCAAATTGAGGCTATTATCTGATTACCACAAAGAGGCACTGGGGGTTGTAAGTGTCTATGTGAGGGACAATTCACTGTTTAAAAATTTAAATATATGATTTTCTTTATTTAAAAAAATCATGAAATCAAGCCAAATGGGAAATTACATGAATAGTTATGAAATCCAGCAATTAATGTAGAGAAGAGTATGGTTGATTGACACAGACAGAATGACAGGAAAATCCCCCTCCTTGATATATTACTGTACAATCTTAGTTGATGAAATCAACACAGCTAATAGGTATTTCATTTTTATCCAACCCAATCAAAAATCCAATAAAAAATCTTTAATCAGTCTCTTAGTACAGGGGCAAGCATGAGAAATATTTCTAACAAAGAGAACATTTAGTTTTTTTCCTTCACTTTTCCCAATCAATATCATTTGATGTGTTACTTCAATGCAAAAAGCACATACTATCAGACACTGCAACAACAGCCAAGCGTTCAATAAATGCATCCAAATCTTCTTTTTATTCAGGAAGCCAAAATATGGAAAGATTTTTTTTCTCTTAAAAATTCAACGAGAAATATATCTGGAAAAGATTAAATAAAATGCAGTCATCCCATTGGATGCTAATCATAGATTCTTACCAAGAAGTATGAGAGGTCACATTATTTGCGGAACTTCACTTTGAGCCCTTAAAACAATGTAAAATCAAAATAAGTAAACTGGTTTAAGTCTTGTAAATAAGCATAGAATGGCGAGAAGAGAAGCAAAGACTCATAACAATTAAGTATTACTAAGCTTTGAAGAAATTATAATAAAACAAGAAGTAGGAACATTTAAATAATGTACTCCATAAAACCACATTGTATCCCATAGGTATCCCATAGGTATCCCATAGGTATCCCATGGGTCATAATTAAAGTCTGAGCATTACAACTTACGATGTGTATAATAACCAGAAATTAGGGTTAGATCAAATGGGATGACTGTTGGTCATGCAATATTTACAGCAACTAAATGAAGTTATGACCAATACAAGGTTGAATGTATTGCTGGAATTGGTTGGATTAGATTCTGACAGAAATGTAATTAGCTTCTGAAATGACCACTCCATCAAATGAATGCAATATACAGTGAATTGCAAGTTAAGATTTATTTATTAATTCCAGATATGTTTACTTTCAAACAATTTGACTGAGAGCAAGTTATATATTGGTATTAACATAACTGCCAAATAAATATGTTTATAGTGGGGTATGCAAAGTAAAGGTCTGTACACCTGGGTGGCAATGTAACTTTATTAAGAGTACACATTCATTAAACTAATAACAACTAATCATTTGAAATTCTCCTCTGAACATTCACAAAGCATTATCACAAATACTCATAAAGCAATATGTTACACAAGCCTCTGTCATGATAGGCCTCAGCTTTGATATTCAGTTATAAAGTATTATCATAATCATTTCTGCTACTTGTATTCCTTTGTCATTCTATATTTAGTCCAACATATCTACATTCATTCTTTAGCTCTTTCTGTTTTAGAGCAATATTTTATAATATTCACTAAACAGACAATTTCATAAATGATGCTCATATGAGACGGCAATCAGAGATTGCTTGATGTCCCACTCTGTATATACAACTCAAGGTGCAAATTTTATTTCTTTTGATATCTTACTGACCCCATTGCTTAACGTTTATCAAGATGCCTCAATTGCATGTTGTTCGTGATTTTTCTTCATACCAGACATGGTGGATCACAATTTCGATTCTCTGATTTTGCTTTGTTTTGGATGCCTCAATTTTATGGGTGAAACAAATATTGGCCAGAGAAGACGGATAGAAGGGACCTTATGCAAGTCATCCGCCATTTAGAAAACCTGGTAAGATAAATATGTTGAATTCTAATTGATTAATTATCAATTAGTGTGAGCAGAACAATAAATGGGTGGGAATTTCAAAATGATATTTAGGTGGAATATCTTCCTTGAATAATAAAGTACATTCTGAAAGTAATACTCAAATTTAAGGAATTATCAAGGACACGGATTCTACACAAGTGGAACATTTTTGTTGTTCAATAATGTACTTTGTTGAAAATATTACCAGGCAAGTCAATGGGCTGCATAGAATATAGGGAAGTTATGAACGATGTTGAATTTTGTACATACATGTAGATACAATATGGCACGAACAAAATAATATGATGAATAGAGTTAACACTGGTGCATATTAGAAAGTCTGCGCTTTGTCAATTGTTGGTAAGTAGAAAGTAATATGTCTTACCTTCCGGTAGGACATAAATATACAGTTTAATGGGAAAATATACAAAATGCTATAAATTGAAAAGCAAATGGCTGAATATATGTAGTGGCAACAGAAAGGATTATAAAATGAGTCTTGAAAGAACTGTCTGACCAATACCATTAATTCTAATCTATTTTATAAAAGCTTGATTAATTGTGAGAAATACATTCTAATTGATGAAGTCAATCACTACAAATTATAACTACAGATTTGCAGCAACCATAAGCTTATATTTGAATGATTGATATTCCTCTCAAGTTTGACATCAGACACATCTACTTGGTCTATCACATCCCCATATGAGGTATGCAAGGACCATCATATGACCATCACACTTAGTATCAAAGCATGACCTCACAAAGTTATATGATGACCCTGTGTGACCTCATTTGGTGACATTTATGTGGGACAGCAAGGAAGTTAGAATGCATATAGTCAGTTTGACCTGTCTTATTATATCATACTGACGTTTTATCCTAGACCAAGCATAAAGCAGTGGTATGTAACAAGACGACATTCCCTCCAAATCATCATATCCAATTTAAAATTGTCACAACACTTGTTTAAACATTTCCAAATGAGATAAGAATTTGTGTCACATGCAATCTATAATTTTCTGTTAACAGGGAAAACAATTTCAGGGGATATTACTGGGACACTTTTGAATATGTTTGACAGAACCTTAACGTTGACAATTAACATATAATGATTTCAAGATCTATTCTGTTATGAGTGATGTATGACAACATGATTGCAAGCTGTGCTTTCTAATATGCCAGAAAATACCTACCAGAATTCAGTAGTCATAGTCTATATAAAGAAATTACATAGGTTCTAAAACTAACTACAAATGAGAAGTTTGTTATTTTTACTATTTTTAAGTTCAACAAAAAGTCAAACTAATTTACTAGAGATAAATTGATTTTGATATATTTTCTTGTTGTGTTATTACTGACCTGGGCTGCCTCGTCCAGAGAGAGAGGAGTGGAGACGGGATGGACTGGGAGATCTGCTGCGGAGGCGGGACGGGGAGCGGGATGGACTCAGTGCACGGCTAGGACTCACGGAACGGGTCGGGCTACGGCTGCGACGGGTACTGCCCTGAAAGTACAAATGTTAACTTATTTATGGTAATGACTGAAACCTCTTAATTGCTCCACCTATATAGTTTTGATTATCCATATAAAACAGGTTAAAGGTTTCTCTTTATCTAACAAAAAAGGATGTATATGTTAGTATGGGGGAAAATACCTACTGACAATGTCATGAAGTGAGCATTGCATGAAGCTGAGAATGTCATGAAGCGAGCATTGCATGAAGCTGAGAATGTCATGAAGCGAGCACTGCAGTGAGCTGAGAATGTCATGAAGCGAGCGCTGCAGTGAGCTGAGAATGTCATGAAGCGAGCATTGCATGAAGCTGAGAATGTCATGAAGCGAGCACTGCATGAAGCTGAGAATGTCATGAAGCGAGCACTGCATGAAGCTGAGAATATCATGAAGCGAGCACTGCAGTGAGCTGAAAATGTCATGAAGCGAGCACTGCATGAAGCTGAGAATGTCATGAAGCGAGCATTGCATGAAGCTGAGAATGTCTTGAAGCGAGCACTGCATGAAGCTGAGAATGTCATGAAGCGAGCACTGCAGTGAGCTGAGAATGTCATGAAGCGAGCACTGCCTGGAGCTGAGAATGTCATGAAGCGAGCATTGCATGAAGCTGAGAATGTCATGAAGCGAGCACTGCAGTGAGCTGAGAATGTCATGAAGCGAGCACTGCATGAAGCTGAGAATGTCATGAAGCGAGCATTGCATGAAGCTGAGAATGTCTTGAAGCGAGCACTGCATGAAGCTGAGAATGTCATGAAGCGAGCGCTGCAGTGAGCTGAGAATGTCATGAAGCGAGCACTGCCTGGAGCTGAGAATGTCATGAAGCGAGCATTGCATGAAGCTGAGAATGTCATGAAGCGAGCACTGCATGAAGCTGAGAATGTCATGAAGCGAGCACTGCAGTGAGCTGAGAATGTCATGAAGCGAGCACTGCATGAAGCTGAGAATGTCATGAAGCGAGCATTGCAGTGAGCTGAGAATGTCATGAAGCGAGCACTGCATGAAGCTGAGAATGTCATGAAGCGAGCACTGCATGAAGCTGAGAATGTCATGAAGCGAGCATTGCATGAAGCTGAGAATGTCATGAAGCGAGCACTGCATGAAGCTGAGAATGTCATGAAGCGAGCACTGCAGTGAGCTGAGAATGTCATGAAGCGAGCACTGCATGAAGCTGAGAATGTCATGAAGCGAGCATTGCATGAAGCTGAGAATGTCATGAAGCGAGCACTGCATGAAGCTGATAATGTCATGAAGCGAGCATTGCATGAAACTGAGAATGTCATGAAGGGAGCGCTGCAGTGAGCTGAGAATGTCATGAAGCGAGCACTGCAGTGAGCTGAGAATGTCATGAAGCGAGCACTGCATGAAGCTGAGAATGTCATGAAGCGAGCATTGCATGAAGCTGAGAATGTCATGAAGCGAGCATTGCATGAAGCTGAGAATGTCATGAAGCGAGCACTGCAGTGAGCTGAGAATGTCATGAAGCGAGCATTGCAGTGAGCTGAGAATGTCATGAAGCGAGCGCTGCAGTGAGCTGAGAATGTCATGAAGCGAGCATTGCAGTGAGCTGAGAATGTCATGAAGCGAGCATTGCATGAAGCTGAGAATGTCATGAAGCGAGCATTGCATGAAGCTGAGAATGTCATGAAGCGAGCACTGCAGTGAGCTGAGAATGTCATGAAGCGAGCATTGCATGAAGCTGAGAATGTCATGAAGCGAGCATTGCATGAAGCTGAGAATGTCATGAAGCGAGCATTGCATGAAGCTGAGAATGTCATGAAGCGAGCATTGCATGAAGCTGAAAATATCATGAAGCGAGCACTGCATGAAGCTGAGAATGTCATGGCTATAAGTGAGAGGACTTACGAGGGAAGCTCCTCTCCTGGTGCACACCTCTCCCTTGATAACAACCTTGCCCCTCTGCTGCAGGCAGGGCCAGATATGATGTCCTACCAACGGAGCCGTGAACTCAGAGTCATAGCTGCGACGATATCTACAACACCAAGTCAAAGGTTGTTATCTATTAGTCCATGATTAAATATTATCATTGTTAATTAGGTAGCTTGTTGAAAGTGAATGTTTATTTATCTTATTTCTTTTGATTTAATATAAATGGTTAATAATAATGATAGCTCAAAATGCAGGGGCAATTCAGTGGTCAACATACGTCACAGTTAAGTTAGCCACTATATATGTATCTTTTAAAAACATCAATTTTTAAGCAAAATAATATATCTAGAAAAATAAAGTAGACTGCTGAAGCATGCAAGTCCAAATTCAAGCATGTGAGTCTAAAATCAAGTGAGTCAGGAATGATAATGCTTGGGAGTGTTACTGACTTGTGTTCATCATGCAGTTCAGCGTCGATGCCCAGGGCGATATCCAGGGGGAAGGCAAGGGCACTCATGTTCCAGGCTAGCTTGCATGCCTCGCGGATGAAGGGCTGGATCACAGAGTAAGGTGTCTCGGGAGGAAGCTGCAGCTTGGGGTTACGCTTCAGTGCACGGGTAGTATCCTGCAGGAAAATCAGAGCATTTTGATTGGTATTCACCACTGCCCTCATCTACATTATTCTTTAAAGTAACAAAGAAATTGTCAGCTTAATGGGGATACAAAACAGTTAAATTAGATATTGCCAGAAGATCACATGAAAATGTATATACATGTATAAGAGCTGATTTGGAAATCATACCAAAACTCCATTTAAATATCAACAGAGACAATTTAGGCATCTAACAGAAATGTTTACTCGAATGTAAAAAAACCCTGATTAGGACATCACCCAAAAAGGTCAACCTGAATGTCAACCAAAAAGGTTGATTTAGACATTACGCAAAAAGATTCACCAGGATGTCACACTATAAACCAGGTTAAGACATCACAAAAAACAGATCTACTTGAATGTCAGGAAAAAAGGAGATAATTTGGACATAACACAAAAAGGTTACCGTAAATGACCGTATATAAGACAAGGTTTTCGTACTCTAACCCTTAGTTAATGTTTGGGAGGATGTCTTATACATGAGGGCAACTTGTGGACGGTGATTTACGGCAAGAATGATATGCTTACGCAACACAAGATCGCCATTTTGAAAACCGGAAGACATGACTCAAAGACAAAATATCCTTGAAATAAATAACAAATATTGGACGTAGCATATCAATTTTAATTGCGTTTTAAATGATAAATAAAGGTATTTACCCAAATATTATCATAAATTATGCTTCGCAGGTCGAGAATTTCGCCACAAAGTAAAACGTAAATACGATGTACATGACGTCCTTGACAAATCAAAGCGTTTCGGAATAACAGACATCGGACGTAGCAGATCGATTTTAATTGCGTTTTAAATGATAAATAAAGGTATTTACCCAATATTATCACATTTTACGCTTTGCAGGCTGAGAATAAAACAAAACCATCCATCCATTTAACATGCATTACGCAATACAAGGTTGACATTTCAAAAAGCGGGAGTGACAGGGACAAGCTCTTATTTTTGACGCGAAAATGATCTTAGCCTTATTAACTTGCATTGAAATATCAATATATTGTGCAATGATGGATCCCTGGGTTCTCGTGTTGCGGACATCACGTACATCATATTTAAGTTTTACTCCATTGAGAAATTCTTGACCTGCGAAGCATAATTTTTTATAATATTGGGTAAATACCTAAAATGCAATTAAAATCGATCCGCTACATCCAATGTCTATTATTTCGAAACACTTTGTTTCGACTTTGTTTTCACTGATTCCAATTACGAGCGTTCAGTTTTGCATTTCGTCATTGTTTCTACTGCTTTGAGTCGTGTCTTCCCTTTTTGACAGAAATGCTTTCACACGTGGATTTATTTTAATTGCGTTTGATAAATAATGAAAATGCTATACCTTTATTTATCATTTAAAACACAATTAAAATCCATCCGCTAAGTCCGATATTCGTTATTTTGAAATTACGAACATCGTATTTGCGTTTTACCATAAATACTTGTGTATAAGACTGTTAAGATCTTGTTATGTAAGTATATTTACATACCAAACCGCCAAACGGTTGAATGGTAGAAGTGTCGATGTCTCGAGAAAAACTGACTCGTCTTATATTCGGAAATTGTTTTTTTTCAAGCAAAATAACAACAATTTTCGGGGTTCGTCTTATACACGAGTCGTCTTATATACGAGTAAATACGGTAATAACCTAGATGTTATCCAAAAGTTCTTTCACATCCTAGTGAAAAACATGATATCAATCTCTTCAATTAAAAAAAAATTATATATATATATATCAGTTGCGACAGTTGTAAATAGACAGAATGGGAAAAAGCATGTCATGAAAAAAAATATTGAATTTCAGTTTGATTCTGCATTTTAACATTTCAACATATTCTGCAAAGTATATGCCAACAAAATAAATTGGAGAAATGCTACAAATATTAAAATAACTGTAAATTGACTCAAAAGAACTGGACATGATAAGGATAAAAGCCATCATGAAAAAAAGGGATAAAAAAACATTAAGGGATTGAAAAACCTTTACCACTATGCTATGCTATGAGTCAGCGCTATGAACAGACTTGTCTGGTATCAGCGCTATACAAATTTTATTATTATTATTATTATTATTATTATTATTATTACCAAGAAACATATAAATGTTGTTTCTATTTGTTGCGAATAACCAGAGTCTTATAAGAAATCTTGGTGAAGATGCATATCACTATTTCAATAGTGTGATGTGACTAAGATGTGTACTCACCAGGACAAGTGATGGCAAGTCATACATGTCGGTGTTGCGGTTGATGTAGTCCTGGACAGCCTCCTCCAGAGTCTCGGGTCCCATGTGTGTCACCGCCAGGTTGGAGCGCACACGGAGCTTGAAGTTGCTGAATGAGAGCTTGGCCACCGCAAAAGCCTCCTGCATCCCACAAGTAAACCACATCATTATGAAAACTATCCTTCCACTCGACTCAATGATATCTATAACATTTAGGATTGTCAAATTGCTCCCTAATTCACCAAACTGCTCTTTATTCACAAAACTGTGCCTATAATCATCAAGCAGCTTCTAAATTCAACAAACTTCTTCTAAATTCACCAAAACTACACCTCAATTCACCAAACTGCTCTTTTTTTCACCAAACTGCTCCTAAACTCCCCCAAACTGCTCCCATGTTCACCAAACTGCTTCATAAATTCTCCAAGCTTCACCTAGATTCTCACCAAACTGCCTCTATATTCACCAAAATGCTCCTAAATCCAAACTGCTCCTGAATTTACCAAACTGCTCCTAAATTTACCAAACTGCTCCTAAATTCACCAAGCATCACCTAAATTCAGCAAACTTATCCTGAATTCACCAAACTTCACCTAAATTCACCAAACTGCTCCTAAATTCACCAAACAGCTCCTAAATTCACCAAACTGCTCCAAAATTCACCAAACTTCACCTAAATTCACCAAACAGCTCCTAAATTCACCAAACCTCACCTAAATTCACCAAACTGTTCCAAAATTCACCAGACTCTACCTGCATTTTTTCAGCACTATGGGAAGTCACGGTTGACTGACCTGCATGACAGAGAAGATGATGCGTTGATTGTTCTCATGATCGTCGCTGTATCTGCGGAGGATCTCCATGGCATCAAGGCGGTCCTGGGCAAACATGTCATTGAAGCGTGTGATGAGGTTCTGCTGCCGGACCTGCTGTGTGATGTCATCCGAGGCAATGGGGGAGGTGGAGCGTGGCAGAGGAGACGGGGAACGAGCACGATATGGCTTAATGCTCACTCTACAAAAGCAACACAGGGAAATCTTGAAAAATGGATACATCTTTAACATATTCTTTTACTGGTATGTCATTTTTGAACTAAATTTTCTATATTGTGCATTTGACAAATACATGCACAAAATCCCAATATTAAAGTCTTAAATCATCACAAAACTTTTCAGATTTGATCAAGAAACTTTGATGAAATTTAATGAAATACGTCTGATGGTTTTCAAAATCTGATTTCTTCTTCATATATTCTTTAGGAAGATGGTATTAAGGTTACCGGTAAATAGCTTTAAATTACTTGTATCTCACCCTCCAGTTGAAATATGGAGAATTAGGACAAGACAGATTCCTTTATTTGGAGATATAAAAGTTTGCAAAAATATAACAAGAAACTATACCGTGATATATCTTGGACATTCATTATATTAAAAAAAACTAAATATAAGTTAGTAACTGTTAATGGATTATATATGCTTAATAATAATTTGTCACAAATTTTATACAACTCTGTGTATATCAGCTCTTTGCATGTCAACCTTTCTCACCCTGCATGTTTTACTTCCTTCTTGACCAGGTCGTGAGCCAGATTCTGGCTGCGGTTTCTATAATGGTCTGCTAGGGCTGATGTTCGCAACAACTGATCTTGTGTGGCATGAAACCTGCACGTAATGGTGATAACACAGGAAAATTTCAAGTCAAGTGGTAAGTAAGAGAGGGGTAAAGAGCTAAGTTAGATGAGTGCCCATGGGAAAGGGGAAAGGGGAATATAATGCACTGTGTGATTCTAGGTATGTGATTTTCTCATTCACAATAATGAATGCTTTTTTTTTGTTTTGTTTTTTTTGAGTGTCAAATTTTGAAACACCATTCTGTGTTTCTATTCATTTTTCTGACATAAAATATCAACAATTGTTTTTGAAAAGAAAGATACTGGCACAAAATATAATGTATATCTTTTTTGAATATATAAAAGTCACATTTGAGATCCACACATGTGATTATGTATTAACATGAAATATCCACAAGTGAATCAATTCCATTCTCAGCACAAGATGATTGAATTTGTCCTGATAGAGAATGAAAACCACCTTTTAATAAAAAAACAAAATGGTAAAAAAGATATTTAAAATAAACAAACAACAAAACTGCAGTAAATGATCTACAAAAAATCTAAGCCAACTGGTGTTAGTATAGAAGCAACTTTCAAAGAGTCATGCAGACATCACACAAGCATAAATAAACTGCCAACTGTTTACTGAAACTTAACCAAACTTTGCAAGGAAACATTTTTCAACCTCAGATAGGACCTTATCAAAAGGCCTTAAAGATTTGCCAAATTATAGTTTAGAATTTAGCTGTTCTATTGTTCTATTAAGAATTTTAGTTGGTTAATGTTAAGGTAAACAAAGACAGACACAGGCCCTTTCAAAATGGGTTCACAGTTTAACAAGAAATGTTAAATAGATCTGTCAAGTTTTTTTATTTATTCATTGAAATGAGGGATGAAAAAGAAATACTTTACTTCTATATAGACTTTAGAGAAAACTGTGGTTTGATATTTGGAAGGGACCTGGAAGCAAGCAGTGTGTGTGTGTGTGTGTGTGTGTGTGTGTGTGTGTGTGTGTGTGTGTGTGTGTGTGTGTGTGTGTGTGTGTGTGTGTGTGTGTGTGTGTGTGTGTGTTTGGAGCCAGGTTCTACTGCATTCAGCCTTACCCATTAAGGTATGCCTCCTTGCGCCCAGTGAGGATGGCCAGGTCATCCCTCAGCCTCCGGACCTGATACTCATAATTATCTACAAGGCTGGTTCTGCCTCTCAGAGAAATCAGTTCATCCTCTGCCACACGAAGCCTATCAAATAACCAATTTATTTGTTTATTAGAAGCACATGCTAAAATGTTAGACAAAAAAACCTGTGAAAGCCAAACATTCCCACGGATCCTCAAATGTATCACTGTAGGTCAATGACCTGAGGTCATGCTACATATACAAAATAGAATATGCTTCCATATGCAAGGTTGCTGAGAAATCTTCTTTAAGATTATCCTTAATACCAAATATGAATTACTTCCTATTTACAGTTGCTGAGAAATACAAATATGGGCTAGACAAACTACACAACCACCTTTCCCAAATTTTATTTTACACACACTATATAAACTATTCCATTTGACTTCTGATCATATTAACACAAATCATTTAAATATGTTTAAATGTCCAATTAGTGATAATATGAAATTTGAATAGTACTCATTATGTCTTTCAAAGGTTAATACCTAAATGTTAAAACTGAACAATAATTTAGCATACCACATGTCTGTGGAAATCACTTAAATTGAAAACAGTAAGGGGACACTTCATGATTTAAGGCAGATCCCATAACCTACTTTGCCTTTAGCTCCTGGACCTCAGACTCTGTGAACATTTTCTCACTTGCCGAAGCCCTTTTAGTGGCGTCGAGTTCATCCTTGGTATCAAGCAATCTAAAACACAGTATATCACATCAGCTTGTGCATCCTTATTTACATAAAATAACCATTTACACATTAAACAATACCATAAAGATATAATACAATTTGAACACTATGACAAATGTATTCACCACTGCCCTTGGGTAGCATATAATATTCACTTGGGTAGCATATAATATTCACTCATTAAACAATAGTAGTATTACAAAATTTGAAAACTACAACATAATTAACACTGGATATGATATAAGTGCGTACTCTGTTCTGAGTTCAGAAGCTTCGGCCTTGGTGACACTGAGGTCAGCCTCCAGGGTGTTGAGGGAGTGTTCATACATGTCCTGTATGTGGTTGATCTCGCGGTCCTTGGCGGCGGACTCTGCCACCAGGTCGAGGGCACGGTCGGCAGGGAAGGCCACATGTCCCAGCAGTCCCTGGCTGAGCCACGGCAACAGGCGAGACTTGATCACATTGGAACCTCCATATACACCACCTGAATTAACAAAGTCTTATGTCTCAAACCCATCTATTGCTAATTCACCATGCTTTATTAGCATTAGCAATGAAGGCTCAACTCAACTAATATATACAAGATGTATGAAGTCAGTTGCATGCTTAATGTATGAATAAACAAATAATATGTAGGAAACAAGAAAAAAAAACATTTGTAAGACAAGTGATGAATGTTAAACTAATCATCTGTTTTATTGTTTGGCATATTACAAATTTGTTGCCATTTTAACACTTTTGAAACTTTATAATATAAATGAGATGCACAGGCTGTAGAAATGAAACATTAACTTCAAATAAGCATATACATTTTTATTAAAATTCAAAGTAGATTTAAAAGATTTTATTCAGAGGCACACAATCATTTCTCAATATATGACTGTCACAATACTTTTAAGAACATTAATATAGTATTATGGAGTGATATTTACCCTCTCCTGCGGTGAGACTGAGAAGTTTGAAGAGCTGACTCTGGACTCGAGCATTGAGCTCAATCACCTCACAGCACTGGGTCACATTCTGGTCACAAGAGTTGATCTGAAATAATAAAAAACTACCATAAACCGTGTGTTTGTTTGTTTGTTTCTGGTTTTATATCACTTTTAACATATTTCAGTCATTTTGTGATGAGACCTACTTGTAACAGATATAGTGCTGCCTCACTGAATTTGTCTTGTTGCAGGTCCTTGACATGACAACCCACCTGGTCACAGATTTACAAGAACGGGTCAACCCTTCAGGCACAGGCCTCAGCTCATATGGTTAATTGTTTCACAAGTTCAATCTCGGCATGACTGGGGATCGAAGCCACAACCTTTGGATCACCACAGAGGAACTGGTGATAATCAGCTGGTGCACTAACCAGCTGTGCCACGGCCTGCGGCGTCATAAACTGTGTGCATACCTTAACTAACCATCACAATCTGGTGGAAACTTATCAATGACAGTTTCTATACAATTCAGATTCTTTAGCACCTGTCGAGCAGTTAATGAAACATTCAAGGATATCTGTGTTGGCCTCACTCAAATCAAATATTATAAGTAATATATTTGCTGCTATGAACAAAGAACTGTCAGGTAAATTACAAATTTACAGATTTGTTGGTACAAGAATTCCTCTTTAAAAACCACATATTAAACTTACTCTATCCAAAAATATATATGATTTTAGTACTGTAAATATTCACTTGAAATAGAGCAATACATATTTGAGCAGAATATGTATTTGTTGAAACTGTGATCTTGCCATTCCATGTTTATTTACACTGCCTACAGTACATGTGCCTATAATAAATCCTTAAAATGTCATGTGAAAGCCATAAAGCTAACAAACCTAAAACTGAAGCCTGAAATGTCAAGACTGTCCTGTTGCATTTAAGGATTTTGTTGGAATCAATATTGATCAAGGATATACAGACTGTTTGGAAGTGGCATCCAGCCATAATCAATATTATCTGAGATTTATACACTGATTTCCCTCATTATACCACAACTCAGAACAAATTTGATCAACACTGCTTACAATGTGTATAAGATTTCCTTGAAATGAGATTTTAACATTATATACCTCAACTTTACTACTTTTAAGATTGACAAAATCATCTCTTTTCTATTCCAGAACTTATTCTACTTTCATCAATATCATCACTTGAATATGATGGAATAAAATTATAATTCACACATAAAAAAATCATATTCCTCCATAGATTTTGACAAAAAATTGTATCCTTTGTAGCTTAATAAACTCGTTTTATTTGCTGAAAATAATGAATTTGTGTCATGATCAAATCATCAACTGAAAGGCATAGCAAACAAAAGTGCTCCTTTGTCAAAATGTTGAGATACAGGTTTTCTTATCACACAAGTTAATGTTATTTCAAATAGAAATGGGGAAGAAAAGATCAATTATATTGCAAAAATATAATCCTCAACACCAGTGACATCATCACCCTAGCATGCTTTACACAGGTGCAAATGTATTTAGACTTCAATGTTATGTTCATGTATTGTAACATTCTGTAGGGCTGCAACTTGTTACAATGTAATCATGACCTCACACAGTTTACATTATGAACTTTAGACATCAGAACTTTCTTTACATATGGAATAACCATGGTTGTAAATTTTATCAATTTAGTATTTAAATAGGCAAAATAAAATTAATAAAATTTAAATAAGCTTGTCCATTAATAGTAAACAATATGTACATATTCTACAAAAATTTATCATAAATTTAAATTTGAATAGGAATGACACTTATATAGCCTAACACAAGGGTCAAGGGTCAAGGTCAGCACTTATAACATATTATAATATGATCATAATTCAAGGTGAACCAAGCGTATAAGATGCCCTACCAGATACCTTTAATACTGTCTGAGCCTCAGGATTATCATTCACACATTATAATTTATGATATTCTGCAATTTGTGTCAATCATCATAATTCTTCTACCTGTATCCTCACCATATGGAAAAAGGTTAACATAAGCATTATGCTGATGTCCTCTGCAATACACCAATAATGAGGGTCAAGAAAAGTTTGACTATTATCCTGATTATAGAATACACAAATGACAGTAGTATGACACCGGCCAAAGGTTCACCGTAAAGAAAAAAACATATAAAAGGGGATACATCAAATAAAATGTGTAATATGAACAACTTGATCAAATTCTACTTATCATAATGAACTCAGGTTTTTTCAACCCTAAAGTCTGGTTCAGGAAATATAATATGAAGACAAAAATAAGACAAACAAGTGTCTTGCCAACTCAGACTTGGATCCTATATGAGTGGCCATCATCTATCTGGGAACTAGAACTAGGAACTAGGAAATTTTACAAACTTTGTTTACTACAAAGCCATATGGAAATTGTTGGTACAAAAAATATTTGTTTCTGTATCACTATTCTCAGGGCCAGAGAAATTCTTGTCAAGACTAATGCATGCATGCCACTGTCAAATATCATTTGAACAGAATGTAATAAATTTTATCAAAAGAATCAATTAAATATCATTTGAACAAAATTTTATTATTCATTTCACTTAATAATTTCCGGGAAGAAATAAAGTTACAAAATGCAGTTCCTGATCAACATACCGCCTATGTAGGAAGTGTTGGCATGTTTATTCAGTCAAGGAATCTACAGCTTGCATTCATTATTCGTACACAAAGCTCGATTGCAATGGAGCATTGAACACTGTACACAGGCTCATACATATCTTGGGTAACACTGTGAATGGTGTGCTTCATGTCACCACAGAATCAGTTGCAAAGAGCTTATCAGTTTACAAATTAGGCACCCATGTACAAACAAGTCAAGTTGAATTCTGTAAATACTTTCACTGCCATTCATAGTTCAAAGTGGTCTTTGAACATACCATTTAAGTCTAAATTGAATGTTCTCACTCCCAAGTCTGATCTGCTGAAATCATGCTGGTCTATCACATGGCATTAGATAGATTATTCAAGCATTGTTTTTAGCTGTCTCATTATTTACCCATCCACTGACTATTTGGACATGCTTAGCTATTGGATGATTGTACATTAATCAAGCCATAACATCAATATATGGATCATTATACCTAATAAAATATTTAGAGGTTTAAATTCATAAAGTATAAATTCATTCTATTAAATGCCTATGGTTTTTATTCTTTATTTCATTTTGGTATTGTTTCAAGGCAGACAAAACAGTCTGCATTTAACCAAAAAAATACCAAAAAATCATGATCATTTCAATCTTTTAGGCTTAATTCTCGAATTGATAATCAATTCCATTAAAACACATTGTGTACACATGTGTTAATTGAGTGATATTCAAGATATTCAAGAACCTCAGTGTTAATCTGCTGTCACCACAGTAATCCTGTTTCCATGATGGAAAGAGGACTTCTGTTGTGTCAAACACAACTTGCTTTATACTACAGAAAGTATTTACCTGTGTCTTCGCAATTTGTTTGCAAGTGTGATGGGCCAGAGAGAGTTATAGTCACCAATCCTAAACTTTGTCATTTTATTCTCTTATGATAACTTTACACAGCACCAAGAGCAAGTGCAAATCATTCAATAAAATACATTATCCAGACAGAGGATAAGATTGACCTTCCATCTATTCTGATTTTGCCTCAATCACTTTTCCACTACACAAACAGTGACTGTATAGTTTAATGTTGAAGAGAGGGTTCAATTCTGGCTAGTCATCCATTTTGGCATTGCTACACAAGGTCATTTGGTCTTCCTTTCCCAACCCTGGATTTTTAGGCATACTGACCAGTTATTGCATAAACAAAAAACCCTATTTTACTATTTATAAGTTAATAACTGTATCAGTGCTTGCAAAAGACCGGGTACCTGGACTGTCAATGCATGTAATTAGCATTCATCAGATAAGCTCTATGGCCAACATCAGGATAATGTTTAATATTCCATTCATAATTTAAAATTAATAGATTTTATTGATTTGCAATAAACCTTTAAGATGCATATCTCCCTTCAGCTGAGTTCTACTGTATATTTGGTCATGCATATATCTGACTATAATAAAGTAAGCAAACTTTACTGGCCCGCTCTTAAACAGATTTACACAAGTGGAGCCAAACATCTACATGATCACACCAAAATATGACCAAATAAAGGCAAGCTTGGTCATAGTTTGACCATATTTTATCATGCATGAGGTATACTTGATCAAAGTGGGCCAACTGACAGCTCAGCATGACCAAATAGATTCTCGATTCAAACCACAAAATTCTCCTTGATCATGGTATTTCTGAACTCTAATTATATACAGCTCTTTGGTCTAAACCTGGGAGAACTGATTGATAGCTAATATTGATTGACATTAACAAATATTGACTGGCACACTGTGGTAGGCACCTATCCACCTCACTGAGCATGTGTAAATCCCACTCCCCAAATCTCTATCAAGTAGGACTATTTCCTGTAAAATGGCCACTCCTGAATTCACTTTTCACTTGTCTATTATATTTAGGAATCAATAAAGATTTTGCCATCACAATATGATTATTTACTTTTTGCTCTACTGAAACGGCTTTTCCTTTGACATTCTACATTTGTTTGTTATAAATTTATCGGAAATATTTTGTAAATTTGAGTTGTGTACTACAAGGCACAATTAAAAGTCAGAGATATCTAAGAAACCATTTGGTCATTGTCATTTATTACTTAACAAGATTCAACTGCTAAATATGGTTAATATAGTTTAAATATCATTAAAGTCTTGATATTATGACTTTTGAAATCTCAAACCAGAAGTAATTATCTCACTTATCTCACAGATTGCAGAGAAGTCAATATAATTAAAACATAGGCCAATGGTCTTAGAGCTGTGCTGATCATTGCTTTTTTGTAATGTTTGGGAACATTTTCTGGAAATTGCTTCATAAATGATAATTTAAATCCTTTCCCAGGACAAACTTGTACAGAGGATAATTTTGACCAATCAAAATGCATGTTACATATCAATTTCACCCCAACTGGTTATCTTGATTTTAATTGGCTAATATTTGAAATGTTATTGAAAATGGCAGCTCCCTTGATAACTCAGTGATAGCTATTAGATTAAAAACAAAAAACAAAAAAGCAAACATAATAATATGGAAAAAGATTCAAGACAAATGAAAAATAGATAGAATTGGTCCCTCAAAATACATCTTTCTGATTAATAGCTATAAGAACTCAAACCAGTAGTTTCTCAGGCAAAGATCAAAATTGGTGGAAAGAATGACAGAAAATTCCCCCCTCCATCACTGCAGAAATGTAAAAATGTATTCATCATAATAAAAAAATTGCGAAAATTCATTTTAAAAAGTGCAGAAATATAAAAATATATTCATCATAATAAAAAAAATGAAATAATTCATTCAATCTCTGACATTGGAATAAAAATTAAACCATTTATTTTAAAAGGACTACTAGAGAAGTGTTCTTGTAGTCAAGTGGAACAATATTGGACAATACTGGTAGTATACTCTATCCTTTGTGAGGTCAAATTAATGTGTTTCATAATACATGACCATGATTATATATTATAAATCTATTCCATGAAAACATGACATGCTGATGTGATGGTTGGCATAACTCATAAACATTTTCCTAAACATGGCAGAAATATGATTATCATGGAATCAATCAACAAAACAATTTAACTATAATCATGATATATCACAAGCTAAACATATAATAATTTTCTCTAAAAATACTTCAAAAAAATATACATTACTGTGTCAACAATAAGACATTTACATAAAATCAAGAATGTCCTTTGAGATTTCACACCTGTTTATAATACAAATCTAATATCTGTTTGACAACTTAACAAAATGAAGTAAGATTATTAAGAGAAAAAAAAGACTTTATAATTTGCCAATCAATGATCCTTTTGAAGCTTGAAATCAAGCGTTATTATATTATTTAATCCTTGGGATATTAGTGACCAAAAGATCATGATTATTCATGTCCTAATTAGGTCAAACACTGGTGCCATATCCAGAGAGAGTGGAGATCTTTTGTTCACTTAGTTTGGTCACATTGGTAATGGCTAAATGCAAACATGACACCTGAGTCATATTGTAGCAGACTCCATGGATATGACAAGCCTGTTTTTCATCCTACCCACTCTTAGACCAAAAACAGGTGGGGACAGTTCAGATAAATTAAATATGCATGAGGTATACACGAGGTATACATCATGTAAAGAGACTGTCAGTGACCTTTTGTGACATATGTATGCACTAAAAATAAGCTGATCAAAACAAACTCATTAACATTTTTAGCAGTGCTTGGATTTTTAAAAATATGTAATGGCTAAATTTGAATATAAAGTTTAAAAAAATACATAGGTCAAATAAAATTATTATGCTGCTGAACCAGATACCCAGCATATTCCACATCATGGCCTAATGGTTGTGAGATTTATCTGATGTTCGGAAGTTGTTTTTCACCAGTACCATCAGATACAATCATACTACATCATTTATATTGATCCTGAGTATAGATGACAGTATAGATGACTTTATCAATGCCTATCCACCTCCCCATAAACCTGCACTAACCATGCTCAAATACTTGATATGCCAAACCACTGTCACAATTTCCCTCTACTTAGCTTAACAGACAAAATGCTAAAAAGATTCTGGTAATCATTCTAACATGTGTGCAACTAGAACTGAGGTAAAAGTTCAACAGTTTAACAGGGGCATGATTTATGCTCTCCCTATACATATGCAAACAGTGTGAATTCCATGATTGCAGTTCTGTTGTGTTGATGTATTCATATTCATTTCCTTATCCGCACCATCAATCTCTACTTTTCCATGCTCCTGTCAGATATTTCATTCACTTATTGAATGCTCATATCACTGATCAAGTAATAGATTTGTGATCAATTGCACTTTTATTAAGGTAATGTCTGCCATTCATTTCAAACAAGGCTGTTCAGTAAATATCTTAGGGAGGGATGCAAATGATAACAAAAAGTCTTTTTATTTTTGACTAAATTATGTACATATATAAAAAATAATCAAACAAAATTAGACTGACACCAAGCTTACTTTGATTAGCAAATTCCTTGAGAAATCCTTTTTTGGAATTTGTTTGAATTCTCTCCCATGTACATTTGTTATGCCTGCTATCATTTGATGATCAGTGATAAATGGATAATCAAAAAATCTATACACTTCAGAGAGTGAGAAAACATGTGTGACATCATCCATCTTATAGGCCAGATCCTTTCATATCTAATCATTCCAGAATACTTGTCATTATCAAGGAACACATATACAGACCAGGTTTTTGTATATAAAATTTCCATTCATATTCAATTTTCATCATCCGTCTTTTAATTCAATATTTTGAATGGACAAGTTGCAATATTAATTAAATCAAGCAACTATGTAATTATATTATTAACAAGGGTTCAGAAAAAGCATATACTTGATAACTACCATGAATACTCTTAAGAATACAGGTAATTTTCTATTTTGCTTTAATATCTGCAAATAAAGCTAAAAGAGTAAATATTGGTTGCCAATATTCCATGATTTTTTAAAAAGAGAACCAAGTGAATAAAACCCCTGTTACTATCTGACAAGGAGAAAAGGTCACATAAGAAATCAGATACAGTTAAACACATCTGATATAGAAAGAACAGCGCACCTTTAATGTGGTATTAATTAAAACCATAATATTGGTGGGCAGGAGAACAATAGTGGATCTTAAAGGATTAGGATCTGTATATGGTACATATATCTAGGATGTTATGTACATATGGAGCATGCTGCAACATGTACACTAAACATGAAACACTGTTACTACTGGGTCAGCCTAATACCCTAATCAGGTTACCAGCTGGATCAGTCATAATATCATTGTGCATTGATCTGTGTAACATTCAATAGGCCCAAGGGGAAATCCTACACCGTTCCTGTAATCAATATACCTGCTACCTCTGAATTGTACTTAATAGTAACGGCTTTATTCTGCTCTGATGTTATATCCGAAATGGAATATCAACATAATTTACACACCTATTTTCAAGAAACCAATTAAATTTTACTTTATTTCTTAAAGTTAATAGGGAATAAAGAGCTAACTTAATTAATATTTACTGCAAAATGTCTGTAAATTGGCTTTGCAATTTTATGCTATATTTCACTATTATTTTAATCATTATTTATATTGTCAACATTGAATCATTAAGCTATATATTCAATCAAATCATTTAGATAAATCATAATTGCATTGATATCAATATTGCAATAAAACCAAAAGAAATCTGGTTTTCTATGAAAATATTTCCATTTCAAACCAAACAATCTTGTTACCACTTTGTACCTTTGGCCAGTTTGAAGACATAAATTTCAGAATTGGGAATATTCTCTCACTGCACTGATCCCCTTACTGATTATATGAATTCAAGTAATCAGAACGTGCAGGGTAAATAGGCATTTAAGGTGCTGGATGGTGAATCAACATTGCCTTCAATTAGTTCAGGATTCTGGTTTAAGAGACTTATATTAATGTCTATATATTTAGGTATTACCAGGGGCAGTTTGTGAAGCTATATTTGCCAACAGTTACTTCACCACATATATTTGACAGCCACATGCTTGTGAACTATATATATATTTCAGTTAAACATCACACCCAAGTGGGTGAAAACATAGATTACCCCTTGTAAAATACTGTCTTAAGATATGGCCAACATGATACGATCCAATCACAGGTTTTAGAATGACTGTAAACTGTGGTAAAGCTGAGAATACAATATTTGCTGATTGCAATGCTAAAAACAAATATTCGTGGCAAAGCAATTTGAAGCACTTGTGCTTGACAACTGGAAAAATATCTGATGTACCTGACTGTATTAACATTTTGTGTCTCTTATCCCATCATGGCCACCGGCATGAGGATATATTTGTGGCAAATTCAAAATGCAGCTCAGAACTTGATGACATACAGTATATAACTTCTCTGCTACCAATAAGACAGACAACATAAAACATTTTGCATCAAGGTCTAAAATAGGTCAGATTTATCAAAATTTCCTGTATAACTATTTTCAGTTTCTATTGCCTTAAAAATGTTGCCTCAAAAGGAGGGGCGTTGACATACTCATTGTTCTGGCTTAATGACGTCATTGTGTAGCACACTGAAGGGCTCGAACTTGATAACAATGTAATCATAAAAATGACATCAGGCAGCCTAGGTCATGAACTTTTGACCCCAGCACTTAGTTGAAAATATTGAATAACCATGGTTACAAATGTTATTCATTTATCATTGAGATACACTTGTCCAGATAAAAATGAGCTAGTCTTACCAATCAACAAAATTTAAACAGGCTAGTCTATTAGGGGTTAAACCCCGGGTTAAACGTTCTGGGTGCCATGATTCAAATGAGTCCCATTTGATTAGTGTCTTAGATTTATAGCATTGTTATCATTGATCCTATTTATCAAAAGTGCAAAATACTCATACATTATGAAAAACAAGCCTTTTTTCATGGTGCTTGTGTGAATTTAAAACTCTTCACCCCTAACACTAAAAATCTTAAATGGTTAATTGTTTAAATCCCTGTCCCTGTACAACTGAATTAGGAATACCCCCACTTTAAGTGACGGTCTATCATTCAAAATGGGCTAAACCTGTAATTATGAAAATGGATCTGTTTATCTGAGCAACAAGATAATATTTTTAATGATGAATGCCCTGTTGATAGGTCAAAAACCATGATCCAAATATGGGCATTTTGGTAAATGATAAAAGCTCAGAACTTTGTGGCTAAGCCACATTTAATACAAGCTAAATGCTAAATAAACCACGAAGATCTCAAATTTAATCCTTGGGTTGTTATTCTGGAATATTATGACAATATTTGACAAAATGAAAGTATTAAGGCATATTTGGACAGTATTGATTGACCTCTCTGGGTGACAGGCCCCGACCCATTCATATTCCCGCCACCCGCAGCCTTCCCACCAGTCACTGATGGAAACTGTCTGGAAACTGCTGGGAAAGTTGCACATAACTGACTAAACATGCAGAATCAATAACACAGATATGACTAAAATTACAATTACTTACATTATAGTCACTCAACCATTTATCAAGTTTCTCCTGGAGAATGGAGAAAGACCCAATGTTCACCAACCGCCTCAGAGATTCCGCCATGACTGATTCACCTGGGAGATTGACGCCAGCGCATGCGTAGTGAGACCCACCTGTTCCCGCATGTTTTGGCGGGAAATTATGCAAGCGCGATCAGACAGAGATGGAGGGAAATGACCAGGAAATGAACTCACAGAATCTGAACAGAGAGTTGGTCACAAATAAGTTCTTTACACCTGAGACTCTAATCCCAGTGATTTCAAGGGTCACATCTAGACCACGATATCAAACTGCCCCCACCAAACACTTGCTGGAAACTTGAGCAACATTGAATGTTGAACGATGTTCATGATGTTGAAAAAAAACTGATGAGTTTGTTTTAGTATTGTTTAGCGATTTAAAAGGACAACGGGTTATTAAATCCTCCAATCACGGGTTTTACCTCGAACAAGAAATAAGAATTTAATTAAATGCGAGTATGACAGGGATAAAAATATTTTCACAAGAAATAATAAAGGAATTTCGTGGAAATGATGCTTTGCTTAACAATCAGAGAATATCTTTTTTCACGTTATTGGGCGCTCCTTTGATTTCATTTCACATAATATATTCTGTGGGACTTATCTGGAAATACTTCATTAATGAAATTTCTGGTCTACCAAAAGCTGCAGCTAGATGTCACTTTGTGTTTCCCTGAAGAGGGAGTAATTGCAACTAGTCATCCTTACTTAGATCACAGTTGGCAAAACCACTCTATAAAATGTTGTAAATTGGAATATATTTCTCTTCATAGCAATCTTCTCTATAATGAACAATTAGTGGTCATGTTGAAGTGGTGGAGGTTTTTTTCCGGTGAACAGACATGTCAAGTGATGATAATCTTATTAAAATAATATGTAACAAAACTTTGTCACACAGCTAAAAATATCTCACATTTGAATAAATGCTGAAAAAAAAAGTTGTATTATTCCATAAATAATTAATAATTTTAACTGATATATGATTATTTAAGTGTCAATAATGGACACAGGTCAAGCTTTTTTGGTTGCAAAGATGAGGGACGGACCATTAACTCAGTCGGGGTGGTGGGAGGGGGGAAGGTGGGTGAGATGTGAAGGAAAGGGAAAATCTTTGGGCAAAAATAGATTATCACAAAAATGTTTGGAGGGTAACATTTCAATTTTGAGTTTTAAGCTTGTAGGATTCAATTCAAGGAGGTGAAAAGACCACACAGACCTTCTTTCCAATAGATTTAATTTTTTGGTTATATTTATCTTTGCAAGATCATCGGTTGGATTTCTTACCGTAACATAAACTACTAGGGAAGTCAACATGTCTTTTGAAATATTGACATTTGCTTGATCACACATTTCCAGTAGTTATATTATCAATAATTTCTTTTTGTTTGGCGAAGCATTTATACAATCTCTGAACAGATTTTTTTCAGCCTGAAGCATATTTCAACAGCCTTTTCATATAAATTATTTTCTTACAAATCATGTATCTATTAACATACAAATAAGGCGAAATATGGAGGTATGATTATAAGTATCCTGATTAAAACAAGTTTAAACACAATTTTCTCCTGTCCTATAGTTGATAAGAAATATGATGGTATGATGGTATCTTAGTAGTTAAGCTTTGTCTTTTATCCCATCATGGTCACTGGCATGAGGATATATTTGTGGCAAATTCAAAATACAGCTCAAACATTGATACTCTCCATAGCAGACCCAGTGTATATACCTGGCCCTGCGAGTGTAGACCAGGAATGTCAGCACCGCCCCAGTACAAGCTTCTTTTTAGCAGCCAATAAGAGTTAGATATATATTTTGCACATGTTGTTAGATGGCCAATTGGTGTCATTGTTATGACTATAGAATTAACAACAATTAACGAGTTAAGATATGCATCATTAGTTAGACACATACCAAAATAGTCAGACAAAAGGCAAAAAGAAAAATCCTGAAGTTTTACTTATGGCAAAAGCTGATAACTTAAATAATTTTGAAAGTGATGTAATTTTTTTTTAAATTCCAAACAATCAAACTGACATCAACGATGTACTTTTCCAAACAGATTTTTCCAATATCCCCCCCCCCCGAACTATAAATGATCCATTCTAAATTGTTATTAAACATTGGGAATTGACATGTACACGTGTACAGTTCTGTCATTGTGCGTGACCATGTCTAAGAGCCAACAAATTGCAGAGCTGTATGGTAATTGTATGCAAATGTGAGGAAAAGGTATTCCACATTTGATGCCAATTGTGGCAGAGGTAGTGTGTGACTCTACCTCGCCATGCAGAGTAAAACATGATGGATTTGTGAAAAATCAGAACGTTCAGCATGAAGAATTCAAGGTGAAAAAAGCCACCCAGCTAACAAGTTTTTTTTTACGTTTTTCTAGTTGTGAGCATGCTGTTTTATGGTGCTGAGTATGTTGTAACCTAACATTGTTAGGACGGAAAAGCTGTGAACACCAGATAACTTCAGTACTGTGGTACAGCGTTGTGAGCACGTGCTCAGCATGTTGTGAGCAATTTCTGAGCAAGTGTTCAGCACGCAGCGAGCACGTTGTAACATGACATTGTAAGGAAGTAGATCTGTGAACACCAGATGCTGAGAGCATGTTGTGATAAAACGTTATGTGCTCAGCATGTTGCTTGCTTTGTATGCCACATATACATTCAGCTTGTTGTAAATAGGTCGCTATTTTCTTTGGTACTGCAGCCACCTATTGGCCAATTTAACCACCACAAATTTTCTTTTTTGTGCTCACCACGTTGTAAGTACGTTGTTACAATACGTAGGACAACCTTGTTATCAGGTCGGACCACAATGTTATCCTTCTATATGCTCAGCACGTTGAAAAAACGTACAAAGACAACTAAACCTTATTGCTACGTGCTGACAATGTTGTTTCAATGTGGTGTTTGACCTGGGCAGGAATATGGTCAACTTAGATTGTGACATACTAAAATGATACCTAATCACTGTCAACTAACCTTGCAATTTAATCTAACATATGTAGATCATTCAAAGTCACAGATGATGCTCAGACAGAGGTAACTACAAATGTTGGTGATACAAAGATGGTGATACAGAATCATGTTTATTTCAAAGATATGATGTGGGCCCTTGAGCAACATTGAATGTTGAACGATGTTCATGATGTTGAAAAAAAACTGATGAGTTTGTTTTAGTATTGTTTAGAGATTTAAAAGGACAACGGGTTATTAAATCCTCCAATCACGGGTTTTACCTCGAACAAGAAATAAGAATTTAATTAAATGCGAGTATGACAGGGATAAAAATATTCTCACAAGAAATAATAAAGGAATTTCGTGGAAATGATGCTTTGCTTAACAATCAGAGAATATCTTTTTTCACGTTATTGGGCGCTCCTTTGATTTCATTTCACATAATATATTCTGTGGGACTTATCTGGAAATACTTCATTAATGAAATTTCTGGTCTACCAAAAGCTGCAGCTAGATGTCACTTTGTGTTTCCCTGAAGAGGGAGTAATTGCAACTAGTCATCCTTACTTAGATCACAGTTGGCAAAACCACTCTATAAAATGTTGTAAATTGGAATATATTTCTCTTCATAGCAATCTTCTCTATAATGAACAATTAGTGGTCATGTTGAAGTGGTGGAGGTTTTTTTTCCGGTGAACAGACATGTCAAGTGATGATAATCTTATTAAAATAATATGTAACAAAACTTCAGTACTGTGGTACAGCGTTGTGAGCACGTGCTCAGCATGTTGTGAGCAATTTCTGAGCAAGTGTTCAGCACGCAGCGAGCACGTTGTAACATGACATTGTAAGGAAGTAGATCTGTGAACACCAGATGCTGAGAGCATGTTGTGATAAAACGTTATGTGCTCAGCATGTTGCTTGCTTTGTATGCCACATATACATTCAGCTTGTTGTAAATAGGTCGCTATTTTCTTTGGTACTGCAGCCACCTATTGGCCAATTTAACCACCACAAATTTTCTTTTTTGTGCTCACCACGTTGTAAGTACGTTGTTACAATACGTAGGACAACCTTGTTATCAGGTCGGACCACAATGTTATCCTTCTATATGCTCAGCACGTTGAAAAAACGTACAAAGACAACTAAACCTTATTGCTACGTGCTGACAATGTTGTTTCAATGTGGTGTTTGACCTGGGCAGGAATATGGTCAACTTAGATTGTGACATACTAAAATGATACCTAATCACTGTCAACTAACCTTGCAATTTAATCTAACATATGTAGATCATTCAAAGTCACAGATGATGCTCAGACAGAGGTAACTACAAATGTTGGTGATACAAAGATGGTGATACAGAATCATGTTTATTTCAAAGATATGATGTGGGCCCTTGAGCTGAGGCCTGTGCCCTAGTAAATCTGTGACTAGGTGGGTTGTCAAGAACCTGCGAAATGACAATTCAGTGAGGCCTCATCACGGAATGACCGAAATAATGTTGAAAGTAATGTAAAACCCCAAACAAACAAAATAATGTGGACCCTATAACAGATGATTGTCTTAATAATGATACTTCCAATGCAAAATTATCAGAATTGATAGAGAATATTGAAAGTCTAAAGTAACACAGGGTGGGATTGATCACATTTATATACAGTTTTGTAAATTGCATTATGATAGCCTTTAAATGCACAAAGCCCTTTTGGAATGATATTCGTATACTTTTATAATTTATGTTACTGTATAAACTGCATAATATGTCACAGATCCATATTAGCACAACTAAGATGTGGCATCCTGGCTATTAAAGTAGAAACTGGTAGATAAAAATATTAAGATGATATCTAAAAATCTTCTTTTCTTGTGTTATACATGTTCCTATTGATAAAATTAAAATTGCTAATCCACAATTTGTAAAGGTTTCCTTCCTTTTTAACAATGTTTCCCTTTAGACATCAAATTTAGATTTATCATGCTGATATTGCTACCTTTTTTCTTGATCTTGTCGAATAAAAGGATGTTAAAAAGAGAAAAGGTGATGAAATTATGTCTTGCTAGGATTTAAATGACTGTCCCAGTAGGTGGCACTTACATTCGATAACTAGGATTGGGAACCATAAATCTACAAATTTGAACATCATTCCAGTCACTGTAAAGACCTTCACAGCATAAAACAAGATGCACAGACCTTCACAGCATAAAACAAGCTGCACAAGGGATTTTATCGTCAAAATTGTTGGCGTTCACCTCTAAAATTGATTTCTTCAGGCATCAGATTATTTTATTTATTTGTGTTGAGTGCTTCCTCATTGCAGATGTTAAACAGCTTCATATTCGAGACTTTATTTTGAGTTTTACATTCTTAGTGTGAATATCGAATACCTGGTACAATTTATTGTGTAAATAGTCAATATTGTAGTACTGCAATGTTCAAGTAGATATGTTGGGAATAGGATATGACTATCACATTTGTTCTGCAGATTGCCTGACAGAGAAAGGCTTATTTTTAATGATGCTGATGTCGTTTTGGTCACAAAAATAGTGAAACAGATTTTCTATGTTTAAGTTCTAAAAAAATTTTATTAAAGGAAAGAATTCACAAATCTTTTTCATTGGGATAACTGTATATTTTTATAGAAACGTTTCTAAAGCTGTCTCGATAACTATCAGTCTGACAGCCATTTAATATTTTACACGATAAAACGAATAATATAGTGTGTAAAACAACGCCTCATCTTAAGTTTGAAACATCAAATCATCTTGTATTTCAATATGATTTCTATCTTGTCATTTTTGACAGATTATTATTTTCATTAAAATATTATTTCTACAATTGTAAGAAATCTATTGGTTGACCCTGTTGCTGGTCTATATTGTTTTCACACCAAAGGGTCTCAATACTATGTGATTACCATATATCTTTAACCCACTTGAATGAAATGGTCCGTCCATTGGGTGGCAAACAACAGCACCTTCAGCTAAGGCCTGGTACAAAAGAGTCTTGTTTCACTGATCTTCCCTGATTCAGGTAAGAAAAACATTTGCATTCGCCATGCACACCAAAGGTAATATGTTCTAAGCACAGATGTGACCACTTGCAATCAAAAGACAAGATATGAAGCCAATATGATAATAGCTAATAGATACTGAATCAAAATATGTGTTAATGTCAGAGGGAAAGGGGTGGACTATACTTTACGTTATTGACTATTGTCCCATAAGAGACAATCAAGTGAGACATTTTTAGCATTTTTTTTCATATATGTTCTTCAAATGCCACAATAACACCACCCTTTTTCATTTTTACTACAATCTTAAATTAATATGATATATCAATTGAGAAACAGAGATAAAATTCTCATGCAAAAGAAAAATCTGTCCTGCATCATTTGACCCATTTTTTTTCACTGGAATAAATATATTCAATTCACCTCACTTCTTTAAGTATGCGTTGAACACTAACTACGTCATTTGAGAATGTAAAAGGTTCTGGTATGTAAATAGCATTTGAGTATATCGTAAAGAAATAGACTTATAATCAATCCCCGAAGTTCACTTACTTCTGTTGTCTCTAACTCACACAGATACCTCGCAGGCTTTGTCATGGCTGCCTGTTGACTAGGTAAACGTCTTTAGCTTGTCATGAATTCTCTCAGGTTTTGTGCTCAAGAATAGTAAGAAAAGAATCATGTACGATGGAATCAATACATCCAAACATGCATATCCCACATGTGACATTCTCTTAAGGGCAAATATTTCATCTTCTATTATTTATACCAGACATGATAACCGCAATAACTTTGCCAATGCAGCTGAGCAATGCTAAATCTTTGTTAGGCTATTTGCCAGGTCTTATCCGATGACCTGGTAATATTCGCTCCAGAGGTTTGTGATGATTGTTTATATTACACCCATAGGGAGACTTGTAGGAATCACTTATATTGCTACACCCATAGACAATTCTTGCATTCTACAAACGACCAGAGGCTTGTGGTGATTGTTTATATTACTACACCCATAGACAATTCTTGCGTTCTGCAAACTACCTATTATCACTCATTATAGGGGGCATCACCCGTTTCGAATGTAAATACGTGGGAGGTGTCAATGGCACAAACATGCTTAAGTGGGGAGAACTCATGTTTTTGTTTCATATATTTCCAACCGAAAACAGCTACCAACAAAAAGTAATCTGAAAACTGCTAACAAAGACTAATATGTTATAAAGTGCTATGAAGTTGAATTTTGTGGCTAATATTATTTTGACAGGGGGAGGACCTGGTAGAGGGCAACTATATATGACTCATGCTCAATGTAAGAATTATTATATGACATAATTAATGTTATTTTCTATATTCATCAAAGGTTATCTTGCCCTTGTATCTAAAATATAGTTTTATCAATTGCTAAAACCATACTACGTCATATTCACCGTGATTATCTTTCATTTACAACCAGTACTTTTGAATGCTGTAACGTACTTTTGATATAAGGATATCATTTACCATATCATCTTTTTGCCATATATGATACGTTTCTGGCTCTGTTTCTGTTTCATTGCACACACATCACAAGTACACGTAATTAAAGGGCTCCATTTGTTTATAATTTGCCACATGCTATATTGTCATTTATAAATCTATAATATCTTTTATCTCATTGTCTTTTATTCTTATAATTGTGGAGTCCGTTGTAATCTGAGTAATTGAATCATTTCATCGTGAATCATCCTCTACCATTGAGAATAGTAGAGGATGAAACAATTCTTCTATAAGTTGGTGGTAGTAGGATATTGTTGATTTTATAGTAATATCGATGTTTTTGTATTACCTGTGGATAGGATGATTCATATAATATTGTGTATATACATATCAACATCTGGGGAATTGTTCCTTATGTTATGTTTTTTTAAGTCTCTTTCATTTGCTACATGCCTCTTAGCATGTATTCAAGTGATATCTCCTCTCCAGATATGCCAATCGAACTGATCCATTCTTTATTGTATAGGCAAATTTGCATGTTTCTCGTTGATGAATTAATATATATTGATAACCCTACAGTATGAAATCCAATCACTCTTCCCTATGGTCATGCTTGATCATAATCTTGCCTTTGTTAGAGAATGTGTATGACGTGTTTGTCTCTTCAGGAAATATACCTGAATTTGGGTGTATCATACTTTATTTAGTAAGGAGGAACAGTTAGGAGGGATTAAAAAGTTGAATAGTGTTGAGTGGTGAGTGTCTTTTCAAGTATTTTGTTTTGGGCAAAGTCATTTGTGATTGTGGTAACTAAGATCTCTTGTTTACATTTGCATCAAAAGGGCCGAGCATGTAATCTATATTAAACATAATTTAGGTATTTTTTAATGTGTAAAATCTCAGAAGGGTTTGTGTTTTTATGATATCACCTTTTTTGTGGATATCTCTCTGAGAATATCTGCTCCGGAGTTATGTCTCCTTCCAGTCAGTCCTCCAAGACTGGATGTCATAGGCCGTAGTTTTATCATATCTAATGAGAAAGTGCAGAGTAAAGATCCCCAGTCACTCCAGAAAGGGGTTGGACATTGAGGCTTCTCACTGACTTGATATAATCTAAAACAGTGCTGAAATCTTTCACAAGACTAGTATTAAGACAGATTCCTAAATGTTTTTATATTTTTAGATCCAGCTATTGTTTTTATTTTTGCATACATCGCATGAATCCATACCTTACATAGCAGGACTTCTCTATCATATCTGTCCCTGCCACCAAAGCTATACATGTGTGCACAGAATCGAGCATTAGTATTCAGAACAATCTGTCTGTCAACTCATTGGTGAAAGAATATAATTTGATTTGTTTTGTACTGGCAGTTGTACTGATTGATCAATATATGTGCAGGACACCTGGGTACAGTTTATGACCTTATGTTGGTTTGTTTGTTTGTTTGTTTGTTTGGGGTTTTACATCACTTTCAACATTATTTCAGTTATTTCGTGATGAGACCTACTTGTAGCAGATATAGCGCTGCCTCACTGAATTGTCATGTCGCAGGTCCTTGACATGACAACCCACCCGGTCACAGATTTACAAGGACAACGGGTTAACCCTTTGGCACAGGACTCAGCTCATGTGGGAAATTGTATCATGAGTTCAATCCCGGCACGGCCGGGGTTCGAACCCACGACCTTTGGATCACCACAGAGGAACTGGTGCTAATAAGCTGGCGCCCTAACCAACTGCGCCACGGCCCGTGGCCTCCTTATGTTGGTCAATCCAGATTTGATGATACTTTTGTGAGCAAGGCAAGTGTTTGGGATTTCCAAACTTTGAATGAGATCAACAACAGGACAATGACTTCAGAGGACATAATTGAATACTACCTGTGTAATGCAGAGTAATGAATCCATTGTACATAAGCTTAAGATATTTAATTTGACTTATATCGCACCCAATCATCTTTTTTTTTACATCCACTTTGATTGTTACTCATTCTTCATTTAAAAAAAACCTTTTCTAGCCTGTTGACTTAACCTAATGAGATTATATTAAATTCTGAAGTCAAAGACCTGTGTCAGACAGGACAATTTTATATCTTCTACAAGTAGGCTTCAGCATGAAATGAACGATATAATGTTGAAAGTGACATAAAAGCTGAAACATGCATTAATTAAGGGTTCGGCTCCATCTTTCAAAGAGGGTTTTCCAAAATATTTAATAATTGTCCCTAAAAGAGGCCCAATCTTGGAACTACTTTTTAGGGAGGCCCACTGGCTAATAAGGGGATTCCAAAATTGGATTAAAAATTACTCGTGTATAGGACGACTCGTGTATAAGACGACCCCCCCAAAATTGAGGTTATTTTGCGAATATAAGACGAGTTGGTTTTTCTTTAGATACCGGCTCTGCTACCATTCAAGCTTCAGCTGACGCTTGGCGGCCATTTTAAAAGTGAAACGTAAATATGCTTACGATACAAGATCTTAACGATCTTATATGCGAGTATATATGGAAAAACGGAAATATGATGTTCATATTTTCGAAATAACGAATATCTGACGTAGCAGATCGATTTTAATTGCGTTTTAAATGATAGATAAAGGTATTTACCCAATATTATCACAACTTACGCTTTACAGGTCGAGAACAGAACAAAACCATCCATTCATTTAACATGCATTACGCAATACTAGCGTGAAAGCATTTCTGTCAAAACGGGAAGACGTGACTCAAAGCAATGACGAGATGCAAAACTGTGAACGCTGATAATTGGAATCAGTGAAAACAAAGCCAAAACAAAGTGTTTCGAAATAATAGACATCGGACGTAGCGGATCGATTTTAATTGCGTTTTAAATGATAAATAAAGGTATTTACCCAATATGATCACAAATTATGCTTCGCAGGTCGAGAATTTCTCCATGAAGTAAGACGTAATACGATGTATGTGACGTCCTTGATCTTAGCGTCAGGGTGCCCACGAGACAAAAGTGGAGCGGCCAACATGTCAAATTGAACTTTCATATCCGTAGCGGATCGATTTTAATTGCGGTTTTAAATGATAAAAAAAGGTATGTACTTAATATTATCACAATTATGTCGAGAATTTCTCCAAGTCCTTGATCTTAGCGTCAAAACAAAGCGTTTTCATTATTTATCATTTAAAATGCAATTAAAATCGATCCACGTGTGAAAGCATTTCTGTCAACAAGGGAGGACACAACTCAAAACAGGAGAAACAAATGCCGCAACGCTGATAATTGGTATCAGTGAAATTTTCACACGACTGAAAGAGAAGACATCAAAGGCAAAATTGAATTGTGCGATATAATTAGATAATAAATTAAATTTTAATAGAAATAGAATTACAACATGCATACGTGATTTACGCAATACAAGATCGCCATTTTGAAAGGCGGGAGAGGCTCTTGTTTTCGGCTCATGTTTTTGGCATGGAGAAATTCTCGACCTGCGAAGCATAATTTGTGTTAATATTGGGTAAATACCTTTATTTATCATTTGAAATGCAATTAAAGTTGATGCGCTATGTGTGATATTCGTTATTTCGAAAATATAAAAGTTAGTAATGAAAATGCTTTGTTTTGACGAGGACGTGGAGAAAATCTCGACCTGCAAAGCATAATTTGTGATAATATTGGGTAAATACCTTTATTTATCGTTTAAAATGCAATTAAAATCTATCCGCTATGTCCGATATTCGTTATTTTGAAAATAAGAATGTTTGTAATGAAAACTTGTAGTGCCGTAATTGTTGGGCATAAATCCTCATCCACAGGTTGCTCTCGTGTATAAGACGACCCCCCAAACATTAACTAAGGGTTTTGTACAAAAACCTCGTCCAATACACGAGTAAGTACGGTACATCTTTATGATAAATTGACAAGTTGAAATGTCGTGTATATGACGACACATTTACATATCAAGTATGTGGCAAACATATCAAGTTTCTGATGGCAAACTGTATATGTTTGCTTGTTTGAGGTTGATACAAACTGTATATGTTTGCTTGTTTGAGGTTGATACAAACTGTATATGTTTGCTTGTTTGAGGTTGATACAAACTGTATATGTTTGTTTGTTTGGGATTTTACATCACTTTCAACATTATTTGCGTCATTTCATGATGAGACCTTGTAGCAGATTTAGTGCTGCCTCACTGAATTGTCATGTTGCAGGTCCTTGACATGACAACCCAACCAGTCACAGATTTAAAGGACAACGAGTTAACTCTTTAGTCACGGGCCTCAGCTCATATGGCAAATTGTATCATGAGTTTAATCTCGGCATGGCCGGGTATCGAACCCACAACCTTTGGATCACCACAGAGGAACTGGTGCTAATAACCTGACACTCTATCCAACTGTGCTACGGCCCGTGGCACAAACTGTATGTGATAGGTTGCCATGTCATGTATGTGATAGGTTGCCATGACAGCAGGTTGACATGTCCTGCACTCAGTGATGGCAAGTTACCATGGCCTGTATTTGATGGTAGCAGGTTGCCCTGTCCTGTATGTGATGGCAAGTTTACCCATCCTATATGTGATGGCAAGTTGATATGGTGACTCTCTGATTGCAAGTTGCCATGGTCACTCTGTGAAGCCAAGTTGAAATATCCTGTATGCATCGACATATCATGTATGTGATGACAAGCTGCCATGTCCTATATGTGATGGCAAGTTGGCATAAGAAGTAATTACCTGTGTGTTGTTTTGCTTCAGTTCTGAAATATATGCAAACAAAAATGAATATAAATATTTACCTGATTTTAACAATTTAGCCATGAAAGTTAAAATTTTATCTGTCATGTTGCTGTTTCATGGCAAGGGCTACTTCTCCCTAAATTCCTAGTTACTATATAAGGCAATGAAATTGTTTACTGATTTTTTTATCCTCAGTCTCCCGCTTCTCCCGCCAGATGGAACGTTTACTTTTAAATGTGATCGTCACGCCATCTGTAGTATAATGGATCAGCGTGGGTACAAGGCTTTTCTTTTCAGTCAGTTTATATAAATATCACAAAGGCAAAAGGATTGTGAAATCTGTTCACACTAACGGATTTGTTATGTGATTATTTCCCCGTGTTTGACTTTTAAGAATTAAAAAATCATTTAGGGAAAAAGAGGAGAACTTGACATATTGGACCTTTATCCAATTTAGCTAATTTTACCACCAAAAGAAAGCCAGGAAGAAAAATATCTAAAAGACTATAAAGTATCAACTTCCTAGCTATTGTGTGAGGTAGTGAAATAATTTGTCAATTTTGGTTTACCAGTAAAAATGGAAATGAAATGGAATATTTGGTAAAACTGCATACATACATATATGTATGTATGCAATTTTACCAAATATGCATATATATATATATATATATATATATATATATATATATATATATATATATATATATATATATATATATATTGTACATGTTAATCAACTTTTGGTCACATTCCCTTTATACCTATAAATATCTTTTGAAGAAATCAAAATATCAATCTTTTGAAAGTAGCCCCCCAAAAAAGTCAACAAAATTCTTTTTTATACTGTGAACATATACATATTCCTGTAAATATAAATATCACATTACAATCTAGATATTTTTATACGCCAAGATTTGACTGCCTGATAAAAAAAATTACATTGTTTTCTGCTTAAAAATATAGTATGCTCTGACAATACAGACTAAAAGTCCTCCATTTTGATTCTTTTCTTACAGAAACTATCCCTTTGGAGTTCTTTCAATTTCAATGAGTAATTCCAAAAAAATAAACTCTGAAAAACAACAGCTATTCTACCCATGTATAGGCTTATATTTGACCTTCCATAATGTATGAAAGCTTAGATAAAATCAATGCAACTCACCAGGTTTTATTTATGTTGTGTCTTGCATGTGTCTTTTATTGCATCACAAAGTTTTGACCTGATAAATGATAAAGTAGCCCCAATCACTCAGAATAGCTACATAGTAGTGAAATGTCCATGCAGTTGTAACCGTTTATACAACATTATACACTAATATTTTGAAACAAACATGTTGGCTGCTATGTGACTTAAATAAATCATATACTCACAATAAAAACATCCCAAAAGGCCTGTACACTGTACTTGTTTGCATGAGATTTTCTAGATGCCCAACTCTTTCAGTGGTAATTTATATTTTATGTATGATAATATCTAAAGTCTCCCAAAAAGCTTGATTTTCTTGTTAGATGGCATTAACTAAAGAAGATATATTCACTTGATATCAGTCACCAGCTGCACAAAATGAGTCAAACCTGTTAAATCCAGGGTTTGACTCTATCAACTCCACTAGAACTCTGTCAACTCCACCAAACTTTTCTTTGGTTGAAATAGAAGAGACCCTGCATGGTTCACAAACCCCTCTAGATATTAGACTATCCTACTCCAAATTAATGTCTATCTAGATATCCTTTCTGGGCTTTGCCGATTGGTGATTGGAGAACACCAATAGCAGGCTACACAACCATGTCATTTTTTAAATAACAATTTGAAGTGCAATATTTCTTGCAATTTAAATTGAAATAGTGATTAATAATGATACATCTACAAATGTGCATGAAGATTTGAACCTTTTTCTATCCTGCCTCAAAATTGTAGCCATTAAAGTAACATTGTTAAATAATATTCAATTTCACATGTCACTTTATGAAAAACCCCTTTAGTTCCAATTGGCCACTTGGACCAGAATTGGCTCTGTGCATCCTACACTGATGCAAACCCTTAAAGAATCCATAAATATCTGGTTATATTAATTTAGATCTCGCCACTTTTTAGGCATCAGAGTGTGATTATACTTTTCTTCAAAACTTCAATGTGTGCAATGGAGTTTAACAAAGGAATTTCATTTCGACTCAGACTATTTTGTATATAGATAATTTAAATTTGACCAAATAATTTGTGTAATTTTTACATGGAGGTGGTCTTTGCAGGAGACCGTATGTGAACAGGTGAAGGAGCCTGTGCAAGAAGGATTGATGTTCAGGTGCATTTCACAGTAATCATGAATTTAATGATAAACAGAGATGGTCTATGGGCAGCGTAGGTGGTGAATTGACAACCTCGGCAGAGTATTAGGTGTATCGGTAAGATTAACTCAGATACGCTTAATGTTTAATTAACATCCTTGATTCTTTTCATAGAAACGGATGTACCTATACCTACATTTCATCATACCTAATTTCATGATATGAATGATAAAAGACATAAATTATGATTTTGATAAAAAGAAATTATTGTACAAAAAACAAAAACAAAACTGGGTCCAATTTGCTTTTTGTAGATTATATATATAGATGGTAAGGACTCTATATAAAGATGGTAAGGACTCTACCAAGGGTGTATGGCTGTTCATAATACCTATTAAACTTAGCAAACAGTAAAAAGTATTAATGTATGAGCAGAAATATAGAAACAATGGCTCTTGCTGACTAATAACAGTCATTAAATGCAATGTCCTCTTTCTAATGACTTCGTGTTAACATCATTATCCAGGGAATTCAATGCAAAACAAACTTCTGTCATCAATTATCACTAATTAAAGGGGGCAAGGAGTTATGATCATTTGGAAGGCGAGTGTAAGGTTTGAGGAAGTCATTATATAACACCTAATAGTATGCGGATAACTATGTGAGGAACCTATGTATATGTGTGGTGATTCGATTCTCTCAGTGAATGGCAGTCCAAAGTATAATATTTTGCAAAAGAAATTAATACATGCATGATTAAAACATGCACGTATATCGTCATGCAATACATGTACCTTTTGTCCTTTATAGTTCTTATTTCAATGAATTTTATAACGGATAATTCCTATGGTCAATGTATATTCAAGATTCTTGTGTGTTGGACATTTAATGAATCGAAACCTATGGTAAAACTGAATAATGACCACAGCTTCATTAAGAAATCATTGCATATCTACATATATCTGAGCAGAAACAAAACTGATTATAGATCCATCTCAGAGGTATATTTCCAGGTCAGAAGTTGTGGGTCAATGGAGAGATTAAATGTTGTATCTCTAATTCGCTATCCCAGTGTTACTTCTACCTTAATTACTCCAAGCTTCCACAATCGGTCACTTTCTCATTGTTTAGTAATGTCATGTATTATTGGGACACACCACTATAATCAAACAGAGTTGTAAGCATTAAATACTGATAATACGATGATGGTAATTGAGCTATACTGTCAATGAATATTTGTCACTGATAACTAATGCTTAACGCATTTCATATCTACCATATTGTGATGATAGGTTCATTGATCATAGACTAATATTAATATTAAAGTAGTTTTAATGCTTGTATCATTATATAAGTAACGTCCAATGCAAATAAAAATAACTTTAATTTCAACATTTAACTTGTTCTTAGTGTAAACTAATATCAGTTACTTACATTACACAAAACAACATTGAATGAACAGAGTTATCTGCTTCCCTCTGAGCAAGTTCATTCCATCCCAACCTTTACAGCAGGTATTTCACAAACCCTTTTAGACGCGCATTGCAATTGCGATAGAAAGACTACACACATATATCAGTATGCCTGTAGCTCTTGGATTTAATTTTTAGATTGTTTCAGTACGATATAAATGTTTATGTTCCCAATGTGGTACCATCTGATCCGGACACGTGAACGTCAGTCTTAATACCAAAGAGAATCCTAACTGCTTTTTTAAACTGCTCGTACCTTGCGATGTACACAATGGGGTTGACGATAGAGTTGATGGTGCAAGCGTAGACACTTATATGATAGAATAGATTAGCCCTGCTAAACGGGTAACCAAAGGTCTTCATCAAATACCATATAGTGATCCAGATCCAACACACTGCAAAAAGGATGCTGATGGTTGCCGTGGTTGTCAATAAGTTCATGCGAATCTTTTGGGTTTTGTTTGTTTTGCTTCTTTTACTTTCTATATTTGCTGGTGGCTGGACAGAAGGATTTATTTTTGTCTTGAATTTGACAAACATTTTGACATAAGCAACCAGCATGATACCAGCAGGTATAGGGAATGACATAAAGAAGTAAAGAAGACTGACAAAACTGGCCACAGACTGGCTGGGGAACAAGTCCCAAACTATACACACGCCATCCACGATGCCTGAGGAACCAATGCCAAAACTACAAATATAGACAAAGCCAACGATCCATGTCAGGAGCAATATCAGACTGGCTTTGGACTTGGTCATGACAGTTTTGTACCATATGGGATGAATGACAGACATGTACCTGTCTATAGCTATAGCCACGACGTTGTTGGTGGACACCATGTAGAGAGACCACATGACCAGCTTGGTCTTCCACAGTCGACACACTATATCTCCCATGAGGTCGTCCTTCACGGCTCGCTTGTCCTTACACTGGGGGATGTGCGCTAACACGGACACGCATACCAGCAGGTCCACCACGGTCTGGTTCACAATGTACAGATTGTTAATCTCCTGTCTCATGGGCTTATAACTAAATATCACAACCAACACAAAGACGTTGTCCAGAATGCCAATTGTTCCTATGATGGCGTACACTATCTCTGCTATTCTACATATGTCCACTGTCTCCTCCTCTGCTGACGGGTAAGACATGTTGGTGTCTGTTGTCACATTGAACAATGTCTCGGTAGCATCTTTCATGTCTGTGTGAGAGGCGTACTCTGTGGTACTTAACATTCTATCCACGAAATACTCAACTGCTACTTGATGAACTACAGGCTGGAATCAATAAGTTATCTCAAAGATTCACTGTTTGCTGTCACTTTGCAAACTGCGCTTGGTCAGAATATATATATATATATATATATATATATATATATATATATATATATATATATATATATATATATATATATATATATATATATATATATATATATATATATATTTATGTAACTACGGATATATGCATATACACACAGGTGACATTATTAATTGCAACGCAAATTGGATGTTGGCGGCATCACGCCCCGGGCATCACGTTCATAATCCGCATTTATTAAACAGTAATTGAAGACGTGAGAGGTCATATATCAATGGTTATCCAAATGAAGTTAGTTAAGAAACCAATTTTTAAAATACGCCTTTTGTTAAATAAATGGTTAAAAGAATGTTTTCGGACTTAACTTTTGGACAAAAAAACAAAATTTGTATATATTCTTACTTTGTACGAAAAACAAATCTGCAGTTTGCTCTGATAATTATAAGCATGGGTACAAATCTCAGAAAATAATAGCAGTTAAATGACAGCTACACTCCAGTATAGGACTTCTCACTCTCAAATCAGTCCCTGCCGCCATGCGCCATTAGTGAAAAAGTGAGTCAAGATCGGATGTACATATGGAAGTCATGTCTATTCATAAAGCATGACAATTCATAAGAATTAAGTAATGGACTGATTGGTGAAAACAATGCGATAAACCACAGCATGGGTACAGCAATGATTTTACATTTCTATTTCTCAGATAACCTGTTCTGAAACCCGCTCAACCCAAACAAATTTGATATTTTGATAGATTGTTTACTTTATTATAGATAGTTTCAGTACAGCCATGCATTTATCATATTGTAAAGTCCACCATATTTCATCTAATTAGAAAAAAATAATTAAGTATTAATTATAAGATTTTCCTATATTATTACTGAGAGCAATATAACTTTATTATTGTTCTCAGATTATTATGAAAGTCGATTGTATTATTATAAGATCTTATTTTTATTTGTGAGAGTCCCGGGGTGAGAGTCCAGTCAGTCATGATGAAATTTAGAAACAGGTGGGATCCATAAGAATCTGCAGATAAGGTAGGATTTGGGCGCAGCTTATTGTGTTTAGCAACTGTGTGTGCCAGGGAGAGACATGGAGTGAAGAAGCAATAGAACAGTGAGAAGATTCAGGTAGGATCAGTAGGGTACTTGACCTAAAGCAGAATGGATCCCAGTTGGAAGGTTTAGAGAAGCTGTACAAGAAAAACTGTGTTTTATATCAAGGTAATAATATTGAAAATAAATATCATTTTATATTCAACTGTGATAAATATGCTAGTTTAAGAGAAAACTATACTTTCAATCGATAACTTAATGATTACTGAATTCTGAACTGCCTGAATTTTGATAGATTAGTCATGTGTCTACTATCTGTGTAAATGTGAGCCCTCCTTATATATTTAACCATACTAATTATTACAATGACTGGCCTTATCAGGAGGACATGGGTCGTGGCGCAGTTGGTTAAAGCGCCAGCTTATTAGCACCAGTTCCTCTGTGGTGATCCAAAAGTAATGGTTCGATCCCCGGTAAAATTTATTCATTTCATGAAGAGAAAGTTCAGGTCACACTTTATCACCTTACTTCGAGCTCACCCACACTTGCCCAGTTGGTAGAGCAATGGATCTGGGCCATTACAAGGGGAGGACGGGAGGTGGTGGGCTTGACTCCCACTGTCCGAGGTCCAGCAAGCATGTGTAAATTCAATGAGACAATGGGATTTTTTTTTATCATTTTTGTGGTCATTTCAATTGAGTAATTTTTTATGACTGGCAGTGCCCTCTTGTGGACAAGACACGTCAAATAGCAGGATTTCAAATTGTATCCTTATAATCAGTTAAGTCCTAACTTATGTGCCTTTGCTTCAAAAATGATCATTTGAATCTTTTTCAAGAGCAAACTTGAGCAGATGATAATTTTGACCAATCAAAATGCATGTAAGTATTGTATATAGCCCCAACTTGTTATCTTGATTCTCATTGGCTAATATATATATTATTCAAATGGCAGCCTCCTTGAAAAGTTAGGAATAGCTATCAAATTTAGAAAAATAATCATGACAAAATGGAAAAAATCTGAGCCTAATAGAAAATAGATAGAATTGGTCTCCTAAAAATATAACATTTTCCTACTAGTAGCTAAGAACCCCACCCAGTAGTTTCAAAGGAGTATATTAAAGTTGAGAGACAGAATGACAGAAACCCCAGCTTTTACCAAATTTATAGACCATAGATTGACTTAAAATACCAGATGGTTTAACTGATACCCACAGACCTTTAGAGCAAGAATTTTCATTTTTGTATCTTCCAAATAAAACATATATACATGAATACCGTATTATCCCTAATTGCCGCCCTGGGGGCGGAAACATTGCCTCTATGGGGGCCGCTAATATGTGACTGGCTGACAAGCCAAGACCAGGGTTCAAAACTGTTTTTCACAATAGATGTTTAGTTTGGTAACTAAATGGTCATAACTTGTTGCACAAGAATAGTTTGATGGTAAGTATAATTGTACAGCACAGTTTTATTCAATATATTTTAGATAAACTAATAAAAAATGTCAGTCCAGACACAAAACAACTAAGCGTGCTAACTATTGAAAATGACAATCTCTTATAATCAGTGTTGAGCCCTGTAGTTCCCCTACTTGACCACATGCCTATAGGGTAATTAACCAATAAAGTTACAAGAGGCTGGGGTATACTACTGGGCACCATACTGTGACACACATATCAGCCGCACCCAACATTCAGGTGTCAGATCTTACACATTGATGCAGACATTAGGAGTTATTTATTACAGTGTAGCATAATGTGAAATTGAGAAATATTAGACAGGTGTTTGTGGTAAACATTACAAGGGGTGTGTATTTTCTTTGATATGTTTGCAACAGTTTTGCAAATGAAGTTGTGAGTACCATTTACAAGCCCCTGTGGATTTTAAGTCTGCAGCTCCACTACCCCAGCCACCAAGGCCTGGGTCCGATTTTTCCATCATACTTCAAATCTTAAATCTGAGTATGTACTCAGATTTGAGGCCATACTTACCGAAGTTTGCTTTCAAAACTGAAGCATTTTGGATTTTTTCATCATGCTCAGAATCTCTGTTGTGCTTACTTCACGAAGTATTTGCTCAGACTTGAAGTACATGCTTGAGCAATATGACGTCATATTTCCATTGTTTAGTTGAGGAAATACTCCCATGACGTCATATTCCAATGAGAAAATACAGAGGCCCAATATAGGGGAAAACAAGGGGATCAGAATGGGGGAATCACAATATGTCATGTAATAACCTTTCCAGTGAGCACTGACTTCAGCTTGAAGACAGCCTCTGAGCTGTCTCAGAATCTGAGCATGAAAACTCAGAATCTGAGCATGAAAACGGTCTGAGCACATTGAAAAAATCCAAAAATCTTGGATCTGAGTAAATACTCAGAATGTGAGTATGAACTTCAAATCTGAGCAAAAACTTCAAGTCTAAGTTTTTCAAGCATGATGGAAAAATCGGATTTATATGTATATGCTCAAAATCTGAGCAAAACTTCAAATCTGAGCATGAAATTAGGATCTGAGCACGTACTTCAAATTGAGGTAAGATGGAAAAATCGGGTCCTGGTCTGCAGATAGGCTTCAGACAGGAGGGGGCGCTAATTAGGTCGAGGGTGGCTATTAGGGATAATACGGTATATGGGAAAATAACGTCGCTGATATGTCTCGTCAGATTAGAAAATATTGCCTGATATTCAATATTAAAAAGTGGACTTGTTTCATTTAACACAACAATTTCTATACTTTCATCTAGCAATTTATTATTCTCGCTATACATAATTACAATAATAAACTGTATTTTAATGAAAATATCGGTAAAAAGATGACAGCTAGTGAGTTATCAATATTATCCTCTACTGTATAGTTATTATGGTCAAGTAAATATCACTGTATTTATTTATACCATTTCACTACAGCTAATCTGAAATAACTATTGGTATTCTTCAAACAATTGTAAAAAAAACCTTCATTAAATATCTTCTTTGTAGTTAAAATAATGAGGTAAAACTAACATTGTTCTACAGGCTAATGCTTTGTCATGTTTTTTTATGTCTTTGAACATTAACATATCCAAAGCTGGTACCAGAAAAATCATCATTTTCTCTGGCCTAAAATATGAGCATGTCAAAACAACATATAGTCTATTTAAAACACAAAATATCCACCACCCAGCCCCCACCAAACAGTAAGTAACCTTACATTAGTTTTCCTTACCCCCTCCTTTCCAGTTCAATAAATCCAAATCTAATTACAACCAGAGATATGTAATATAAAAAACCCTTTAATTTTTCATTAATATAAGTTATATAACATTCCCTTCATTATCATTTGGAGTGAAATGTCATTTTTAGGGAATGAGAATTGGTCTATAATTATATCATAATTAAAATTTAAAAAAGAATTAACATTGTTTTAAAGGTAACATGCCAGCAGAATGTGTTTAAAACAACACATTTTCATCTTTTAGACCCACATATATTACATTTTATTACATTTTATTGTAAATATAAAGTTAAATAAAGTGACAATAAAATTCTGTGTTGTTGGAATGTTTTTCCCAGTAATTTGGCATGAGAGTTGGGACCCATCCCCCTTACATCTACATGTACATGCACATCTAATAAATTGCCCTATTACAGCTGTCCAGATTAGTATTTATGAAATTAATGAATCACACATTTTTCATATCAAATTAATTAATCATATTCATTAACAATTCAATTTACTTTCAATAAATAGTCATAACAACATTCTAATGAGATACATTTTTCAATACAATAATAATTTGAAATTAATTAGGTTCACCTGAAGGACAAAGTTGAGAATTTGGTCTGTTCCATTTTATAAAGCAATATAACAAAAACCATTAATATAATGAAATGCCTATATAATATACTTCAAATGTAACATGGTGAATACCCATATTATTTATTTGTAGATTGCAGAGATCTGGACAATATTATCATCACAGTATTCTGGACAATGCATAACAAGATAAAAAACAGATAGAACACAAGAATATCACATTCTTTATAACTACATTGATGACAAAGATATAATCAACAGTACAAATATGATACCTTCAAATCTACTAGATTGTGAAAACGGCAATCTATTCTATTCTTGCATGACTATTTAAAAAGAAAGTTGTATAGGACATAATAATGTATATATATATATATATATATATATATATATATATATATATATATATATATATATATATATATATATATATATATATATATATATATATATATATATATATATATATATATATATATATATATATATATATATTTGGTTTAGTTTTAATACACATTGTTCTCTATTTATATATATTATTTGGGTGCCAATGTTGAGGAGATATGTGCATATTTTATATCCTATTGCATCATTGAGGTGCTTTGTAATGATATGGAAGCAGACATAACATACTATTCAACCCTGTGTTAACCAATATGTAAAGATCATTATATGATTACTTTTAAATCACAAAATATGTATCATAAAAATATCAACAAGCAACCTACAAAATGTAAATGTGAAGATTCTATCTTTTTGGATATGATTGCTTATTTGTTTAATATATAACAAAGGAATCATTTAATATATTTGATATTTTTTTTCTGGATGGTTTTGAAATTTTCTCACTGCCACCAGAAATCTCCACCATCATCAAAGTATCGACTTAATTCTGATTTCATTTTATTATTATTATTGTCATTTGTCATTTTTCCAGTTACTTGCAATTTCCAGAAAACATATCAAACTAGAGCCTTTTACATTCCACCATACTGTGATATGCAGTGATGTTCAACACTTTACTGACTTGGTATAAATACTTCTCTCTAACTGTGTTGTCATACTGCATAGGCGAATAAGTGCCCACAAAACACAACTGATGCAGCCAAATTCACAAATGAAATCAATTCAAACCAATGCAAGAATACACTACTGGCCTGTTTCAAGATTCAATCACATAATTTGGTCATGGATATAAATTAATATATGCAATATGTGTACACATATGTTAAATGCAATATGACTGCAATATAAAACTCACAGTTACAGAGGAATAATTCTGCAACTTATCACTGTCTTGTGAAGATGTCCAACAATCCTGACACTTTTCATGTTCATTAAAATAACTTGTGGACTTAAATGAACAAAGTTTAAAATAGTTTTAAGTACAGTTTAAACTGAAAGAAATTATTATTGTTGGTTGGAGCCCCCTGGTGGTAGAAAGCTGTAATACATTATTCCCCTGGTGGCAGATAATTACAAAGTTATTCAGTTACAAGTTATATTCGTGCATACTAAACATTTTCTTGGGAACCACAGTCTCTGGCTGCCTTTGTGGAATGTTTTGCGATACTTGTTACTCTGAGGTCGGCTTAAATTATACCATTTCATATTTTATAGGAGGATGGCTCACCACCTTATCACAGAGGAGACAATTAAGTAGATATATCACCTTATTTTCATTGGCAGTCAAGTAATGCATTTATCCTGTCATGGCATGAGATCAAAACTACTGAATAGCTACAGGATGTCCCCAAGCCCATCTCTGAAGGTTGGGTGTGATCTCACATGCTCAAATTGATGTGACTAAATATATCAGATACTGGGAAACCAATTATTTTTTTACATTGTACTCCAACCTTTGATAATGATGAAAACTCCTATTACTAGGTTATATACAATAGCATAAATTACCTTCATATTTCTACTGTGCTGCAAGAATGTGACCAATAAAATACTTCCATAATGACCATACTACTGAAATATTTATCATCAATGACCTGATGAATGCATTATTTAATGAGATTGTGATCTACTGAATTTGTGAGCTTGATAATACAATTATAATGCAAACTACATTACGTTCCTAGATGACATAAAATATTGATTATGAGAAGCTGGAGTCTTACTGTAATAATATCCTGGATATTAAAAAAAATACAAAGAAGAGATATGTTTTAGAATCACAAATGTCTGGTATCTGCCTCGGTCACAGATGTTTGGCTATTGTATATGGATAATCTGATAACTGTGACTGACCTACTGGCACAGATAGGCAGAGATGGCAGTCCACAGCAGTGTCCCTGCCCTGTATACTGACACTGGTAGCCTGAGATGGCAGTCCACAGCAGTGTCCCTACCCTGTATACTGACACTGGTAGCCAGAGATGGCAGTCCACAGCAGTGTCCCTGCCCTGTATACTGACACTGGTAGCCAGAGATGGCAGTCCACAGCAGTGTCCCTACCCTGTATACTGACACTGGTAGCCAGAGATGGCAGTCCACAGCAGTGTCCCTGCCCTGTTTACTGACACTAGTAGCCTGAGATGGCAGTCCACAGCAGTGTCCCTGCCCTGTATACTGACACTGGTAGCCTGAGATGGCAGTCCACAGCAGTGTCCCTACCCTGTATACTGGCACTGGTAGCCTGAGATGGCAGTCCACAGCAGTGTCCCTGCCCTGTATACTGACACTGGTAGCCTGAGATGGCAGTCCACAGCAGTGTCCCTGCCCTGTATACTGACACTGGTAGCCTGAGATGGCAGTCCACAGCAGTGTCCCTACCCTGTATACTGACACTGGTAGCCTGAGATGGCAGTCCACAGCAGTGTCCCTGCCCTGTATACTGACACTAGTAGCCTGAGATGGCAGTCCACAGCAGTGTCCCTACCCTGTATACTGACACTGGTAGCCTGAGATGGCAGTCCACAGCAGTGTCCCTGCCCTGTATACTGACACTGGTAGCCTGAGATGGCAGTCCACAGCAGTGTCCCTGCCCTGTTTACTGACACTGGTAGCCTGAGATGGCAGTCCACAGCAGTGTCCCTACCCTGTATACTGGCACTGGTAGCCTGAGATGGCAGTCCACAGCAGTGTCCCTACCCTGTATACTGGCACTGGTAGCCTGAGATGGCAGTCCACAGCAGTGTCCCTACCCTGTATACTGGCACTGGTAGCCTGAGATGGCAGTCCACAGCAGTGTCCCTGCCCTGTATACTGACACTGGTAGCCTGAGATGGCAGTCCACAGCAGTGTCCCTACCCTGTATACTGACACTGGTAGCCTGAGATGGCAGTCCACAGCAGTGTCCCTGCCCTGTATACTGACACTGGTAGCCTGAGATGGCAGTCCACAGCAGTGTCCCTACCCTGTATACTGACACTGGTAGCCTGAGATGGCAGTCCACAGCAGTGTCCCTACCCTGTATACTGACACTGGTAGCCTGAGATGGCAGTCCACAGCAGTGTCCCTGCCCTGTATACTGACACTGGTAGCCTGAGATGGCAGTCCACAGCAGTGTCCCTATATCTCAGGCATTAATACGTGTATTGTCCCTTATCCATCACATCTAACCAAACTATGTCTACATCCCTAATCGTTTTCTTCTTAAACTCTGCCCATGATGATATTATTTTCAATTACCATTTTTGAATGAGTTATCACAACAGTTATCCCCCATGGAATCCAACAGCGAAATACCCTAATTATGACAAAACAATGGCCTTTTTAGCATGACAATTGAAAATTTTAGTCGTGTGACACATTTGCATCGTGTCAAAGATAAGTGGTTTTAAATTGATGAAGGACAGGAGAACGGAGAGGACACAGATTATGAATAGAGATCAATAATTAGGGTTAGAACATGAATAAGCATGAAGTTAAAGATGAATTTGAGACAAAACACAGCTCAGTACGATGCTGACAACAGACTCAGACCTGCTTCCCTGTACCGAGACCTGAAGGCTTTGTCTTTTACCAGTACCATTTCGTTGTTGTTGAAAAGGTTCTATTGCATAATTGAAAACACAATAATGAAAATATAATCACAGTTGCAAATATATATATATATATATATATATATATTTCAGGCATGCAATTTACCATGTATATCCCATCACAGATTTATGTCATTTTAGTTCTGTGTACATTTATCACAATCATTATAAGATATTTCTATAGGAGGGTACATCTAAAAGAACATAGTTCGCCAGTTTACTTTTTGCAGTGCTGGCCTTCTCGTACTAATCTTCTGGCCATGGAGACATTAATTGCTGCTTGGTAGCCGAGCTCTGGCCGCCGGTCATCCCCACTCACCATGTCTGCAACCTGCAATTGTCAAACAGTAGCGTCATTAGTTATAATTCCATTACACTTCTCTTGGGACAATAATCTTACTTTAACATTTCACCCTTTGAATAAATATACATCTTTAAAAAATAACTTAACAATTATGAAAAATGAGTACTGAGATAAACAGGGCAAATTATTTTCCTGATTCTTTTTTTTTCATTGAATTAAGGTAAATATTCTCACATCTGTTGACTATTGTTGCTACCAGGTATGTTGAATGCCATTTTCCCTGAACTCATCAAAATAAATCAGGCCAAAATTCGGGGGAACACAGGATAGTCTTTGTTTACCTATTGAGGACTGTACTATTACATAGAATATACAGAATAGCCTCATTTACCTGGAAGGACTGAACTACAACTGAAGGAACACGTAATAGCCTTGAATATCTATGAGGACTGCAATATTAAAGGAGTGAACACAGAATAGCGTTGTTTACCTGTGAGGATTGCACTATTGTAGAAGAGAATACAGAATGGCCTTGACTACCAGCGAGAACTGCACTGGTACAGGAGGGAACAAAGAACAGCCTTGATCATCTATGAAGACTGTATTATTACAGGAGAGAAAACAGAATAGCCTGACTGCACTGCAGCTGAACGGAACACAGAATGGCCTTGATTACCTGTGAGGACTGCACTACAGCTGAAGGGAACACAGAATAGCCTTGATTACCTGTGAGGACTGCACTACAGCTGAAGGGAACACAGAATGGCCTTGATTACCTGTGAGGACCACACTACAGCTGAAGGGAACACAGAATGGCCTTGATTACCTGTGAGGACTGCACTACAGCTGAAGGGAACACAGAATGGCCTTGACTACCTGTGAGGACTGCACTACAGCTGAAGTCACAGAATAGCCTTGATTACCTGTGAGGACTGCACTACAGCTGAAGGGAACACAGAATAGCCTTGATTACCTGTGAGGACTGCACTACAGCTGAAGGGAACACAGAATAGCCTTGATTACCTGTGAGGACTGTACTACAGCTGGAGCGAACACAGAGTGGCCTTGATTATCTGTGAGGACTGCACTACAGCTGAAGGGAACAGAGAATAGCCTTGATTACAGGTGAGGACTGCACTACAGCTGAAGGGAACAGAGAATAGCCTTGATTACAGGTGAGGACTGCACTACAGCTGAAGGGAACAGAGAATAGCCTTGATTACATGTGAGGACTGCACTACAGCTGAAGGGAACAGAGAATAGCCTTGATTACATGTGAGGACTGCACTACAGCTGAAGGGAACACAGAATAGCCTTGATTACCTGTGAGGACTGCACTACAGCTGAGGGGAACACAGAATAGCCTAGATTACCTGTGAGGACTGCACTACAGCTGCTCCTCCTCTTTTCAGCTTCTCCCGAATAGCATCTATATCTTCTAATGACACTCCACGGCAGGCATCTTCAATCAATGTTGTGCGAAAGCCATGTTCCACTGAATGAAGTGTGGTGGCACCTGTTAACACAATTAAATATGCATAAATTAAAAGTGAATGTAAACATTCTTCAGATAGTGGCTTCCCAACACATATTAGACCATTCATAAAAGTAATGGTATCAATAACATTAAGAGTGATAAAATCCCCATTTCAAAGTTGAGCCATGTCATCCTTGTAACTAGCATGATAAATTAAAGTATTCAAGTGGGATTTAAAAATCTTTTCATGTCTTGTATTTATTCATATTAATGGTATTTGAAACACAGATTATTATTTAATGAAGTTCTCCCTCTAATTTAATAATCAGTGATGAAAGTCAGCATTCAGGAAAAACCCTGAAACCCTTAAAAATTATCCTGAAGATACCCCTACCCCCTTTCAGAAATGCCATTTTTTGATGTTTCAGACTGAGTTCAGACCATTTTGAATTTCACATTTAAAAAAAAAAACAACCTGCATTCAGGTTATTTCCTGAAGACTTTCATCGGTGAATAATAATCTTCAAATGATAGAAAATCAAGAAGAAATTGAAAGCATAATTTCTCATTGTTCCTGCTCTGCATTGTCCACTTACCAACACACACATCATATGCCAGGCCGCACACGTAGACATCTGTTACTCCCCTTTCGGTTAACTCTGACACCAGTGAAGTTTGTGAGAATTTCTTATTGTCCCAGAATGCTGAATAACTGTCTACGTCTGAATTAGTTCCTTTTTTGATATAAATCCCCTTTTTATCAATCTGAAACCATCAAAACATAATACTTAAGTGACAACTGCCCATGAAATTTCAAAATGATACTTTGGCAGCTATGTGTGAATAGCATTTGAAGTAAAAAAAAACATTAAAAGAAGTGATAGGATTAGAAACAGAACTGATTTATAGTCATAAAGTTGAAAGTCATCTGCTTTCTTTTGTATATTTCATTACATTTTATCAATACCTCTTATGAGGTATTGATTTTATCACAAATGGGAGACATTCAAATGTCAACAAATGTCAACAAATATCTCTAATTTGAAGTCAACAACCAGCTATTTTATTTTGTGATGGTATTATTGAGATAATGTTCAATTGTTGATAAAACAGCACCAGCCTGAAGTAAGATATAGAATAAACAATATGGCCGTAAAGATTCTAGCAAGGAAGGTGCTCATTGGCTGGAGTGGAATGTTAACAAATGGCCAGGCATCTATAGTTACATTCATGTTAATGTCCTTGGTCATTTTCTACAATTAAAATTTACATTTTGTTATTAAAATGGTTAACTTGCAAATTTTGCAATTACAAGTATAGAAAATAATAATTTTATTGCCAAATCATGTATTTCTGTAGAAATTATTAATGGACCTTTTAAAATACACAGGAAAAAAATGTTTGGCTTCCATCGCTCAATCCTTCATCTGCAATGGTTGCTACCTTTAAATCCGGACATGAATGCCCCACGTGTTAATCTGCATGTATCTCTCATGTGAATGACCCACCTGTAAATCTGGATGCATCTCTCATGTGAATCACCCACGTGTAAATCTGGATGCATCTCTCATGTGAATGACCCACCTGTAAATCTGGATGTATCACTCATGTGAATGACCCATGTGTAAATCTGGATGCATCTCTCATGTGAATGACCCACCTGTAAATCTGGATGCATCTCTCATGTGAATCATAGAGAACCGCATTAGCTTCCAGCCAGCTCTCACAGCACGTGGACCACTGCACGTGCAGGGATATAGATGCGTACGCAAATATGGTGATATATCAAGAGAGGAAACAAAAATCTATGCATTTCCTGACCTTCCGAGGCATATGATGTTGTAAACTGTGCAAACGATTGCTTTCCCTCCAAATGTGTATCTAGCCATCTTCTAAAATGAATTAACTTGTGGTCTGTGATTTTAATGTTCCAAAAATATATCAGGAATGTTACTTTATATTGTTCCAAAGTCAGAGGTATGGCATCAACAAAAATTCAGATCACTTTGGTGCCCGGAAGTAATTGGTAGCTGAAGGAGTTATATAACGTCACAATACATTTTCACGTGAGGTCATTCATAACAATACTGAAGGCTTTGCACCAACCAATCAGCATTTAGCACTCACAAGAATCTGTTTACTTCCGGGCACAAAAGTGATCTGAATTTTCTGCAGACAAGAAAGTTGACAAAAACATGGAATATATTTAATATTTTGGAATATTTTTCTCTGGAATTGTTTTATCTTTGTATTCTGCATCTGCCGTCCAAAGCACACCATTCATAATGCTCTGTATGCTCTACGGTGAGAAATTCCTGAAAAACTTGTTTCATCTCTTGAAGTATATCATATTTACACCTTGTGCACGTGTCAATCCTTGACATGACGTCATCGACCAGCACGTGCAGTGAGCTGCAAGTAAACAATACACGCCCATGTTGAAAACTGATGCGGTTCTCTATGATGTGAATCACCCACGTGTAAATCTGGATGTATCTCTCATGTGAATGGTCCACATGTAAATCTGGATGTATCTCTCATGTGAATGACCCACCTGTAAATCTGGATGCATCTCTCATGTGAATGACCCACCTGTAAATCTGGATGCATCTCTCATGTGAATGACCCACGTGTAAATCTGGATGTATCTCTCATGTGAATGACCCACCTGTAAATCTGGATGCATCTCTCATGTGAATCACCCACGTGTAAATCTGGATGTATCTCTCATGTGAATGACCCACATGTAAATCTGGATGCATCTCTCATGTGAATGGTCCACATGTAAATCTGGATGTATCTCTCATGTAAATGACCCACCTGTAAATCTGGATGCATCTCTCATGTGAATGGTCCACATGTAAATCTGGATGTATCTCTCATGTGAATGACCCACCTGTAAATCTGGATGCATCTCTCATGTGAATGACCCACCTGTAAATCTGGATGTATCTCTTATGTGAAGGACCCACCTGTAAATCTGGATGCATCTCTCATGTGAATGACCCACCTGTAAATCTGGATGTAGCTTAGCGCCCTCTGTGTTCTGTACACAGTGACTGGGCCAGAGTTTCTGCTCAGTGACTGGAGGACCTTGGAACACCACCTCATCCCGTACCTGGGCGGACTCTGCACTCACCTACATACACAAAAACAACAATGGTAACCATGGGCACGGCAAATTAAATGTGATATTGTGATAAAGGCAGCTTGCATTAATATTACTTGTATTTCAACAATCATGATCCACATATCCCATGATTATGGTTGCTATGATCTAGCAGAAGGCTTTATCATTACCAAGCCAAAATGACCTTTACCTAAATAAGTATGCATTTGTTTGTTTGGGGTTTTACATCACTTTCAACATTATTACAGTCATTTCGTGATGAGACCTACTTGTAGCAGATATAGTGCTGCCTCACTGAATTGTCATGTCGCAGGTCCTGGACATGAAAACCCACCCAGTCACAGATTTACAAGGACAATGGGTTAATCCTTTAGACATGGGCCTCAGCTCATGGGTAAGTATAATACATATGCATGAACAGGTCATAAAGGTGATAAAAAGGCCAACATCACCCTTATTTGAAATTTTGATCTCTCACAATTTTTAAGATTACCTGAGGAATACCATCAGTTGATCTCAGTCATGTGAAGTTAACAAAGGTCATGGCAAGGTTAACATCTTACACGCAAAATATTTTCATTCATTAGTTGGTACCTCATATCTCTTTGATACATAATGGTGAAGAAATATGGTCACACCTATCGGTCACAGGGCATTATCTGGTCAGACACAGCTGTTGCACTGCATTAATTGGTCACTCACACCTTGGATGTGGCACAATATGAAAGATAGATGTTGGACTCCAACTATTTCCAGGACACTTTGTAAGATACATGTGAAATTGGCGATTATGAAAGAGATAGAACACTTTAATGCCAGCCTGTACCAGATGGACAGACATAAAGATAACAAGATGAAGTCATAAGGATGGACAGATGGACAGATGGACAGATATAAGCATAAGCAGATAGAAAATATCCGTTATTCCGACTAGAGCTGACAAGTCCTGGGAAAATTAATTGATCATCTCAGCATTTACACTTCTGTAATCCTTTTTTCCACATAACAAAAGGTTTGTATGTGATTAAAGCATATGCAAATATTGCAAATTAACTTTTTTTAAATCCTGACTTGATAAATTTGCAAGAGTAACACTTTCTCTCCCAAATGCACTGGGCGGCCCCTTTTTCGGACATATAACCATGATAACATTGCTACCTTAATCTGCTCCCTACACAAGATCGCAAAATGCTTGTTTCTGTCCGTACTTTTCCGTGGTTTTGGAGATTATTGATTAATAGCACATAAAGTAAATAACATGTTTCCTGAAAACATGGCTCATATAACGCCTTCTGCGAACAATCAATGCCTTGCCCCCTCCATCATACAAAAATAGATTATGTTCAAAAGATTTATCCATTTAATGGCCTGCATGTCCTATAAATAAATTGTTTGCCCAACCATGATCAATCAAAATACCAGTTATGCATTATTAATCAGCATACACATGTGTCTGTTGTATTCAGTGTGTGGAAATATCCAATTTCCTATGATCTAGGTCACCTCATAGTTTGCCACCCAACACTGCATCCCTCCCATTCTTGACGGTATTTTTAGATATTGCACAGCAAGTTATTAACTGCCAGTTTATCTTTCAAGAATATATTAAATAGTGAAGAAATCCACCAGATAAAAAAATGACGGCAGAATGTTGTTTTGAAATGCTTAAACTCTGCAGATGTATTGTAGAGTTGTTACGCAAACTTTTTAAAATCACTGCCATTCTCTTTATTTAATTTAATCTGAGCTATTCACTGACATTCGTGCATTGAATATGATTATAGATAAAAAATTACTATCCTTTTGTGAATTGATGTTTTGCAAACATGTCAGTCCAAATGTCACAGAAATTCAATGTAAGAAAGTGAACATTGGAACAATCTTGTCACAAGTTGCCTTTTAAAAATAATTCAAATTTTAAAATTATGGCCATTCTAAATACCATCTCCTGAACATATGGTGATACAATTAGACAAAATGCTGTTCACTCTTTCAAAATAATGATAATATCACAACTTATAGTAAAATGTAGAAATTACTATGTGTGGCATTAGTAATTCTCACGACCTCTACCTTAATAGGACCTTAATAGGATCTTAATGTCCCCTTTGTTCTGGCTTAATGACGTCATTTTGTCACGTTTCATGTGGCTGCAACTTGTTAATTTTATACATTGGTGGCAGTAACTAATATGATAGAGAAGTCGTGTTTTGGAGGGTATGTAGAAATGTAACGGCTGATTACTCTAAATTGACTTTTAACATCTCAAATTTGGAACAACACTTGCAATAATGCATTGACAAATGATTAGTATGTTTACAAGTGTATTTCGTCCTTTCATCTTAATAATATCACATATAAAAAGTACTTCTTAATCTTTCCCTCTCCTCACCACAAAAAGGAGGTTCTGTTGCTCACTATGAGACACAGATTACAGATGTCTTGCTGCCATGGTTACAAAGATCAACAAGCAAACGCCCCAGACTGGGTCTTCAAACTTGTCGATGGCAGAATAATATAGGATCGCTCTAATGGCTACAAAGTGGGCTGTGATATTGATCAGCCTTTGTTTAGCATGGATCACACTATTCCAAAGGAGGAATCTGTATGCTAGAGGCCCCCTGGTGGCAAGACAGATATCAGCAAGATTTGCCACATGCCTCACACATCACCAACAACAACTTGTATAAGTGTGCAATGAAATGGTAATGGCCTGCCCAGATTCTGATTCCATTTTACATTACACTGAGCATCTCCCATAAATCATTGGCCTCAATGATTACCAAAGTTAAATTTAGTTTCTTAACTTTCTATTCCACTTTCCTGCATAAATTACATTTCATATCTTTTGTGTAGTGATAGAATCTTCTTACTAAGAGCCTGCAGCAGGGAATATATTGAATATGCATGCAGGCTCTCTTATTAACCTTAATATATGCTCAAAACAAAAATCTTGCAGTTGCATTCATTGCTGACATGAAAAGTCACTGAAAAATAGATGCAGATGAGGATACTGACCAAGGAGATGTGATACCATTTGAGGTCACAAACCAAACAAATGAAACCAAATAGGGATATGGATCAAAACAGATATAACCGGATATTAGGTCGCAGGCCAAACAAAAAAGAAGTCACTGACCAAACAGATCTGCCCCCAAATAAGGCTTCTGACCAAACAGAAATGATAAAACCAAATAACCAAATAAATGAGGTCACTAGCTAACCAAACAGATATTATACAAAATGAGGTAACTGATCAACATGATGTGTGAATTTACACAAACTGTTGACTCCATTATCATCCAGAATAGAAATGTCTGAGCCTGTTTAACTTGATATGGGAATAACAAAATAAAAGACACAAGCCAAATCATGCACTCAAATGTGAAGACTCAAACATCATTTATTTGACCTAACATATAGTCAATATATACAAATATATAATCTATGCCTTATGTCCAGGTCTGGGAAACTCTCGAAGACTACTCCTTAACCCCTACTGAACTGGCCTATTCAACATCTGCCTCTAATAATTATTTCATCTATGGCCCTGATGATAAAATTCATGATGTCATGACATTTGTATGTACATAATCTTTGAACATAACAAATTATAGGATTGATGCATTATACCTTTAAGATGGTCATTCATGCACAATGAGTTTGCTCCAGAAAAATATTGTTCATCAATCCTGTTGGAGCACATGATGCTACACATCTAGGAACATGACAAGGTGTATACTACTAGAGCCAGCCAGATGGTTGGCCAGAAGCAATCACATTGCACTTCATGTGAGTCCAAATCACATTGCACTTCATGTGAGTCCAAATCACATTGCACTTCATGTGAGTCCAAATATACTTTGTCTTTAATAGTAAAATATATCTAAGTTATCTCTATTTTTTTTAGCTCTTTGAGCAAACATGGTTTGATATAAGCTTTCTATAAATGATTTTTTATTAAATAATAATTACTGTTATTTTTATCGTTTGAATATGTTATTCTTATGAAATTATTTTCGAATATCATTAACTTGTTTGAATATTTCCTATCTATTTGAATAATTCTTATTTTATCAAATACCTATGTCTTATTTATTTGAATTTAAAAAAAAATTATTTGAATAATTTTAATGTACCGGTACATCAAATATCTTTCACTCACCTTGCTGGTGTGATGGATTTTGCGTTTATTTACATTTTCTATGAATGAGATATGGTCTGATGGGTGCCAGTCTAGACTGTATACAATGTAATCAAAGTTCGATTCATCCATGGTTTGGTTGATGACTGGTACCACAGCCTCTCCATCCTGTCCTGCTGGACAATGCTTGATGGCCAGAGTTCCAGATATGAAATCATTCTGTACGTCCACTATCACCAGTGCTGACACTGGGTCAATTATCTGTAATAAACACACAAATAATGCTCAAGTAATGCTACTTGAAGTATGCTTAGCTTTTACAGTATTTATTACCGGTACCAGTTGGAATAAAATATCACAGTTTTTTTTTATTTCAATACAACAGATTTTCTTCAAAAATAATGGGCAAAATTACAAACCTGTTTTATCCAATGATACCAACATACTTTAAATTCTTCTCTATTGATTTTTCCATCCTAAAAATATAACAAAATCAGGTTACAAAAAAAATGTTTAAACTGTAATATCACAGACAAAACTTCTCACATCAGCAGATCCTGGGTTTATTCCAGGCTCCACAAATAAAGGTCAGAAATGTCTCTCTGAGACCTACCTCAGAGACCACACCCATTAAAAGCTTCTTTCAGTAGCCATTAGGACTGAATCAAATAATTTGTGTCATTGTTATGATAAGAAAATGATTGCAAAAACAAATAGGTGAGGATGTACTTAATTGGTAGTACTTAATAGTCAGTCAATCTAACTACCTTTGCCATCATTGCCCAAAATTGATGTTGTTCGAAATTTGGAACCCCATGTCCAGTCATGCATGTGAGTCATGCCCACCAAAACATCATACAATCAGAATCTGTATGATAGTCATTTATTCTTTCAACGATCATGTTAATAAGTCCATAAACCTATTCCTTTTAATCAAATGAAAAAGCATACTTGATCTTCGTCCATCAGTTTGAAGATGGTTTCTTCTTGTGACCGACTCAGTCTGTAACTTCTTCCTCTTCTTGAAAATAGACATTTCAGCATATTACTGAATTCAGACCTGTCCAGAGTTCCATCTCTGAAAAGAATCAAAACAAATTTTTAAAACTTTAATCATGGCTTACTGCTCTGTATATGTATATGGTCATTCATATTGATGTCATGAAGAGGCATATTAGGTTGCCAAATAAACATATATCATCCATGCACAACAAACTTATGATGCTTGGTTTTTTATGTTCATGAATGCTCATGAATCATATGTGGACACTTATGATAATGGACGGGCCTTAACTCACTACAGTTTATGGGCTGCCCTTGACTCAAGTTATGACTCAAATAATGGGCTGCCGTGACTCAGGTTATGACTCACATAATGGGCTGCCCTTGACTCAAGTTATGACTCAAATAATGGGCTGCCGTGACTCAGGTTACAACTAATGTTAATGAATACCTACCGGTACATGTTACAACTCATATTATGTCCAAATAACATTAAATTATACACAGACATATACTTTTACACATGAATTTTATCTATTGCTCTGCATTTTTCATGAATACAATATAATATTGGGATGCCCATTGCTCTATTTTTTATCTTATTCTTAAGATGCCCAAGACTCATTCGTACATTTAGGAGACTGTCCTGAATAAATTGAAGTGATCACAATAGATGGATGATGGGCCTGCTTACGAGATCTGAGACAATGTGGAACAAGCCTGGCATCATTTGTCAGATTATTGATTATCTAAAATCCACAATTCATTATTCAGCATTAATCAATACGATGTTTAGTGTAAAGTGATTTAACCAAACTTCAGTTGGTTGTATTAAATTTTCTTGTCATTATATTGTTGGTTCCAGTACTTGTTTTTCTGAGCCTGGACAGGAAAGACCTGGGAAAACCATATAACTATATTTCCCAGGTCCAAAAAGAACCTCTCCAAGCCAAATGCTGACCTCATGTCATAGTAACTTTAGACAGCTTAATATGAATTTAGCATTACTTTTTTGTATTCCAGTATTTCTGTTCATAGATGTATTCTCAAAAATGTCTATACAGCAACATATCACCATTTTGAAATTCCCCTGAATTTGTTCTGCACCACTTCTGGTTTCTCTATCTTCCGGTCTCTGAACCTTCTAGTTTCCATAATCATGGCAATGACTGCTGTATCTGCCGACATGTAGTTTGGCATTGATAAAACACTAATTTTCTCTGACTTACACAAGTACTTTACTTCTATAAAACAATGATGGACTATCATTTAAACATGAGAGAATATTTGCAAAATTCAGATCTCTGAAACAGGGTGGCCTGAATGAATGGTTGCTTAGAGGCACATCAACCACTAAGGTTATTTAGTGCCTAAAAATGATAAAAATGAATGAATGAATGGTTTCACATTGACACAATAAAGTGCCAAAACAGTAAAAATAGAAACGTAATATTGACTAGAAACAAAATGTAAATGTTAATACAATATGTAGATAACACAAGAATTTATCAACTGTGAACAGCATTTATATAATATCAATCAAATATAATAAATATGTATAATTTGTTTAAAAGACTTTATCAGTATGATGTTTTGCAGTTCTTGATACATAAGTCAATGACATAAATAAACAAAAGCTCTGCCCTTAAAACTGATTATAAAGTCCTATGTGAGTTAAAAACGATACTATTACAGAAGTATCTACAGTATCAAATAACGTATGTAAATCTTGTACATTAAAATATTGAGTTCGTATAATGTCAAAATCGATACACTCAATTAAAATATGTTTAATAGTCAAAGCCCTTTGACAACCAATACATTCCGGTTGATCTTCACCTTTCAGCAGATAACAGTGTGTCAAATGACTATGTCCTATTCTTATACGGGTTAAAACAGACTCTTCTCTACGGTTAATTCTAATAGCACCTTTAGTTTTGCCTAGAACAGGCTTAATTTCATGTAATTTATTAAAAATAGCTTCGTTCCAGCGCAACTGCCATTTAGAACGTAAAAAAACAGTAATATATTTCTTAAACTCTGTATATGGAATAAGTAAATCTATTGGGCGTTTGTCCAATGCTGCTTTGGCAGCTTGGTCAGCGGCCTCATTTCCATGGATTCCAATGTGACTGGGGATCCAATAAAAACGTATTTCTTTATTATCATCTGTACAGAGTCTATGATACCGTTCGAGAATTTTGTAAATAAAGGGATTTTTCCAATCCTTTGCTTTCAATGCTTGTAAACAAGACAAAGAATCAGAAAACAGGGTGGCACATCTAGCAATCTCTGATCGCCATTTGATGAAATCTGAAATCAGTAGCTTTGAAAGTGCAAATATGAATTTAACTGACTGAGTTCTGACTGCCTGGCTTTTCCCTCTTCTAATTTTTTCCCGGACAAATTGAGTGGGAGAAACCTGGTTATGACCTGGATGGCTTTTTTGTATTTTACAGTGATTTATACCACCAATGGGAAAACCTGCTAGTTTTATGTGTTATGATGTTGCCACTGCAAAGAGATATCAACCCAAATTCAATAAATTTATATTATCTTATAAAACACATCTTATTATTATCTTATAATATATTTGACCTTTGACTATAATGATCAGGTGTGATTTATTTTATTTAGAAATTTATGCCCAACCATTGGATTCATTTGCACTTCGAGTGTGAGTAAAACAGATTGTGGATTAGCAAGTCATCTCTTTATGCAGTGAAGATTATGTCAGAGATCTCCTTACTTAGCAGGATTATCATAATCTTCTTTATCTTGTTTGTGTTCAAAGTGCTTGGAACATGGAACAGACAGCTTAAACATGCTTCAAGTCAGGCAATACTGCCCACTTACTATAGTTAAAAGCCTTCACATCTTACTTTACATAAAGCTTGTCCACATTTACATGCCAATGTAATATACCACTGTCTTCCTTATTTTGCTTATGTTAAATAATTCCCATGATGTGGTCAATAATCATGTGACACAAAACATTGTAAAACAGTCAGACATATTTTTTTCATATAATCTTAATTTGGTGAAACCCAAACGACCTTAACAAACAAATCATCATTGACCATAAAATGGCTCTGAACCAATTCCTTGCACATATACATTTGGAGGGCTCCTGGGGACATACATGTGTATACAATTCAATGTTTACAAAATGCATCATAAGCATTATATTCATGATTCTTTCAAATCTTGTAATAAACATAGATCAAAGGCCTAGTAGCTGTGCTGAATATTGCTTCTCTATTAGGTTTGTTAACATGTCCTGGAATGTGAACATTCCCTATTGCCAAACATTGCAGGTGGAGTACTGAGAATGTAGCAAAAATAATGTTTAGCATTGTTCAGAATATGACATGCAGACTCGATTACCATCATATTGCTTTTCCATAGAAGTCATATACAGAAGCTATATTTAGATTAATTAGCAGAAAGAGGCATTTGAGGTGTCAATGTTGTTTGTCATTTTGTATTTTATACAATTTATTAAAAAAATGAAAATATCTGAGCCTTAAGGAAAATAGATAGAATTTATCTTCCGACAATAATACATCTTAACTATAAATAGCTAAGAAATCTGGCCAATAGTTTCAGAAGAAGAGATCAAATCTGACAGACAGAAAGGCAGAAAATTTCCCCTCTTACTGCATCAGTTGTGTTGACAAGGTCATGCAATGGCCAGGATGACTTAATGGATCTTTGGCTTCAAATTTTGCACTAAAATATTTTTAGACACCACAAACATTCATGACAAAACTCAGATGTCACTGATGATGACATTTTTTACAGTGTCAGATAGTGCAGTGCTTGGGTTCACCACCTCATGCTATTTAGGGTCACAACTATATTTAAGTTAGTTCAAATCAAAAGTATCACACTTTTAAATGGTAAAAGTTTAAGCTAAGATTTGTTAATTAACATATATGTAATAAACAAATTACTTCCTTAGCATTTTATATGAATATTAATTATAAAAACAGAATTGAATACAATTATATTAGTGTAAAACTTTGTCTTGATAGAGATATGACCTGCAACATATGAGAAAAAGATCTCATCATTCCCCTAAATTCATCACTTAAAGATGGGTACATATCTTTGAAATGGTAAAGGCCTTAATCATGATTATTTACGATTATACACTTAAATCTTGAATAAACCGATGAATCACATCTGTGTAAATATGAACATTAGGATTATAGAAAAATAGAGACCAAAGGGTAGCACTCCACACAATTACTGGCCCGATATCATCTGATATCATCTAACACTCTTGAACAATACTAATGTTTATAATTCTATTATATTTCATTGCAAACCCAATGTACACTGATGGTTGGATTCTCATTGTCTCTTGTAGGCTGGAGATTAGGAAGAACAACCAAACACCGCTCGTTGTGATTTTCAGATGTAGATTGAATTTATTTGAGCAGACAGGGGTTTATATAGGAACTCCAGTTAGATAACCTGAATGGTGGCATGATGAGTGGTTAAGACCTTTGAATGATATGTGTCCGATGACCATGAGTATCTTTCACATGATTCCATATTGGCTTATTATTATCAGTAAAAGAACATTGTTCTTCACAGAATTGACTTGATATATTTGTTAACCTTACACCACATGATCTGTTATGAAAGATGGTTAAACAAGATGGTAACACAAGTACTGGAGTTCACTATATGATTACATTAAAATAATGACATTAATAATTAAAAATATACTATAATGAATAATTATAAAGTTATAGTTAAAATATACTATAACACTCTCATAACATGCTTAACATTTAATAAGAGGATTTGGGCCAACAGGTGGATTAATTGACAGGCATGCTGATTAGTCAACTTGTTATGATTGAGTTCAAACAAATATTAGGTCAAACTGCAGTAACTGCAAATATGCCCACAGAAAAATCTCTGTACTGAACAAACTGCTCAATATACTAGAGACCAGATCATTTCCATTCAACAAACTGGTTATATGCCAGAGACAAGATCATATCCATTTATTTCCAGACAGTTTCTTCACATTAGAAATATTTATTTATAGTGAAATGATAATGGACAGAACAACTTCTTCACAACATCTATATGGGTTTAGGATCTATTATTACTCTCCCAGTATATGTGTAGTATCACAGACTGATGTGATTTGGTGTCCTGATTTTGAGCAAAAGAGAAACTATTTCTGATGTCATTGTGATAAAGATCAGGGTGAGGTCAGAAAATGGAGAGCATGGTAAAGCAAGCCTGGATAATGGCCTTGGGTGATGAATGGCATGCTGGCCCTGGATGTTGGCCCTGGATGTTGGCCCTGGATGTTAGCCCTGGATGTTGGCCCTGGATGCTGGCCCTGGATGTTAGCCCTGGATGATGGCTGTGCATGACCACATGTTGTTACACAAAACAAAAAAAAACAACCTGCAGCTTGAAATCTGAGCACAAACTTATAAATAAATTTCCAATAAAGGTTTTTGCAAGGAGCTTTCAGAGATTGATTTGAAATGTGAGCACAGACTTTATACATTGCTTGAAATATTTTGAAAAAAAGAGTCCTGGTCTTGCATCAAAATCATCTGAATAGGATAATGTATAGCATAAATTGTTCATTTTCCCACATAGAATGACCCATCCTGTTTTTTTAGGTTTGTTTAGGTGGCATCTGAAATATGGAACAATCATTCTGGTACATCATGCTCATGAATTCAATGGTTTGTTTTTCCTCACACTGTGCTTGGCCAAGTTGAGAGTCAATATCTACCTATGTCAGGTGGGAGGAGAGCTGTGAAAGCTTAGATATTTCCATCACTGATTGTGTTTAAACTGTGCTGTTCTGACAGGTTTAGTTATGCCTGTATGCTCAGAGCCTGATTGCTGTGCTATGATGTTATGACTGTCTTTACAGTTACCATGAGAATCAAAGCAGGGTTTAACATTAAAGCAATTTTGCGACCAGATTTCCATATCTGTGAAAATAAGCCATAACAGAGGCAATTATTCATAATTGAACGGTGGCAAGTCAGATAAAGGTCACTTCAAGTAAATTTTGAAAAGCTAATTGCCCTGTTGGTAAGTACCAGAAAAGGATTAATGTCAGGACCTGTCAAGGGTGCAACAGCCTTGACTGTGCCCTGCACCAACGTTTCATGAATGATTAGTTTTAGCAATCAATTTATCGATACAGAACATTGGTTTATGCTTGAAGAAATTTCAGCAGCCTAATGATTATATTAGAACTTTTTTATCAGACACAAAAACCAAACTTTTCTCTTTAAAAAACTTAAAACTTTCTCAGTTCATTCTATTTGGCGATGATCACATTTTTATAGAAATAAAATGTTTTATTCTTCCTGTGTGTGCTGATAGGCAATGTTGTTTTTCCAGCAGCTATCAGATCTATGTGGCCTGTGCCATGTAGCAGTGATAATTGATGGCAACGGATCAATGACAGCCACAACATCCAGACCTAACACTCCACCAAGCCATCTCCCCATCTAACATAGTAACATCCAGACCTCACACTCCACGAAGCCATCTCCCCATCTAACATAGTAACATCCAGACCTCACACTCCACCAAGCCATCTCCCCATCTAATAGAGTAACATCCAGACCTCACACTCCACCAAGCCATCTCCCCATCTAACATAGTAACACCCACACCTCACACTCCACCAAGCCATCTCCCCATCTAACACAGCAACATCCATACCTCACACTCCACCAAGCCATCTCCCCATCTAACATAGTAACATCCAGACCTCACACTCCAATAAGCCATCTCCCCATCTAACATAGTAACATCCAGACCTCACACTCCACCAAGCCATCTCCCCATCTAACATGGTAACATCCAGACCTCACACTCCACCAAGCCATCTCCCCATCTAACATGGTAACATCCAGACCTCACACTCCACCAAGCCATCTCCCCATGTAATAGAGTAACATCCAGACCTCACACTCCACCAAGCCATCTCCCCATCTAACATAGTAACATCCAGACATCACACTCCACCAATCCATCTCCCCATCTAATACAGTAACATCCAGACCTCACACTCCACCAAGTCATCTCCCCATCTAACATAGTAACATCCAGACCTAACACTCCACCAAGCCATCTCCCCATCAAACAGAGTAACATCCAGACCTCACACTCCACCAAGCCATCTCCCCATCTAACATAGTAACATCCAGACCTCCCACTCCACCAAGCCATCTCCCCATCTAACATAGTAACATCCAGACCTCTCATTCAACCAAATATTTTTACCCATTGACTTGTATTCTTCTTCTACAAACTGAATTGAGCAACATTGAGCCCTGTAATGTTGACTACATTTTTGCAAATAATACAAAAAAAATGGAAATCTATATTCTGTAGATTCCAAAGATTTGGGTTAAGATTAAAATTTCCAAATAAAACAATTTTAGAAGTTAAAGAAAAAATAAAGATTACAAAAACTTTGTTTCAAGGAAATGTCCCATTTATTATACTTAGAAACCACCTTCATGACATTGGAGCCAAACATCTGCAATTATCATGATACTTTCTCTGGCTTCAGTAAACATGATTCGATGAAATCCGGTTGTATTTTAAGGAAAGAGGACACCATGGATCCTAAACACAAATGCTTAGTAGCCAAACATGTACCAAATTTGGTCACAAATGAAAGCAAGCAAATGAGGTCATGCATCCCAGGCATAGCTAATAGTCCCAGGCATAGCTAATAGTCATGGATGTTTGGCTTCAATTTGTCTATGTCACTTGTTATATAGATCTATTAAGCTTTGATAAATATACTTTATTACAAACTGATCAGATCTATTCGTCAGAAGTGTAGATCATCTATTCGTCAGAAGGACGACTACCTGTCCAGTCTATTTTAATAGGTCATGACTACCTGTCCAGTTTATCTTGATTATCATCAAGGACAATATACTTAACAGGGTTTTGAGGCTGACCTTGTAACTCTTACATATATACTTATCATTATTATGCAAATATCTTCAGTCAATCACACTGATAAAAAAACATGTGATAAGTGCATATAACCATCAGCCTTAATGTCTACAACAATGACAGTTTGAGGTCATATGCTTGAAGCTTACCCAAGGGACCCATGCAACAGTTCAACATGTTCAGTATGACTTCATGTTTCAACTCAATTCAACTATGTGTAATCCACATTGAATGTGACTTTGGGTTTCAACTCAAACGTCCTTTGCAATCCAGCCTCAGATTGTAACATACACATATAATACAGTCAGTATTTATTTTTCAAGTTAATTTAAAAACATTTATTTGGTTGTGTTTCAGTTATCTTGTATGTTATCTAGTTATTAAAATGGTCTATATTTCATTCAATTCATGATATTTATGCTAAATTAAGTTTGTTCAAGTTGTGAATTTGCCAAAAATATTTTTTTTTTGTGTGGCATAATACAGATTTTTACATTTCAGAAAAAAATATATTTCTGAGAAAAATTCTTGACGTCAGAAGGACAGCTATAATGATGTGTTTACTGCTGCTTGAACACCAAGTTGTATGCCACTATTTCAATGACAAATAGCCACAGCACCATAGAAATATCACTGCTCCCAGGCTTATTTCAATCACAATTTGATATATAGTTTATAGTTGAAATATTTCACTTTCTTTTTGAACACTTATATGCATGATCTGAAATAGTGTTAAAAAACATTTACTGTTTAGTTTAAGAACATATATTCTTCAATAGAACTTTTTTTCAAAACTAATCTTTTTAAATTTTATATCAATATCATTTAGATTTTGTACTTTAAAATGATATTTTAGAACAACTTGTTCTTTTTTACCCCTACACAGATGGATCTTTAGTAATCAGGAAAATAAACCTTCCCAGAAATACTCATCCTCCTTACCATGCCAACCAAGAAAGTATATTGTTCTTATCCAAAACTGATTAAAATCACAAACACATGTGGTGCTATATTAAGTTTAAAGAAATTCCTGCCTTGCTATAGGCCACTTGAGGCCTGAGTGCTGTGTTGACCGGTCATTACTATTTGTTTATTTTGCATGTGAGGTGCAATTCACTCTTTGCCATGTATAATTCTATCAAAATTTAGTCATCATACAAATTATGTTTTTTTTAGATGGTAAAAGATATGGTTCATCTGCCAACAACACTACATCTTACCTTTAATGATAGCTAAAAGAAATCCACCCATTGATTTCTGAGGATAAAACTGAGTATGCCAGACAGAATGACAGGGAAAAGAAATAAAATCTGATGACTGAGAAATTTCCCATCCATATTTCATCACTGCCAGTCACAATGATTAATTTCAGAGTAGTTGCACAGTTCTCTTTCCAGAGTGCTTATTTTAATGGGAAGGGGTAGGGGTGGGAACAAACAGCAAAATACAATAAATGGGAACATTTACACAAATTTATCAAAACCTGAAAAATATGATTTAATGAAAAATGACTTAACAAAACTAGAGAAGTTTTGTTGATTAAAAAGTGTCGCAAAAAGTATTTCGAAATCACAGCTGAGTAACACCTCAACATGTTTGAGTCAGGCTGAATGAATGAAGAATGAACTTGGATTTGGGAGTCAATGTAAATAACAGCAGTTAAAGATCCAGATTTACCTATATATGATTGTAACAAACACATACCTATCCTTGTCAAATGTCTCGAAACATTCTTGAAGTTTATCTGCATTCCCTGTGGCATTTGATTTCTTCAGTCTATCAAATATATCATTATACTCAGAAATTGCTACAGCAGCAACACCGTCCTCGATGTTTACATCGGCCATTATTAATACTTTTTGTCACCAGATGTCGCTCTGAAAAGAAAATTGCAAACTCTATACAGTGGCGTTTATTCGATGGCGAATGGTTTAAAGGCGCTTGTGTTTGGAGTGAGAATTTGTCTATATCAAATGAATGCATTGAATTTTATTTTGACGATTTATTTATTTAAATGTATTTTAATCTCCGAATTCGTGAATATGAGTCACATTTGAGTGAAATAATTGAATAATCTTAATCGAAAATCACTCAAACTTTCTGCTTCCGGTTTATAATATGGAGACCCAAAATTCACAAATCAAATCTAATCAAATCAATATATTCGGTTTTCTCTACGTATATCAATGAAGTGTGCATAAAATTTGTTAATCGTGACACAGATTAAACAATGTCCAACATGGAGCACGAATTGACCTGCTGTGTTTGCCTGGAACTGTATGAAAAGCCTCTTCTTTTGCCATGTTCTCACAATTTCTGCAGAAAATGTATTTTGGGATTGGTGCAATACAACTCAGGTGAGACATTTAACCCCTAAGGGACTAGGCTATCTACATTTTGTTGATTGTCTGGATTAGCCAATTTTTGTCTGGACTAGTGTATCCACATACTAAATTTATAAAATTTATAACCATGGGAATGGTTACTAAATTTTCTTAATGAAGTGCTGGGGTCAAAGTCAGTCTGACGTCATTATCTTGATTACATTGTAACAAGTTGCAGCCCTTCAGAATGTTACAAATGACGTCTTCGAGCCAGAACAATGGGGACGTCAACATCCTTCCAGTCCGTTGCCGGTGGTGGACGTTGCCGTCCTTCCAATCCATTGGGGGTTAAACAGAGATTGGAAACAGCAGGTTTGCCACTAGGTGTCAGCACGGTGCACCCTGCAACTCATACATGCAACTGTTGTAGATCAGCGATAAATAGTTTTGCATTTATGACACAAATTCTTCCATTCTTGATGTCATTGATGACATCAAGAATGGAAGAACGGTTAACATCTATAGATAGTATGTGAAAAGTAAGTAGTTCTCGTAATAATTTCTACCAAAAAAGACATATTTATACAAGTCCGCGAGTCTGTGAATCTGGATCTAGGTCTGTGTTACAGGTCTACATATATAGTATTTACCATGGTGGCGGTGAGATCGGTTCGCCTGAGCGACGATGCAGAACTTTAGCTTGTTTTCAATCTCTGTGTTTAAATATCTCTGGCATGGTTAAGCATTGATATAAAAGGTGCTGCTCCCATATTCTCAGGGGAACAGTTAACCGCTGATGGTGTAGACCATGACAGCAACATCCACAGGGGCGTGTTCAGATCATCCGCTGTCTTTCATTGTTATAACAGGAATCTGGTCTGATACATGTTGATATATTTTTGCTCTCATGTGTCATGATTATCGATATGGAATCTTTACAGTTTTTGTTAGATACCATAGACATCTCTTGTGCTTCATTCTGCTTTGCTTAAGTGACCTGGAGTGAAAGAGTAAAGCAACGGTGTTTAAGTTTTTGTCATCTCTTCAAATTTAATATTAACCACTGCTGTTTCCCTCCATTGACCTTTGTTATATAGTGCTGTTCCTCATTCCCTGTAAAAATCCCATCAAAACTTAATTTATACATGTATATTATTACCCCATATGGATGGGAATGATGTCAACATCCACCACTGGCAATGGTCCTCATTGTTCTGGCATAATGACTTCATTTTGTTACAATCTCGTGAGCTGCAGCTTGTTACAATGTTATCGTGGACTTTTAACCAAAGTGCTTTGTTGAGCATATTGAATAATCATGGTTATAAATTTTATTAATTTAGTTTGATAATACATCAGTCCAGAAAAAAAATTATTTGTCCTGCCAAACAACAAAATCTCATCCTTTAGGGGTAAAAGGTATTAGGCATTAAACCAGTAATTTTGTGTGTAAAAGGCCTATCTACATATAAACATTAAGACAAAGAAATTAAACTATTAACAGCTCTAGATATGCCTTATCCATCAACTGCATATGCCAGGTAAACAAAGGTAGTATGAACTTCTCTAACTATTGTTTGAAGTTCGTAGTAATTAGTAGGAAAGGTGTTGTGGGAATTAATTCTGTCTATTTTCCATTCAGATATAAAAAAAATTCCATAATGTCACGGTTTTTTCAAAAATGCTTTTTTGAATAATATTTTAATTATTAGTTCAGTGCCTCTATGATATCACTAGATAAAAAAGACGCCAGGAAAGAAGTGTTCTTTCAAAAGGCCTATAAATTAAGTTCTTGGTGAATATATGTCACAGGGACAATATGTATTACAGGCACTTTCTAGAGTGCATCAACTTGAACAGTAAAAAGGCAAATATCATTGATTTATGATTTTTATATGTATTTTTCAAAATCACTGCATAATTCCTTCAAGTATAAAACCTGAACAGTATCACCCTATAAAGATATAAATTCTGAATGGGACTCATCAGATGCATTGATCAGTAAGTTTTTTTTTCATCAAAGAAATGTATTAAAATATCAGAGATTCAATATTAATTAAAAGGATGCACTTATATGGCTGATTAGACATGCTAGGTAAAATATCATTTTTCGTTACAATGGACACTTCTTGTAAAGGTCTGCTAGCTGCTCTCTGATTGTTCGAAGTGATTGCCATTGTCTTCAACCATTGTATCGACTGTTGTTATTGGTCCCTAAACCGGATGTGAGTATGGCCATCATAGGATTATTATTAAGAAATATATACATATATACATATTTACCTATATGCAGGTCAGGGAGCAATGAGGAGGAGCTTCAGCTGTCCAAAGTGCAGGCGAGAAATCTACCTGGAAGGATCTAGAATGCGGGGTGTGGACTGCCTGCCCATTAACCAAGTGCTGGACAATATTGTGAAAGTTTACAAGACACAGAGCAACATTTCTTCCACTAGGCCCAGCAAGCTTTGTTCCACACATTCTCAACCTCAAACAAGTTACTGCCATACATGCAAAAAACTTGTATGTTATGAATGCATTCAGCTTACTCATTCAGGCTTCGGCCATGTGGTCAAGGATTCAGCAGATTTTATTGATGAGGAAAAGGTATTTATAAATATTTTTGAAATTATTGGTTTTTTTTTTTGAGGCAAACTTTCAAGTTTGATTTTTTTTGCATGGACTGGCTCATCACACATTATTACCAGTCCTTGTGTCAAATTTATCATCAAACCTTGGAGTATAATGAATGGAGTTGTGACATTGTAGCTTGTGTGTATGACGTCATAGCAACCTATTGTTACAAACAATGGGATACATTGTTTCAAACAATGGGATATTTTCTCTTTGAAGCAATGTGCGTTACCATACATTTTTTAGCTATTTTTTGAGTTTTTGAATTTGAAAGAAAGAAACATCATTTCAAAATGAAGACTTCAAGAGGTTTTGGGGAATCTAATAGTGAAATTTTGGATATTTTTATCTGAATACAAAGACATTTTTCAAGAACTACAAAGCCTATAGAAAAAATATCTATAGATATAGAAGGATGGGATTTTCACAATTTGAAAAGTATGATTATAAAAAATGCCATAATTGTTTATCAATTGATATTTTTTTAAACCAATGTACAATTTTTTTAAAAAGGATATTTTTTTCAAAAACCACAAGCTTTTTTTGTGAGAATATTAGATTTTTTGGGTTAAAAATGTTGCATCAATGTGAAGTCACCTTGCTGGGCAAATGCAATGTAAATGGAATGGACGCATATATTGGCAGATTTAAAAATAATATCAAAAGAAACATGTTTTCCCAATTAAAAAAATGATACATTGTATAGCCCTGCGGCCCCTGCCAATGGTTGTGTTGGTGAATGTGAACATTTGTCAAGCTGACTGAATTGTGTGATATTTCAGGTAAATCAATGCATTTGTATTAATTTGCAGGTTGGGTGAGTGGTGTGGGAATTCCTGACATGCACATTTCTAAAACGTTGTAGAATTGTCTACACTTGGAATAAAGAATTAAAATTTATATCTCCAAAATCAGTGGAGAAAGTAGAACATTTCACTTGTGATATGTTTTGGTATAATTACTGTCTATGATGGGTCAAAATTGTCACAAAGTTGAATAACGTCAGATTCTTCAAGTTTTCGGGCGATATGGCATCAAAAGACACAATGGATAGTCAGTAACGCACATAGCACCTTTGATCTTATGGCGTCACAACTCCATTCATTATACTCCAAGATTAAACTATAAGAAATGCCCATTTTCTTAGATAAGTGAAGCAATTGTCATTGTGCTCCAGTCTCCACATTGGGTTCTGCAGATAACAATTTTTCCCAGTGGTAAACATTTGAACATGATTAGTTTTTTGATAATGCACTTATCACTGCATGAAGAGTGTAGCTTTCAATATCATCATCAAATTTAAACACAAAATTAAGTTCCATGCAATATCTTGTGGGTCAAACAAAAAGAATCTGTACTTTACCAAGACCAGCAGTCAGACAGAGTTAAAAAAAATTTCTTAATGATCATTTAAAACAGAGGGAAACCTTGAACAAATAGGAATAAGCATTTCAAATATCATTAATATGAAGAGATTCTAGAATTTATTCAGCTTTCAAGTAATAAAAAATAATTTAACATGATTTTTTAACATTGTAGAGCAAGATTCAGCAATCCCTCCATGAGCTAACAACTTTTAAAAGTGAAATGAAAGTCAGGAGACAGAGTTTAGAACAGTTTATTAAAGATGCCAAGGTAAGTCCGAATTTATCTCAGATAAACTATTCACTAATATTTAGTACTTAACGGGTGCCAAAAGCATAGCCACACTACGCATTATTTATTATTTAGTTTAATGATAATTCTAGCATCATGAAATTTGAACTTGCTCAGAAACAGGGTCAACAAATCCAAATCTCCTTCAGTTTTCATATTTTGAGAGAATTTGAGCATTATTTTGAAAATGTTACTTTTAAACAGAGTCACGAGACCACGATGCACAAGACCAATGAGGATGAGATTCAGCAGTTAGTGTCGGCACTTGTCCTGAGGAAGCAGCAGCTCAACCGAGCTATATTCACCCGATACCAGACCACCATACGACCAGCAGAGATGCTCAAAAATAAGTTCTTCTATGTAGAATCTGAAGCTAGCAAACTGGAAAAAGAATTTGATCATATTCTGGATGAAAAGGATGATGCCAGAAAGATAAGGGTAAGTTTTTATCTCTACATAAATCTCAGATATAAATATATCTCGGTAACATCATAAACTGGGATTTTTTCCCCCATCAAATTTATCTTTTGATTGAGAGAGGGTGTGAACAACAAACTAAGATTACCAAGCACCTTTCTATAAAATGTATGTTTTGGGTAATATAATATAAACTTGTTGATGTTGCAGTTGCTACAGATGTTCCATACACGGCTGTCAAGTTTCCTGACCTTCAAGGCAGGGTCCATAGAGGAGCTGCCAGAGGAGGTGTACCTGCCCCGCCTGCAGTGGGAAAACCTCGACTCAGTGCGGGACACCATCAGTGCCATCAAGTGGTCGGACGACTCCCCTCAGGGCAAGCTTCAGGCTGACAGTGGCCTCCACAAGAGACTCGCTGTCAGGTCATTCAGCCTACCTGCCTCTGAAGAGGTAAGAAATCTGAAACCTCCTCAACATCTCCAGTCATACTTCTAGGTGCTTGTGAATAATGCAATTATTCCCATTTGGATCCCCTCTATCCTACTATGCTAGCCCTCCTCTTTCTTATCACTCATTTAGATGTTAACTCAACTTCAACACACAGAGTACCGTATTTACTCGTGTATAAGTCGACTCGTGTATAAGTCGACCCCCCAAAATTGAGGTTATTTTTCTTGAAAAAAAACAATTTCCGAATATAAGTCGAGTTGGTTTTTCTTGACATATCGGCTCTGCTCCCATTCAAGCTTCAGCTGAAGCTTGGCGGTCATTTTAAAAGTGAAACTTAAATATGCTTACGATATAAGATCTTAGCAGTCTTATACACGAGTAAATACGGTAAAACGTAAATACGATGTTCGTATTTTCGAAATAACGGATATCAGACCTAGCGGGTCGATTTTAATTGCGTTTTAAATGATAAATAAAGGTATTTACCCAATATTATCACAAATTGTTCGAGAACAGAACAAAACCATCAATCCATTTAAAACGCAATTAAAATCGATCCACGTGTGAAAGCATTTCTGTCAACAAGGGAAGACACGACTCAAAGCAGTGGAAACAAAGACGTATTGCAAAACTGTGAACGCTGATAATTGTAATCAGTGAGAACAAAGTCAAAACAAAGTGTTTCGAATAATAGACAAATAATATTGGGTAAATACCTTTCTTTTTCAAATACGATGTCCGTGACGTAGCGGATCGATTGGCCACGTGACTCACATATCATGTGATCATTGACTTTGCAGATTTGCAGGAGAATTGCGTTTTAAATGATAAATAAAATCATATACCCAATATAAACACAAAACACGCTTTGCAGGTCGAGAACAGAACAAAACCATTCATCCATTTAACATGCATTACGCAATACGAGGTCGTCATTTTAAAAAGCTGGAGTGACGGGGACAAGCTCTTATTTTTGGCGCGAAAACGATCAGAGCCTACTTAACACGCATTGAAATATTAATATATTGCGCAATGATGGATCCCTGGCTTCTCCTCGTGTTGCAGACGTGAATTAACGGGACGTCACGTACATGATATTTACGTTTTACTTCATGGATAAACTCTCGACCTGCGAAGCATAATTTGTGATAATATTGGGTAAATACCTTTATTTATCATTTAAAATGGAATTAAAATATCAAACTCGTTTTCGCGCTAAAAACAAGTGCCTCTTCCCGTCACTTCCGCCTTTCTAAATTGCAACCACGTGTTGCGACCACGTGTTGACGATCTTAAGAAATTGACAGAAATGCCTTCACGGGGGGATCGATTTTAATTGCGTTTTAAATGGATTGATGGTTTTGTTCTGTTCTCGAACAATTTGGGTTAATACCTTTATTTATCATTTAAAACGCAATTAAAATCGATCCACGTGTGAAAGCATTTCTTTCCAAGCGGGAAGACACGACTCAAAGCAGTGGAAACAAAGACGTATTGCAAAACTGTGAACGCTGATAATTAGAATCAGTGAGAACAAAGTCAAAACAAAGCGTTTCGAATAATAGACCAGTAATATTGGGTAAATACCTTTCTTTATCATTTAAAACGCAATTAAAATCAATCTGTTGCGACTGATATTCGTTATTTCGAAAATATGAAGATCGTATTTACGTTTTACCGTAATTACTCGAGTATAAGACTGTTAAACCGACCCGCTATGTCCGATATTCGTTATTTCGAAAATAAGAATGTTCGTAATGAAAACTCAGTGTCGTAATTTTTTGGCGTAAATCCTCGTCCACAGGTTGCTCTCGTGTATAAGTCGACCCCCTAAGCATTAACTAAGAGTTTTTGGAAAAAAACCTCGACTTATACTCGAGTAAATACGGTATATCTCTCTCCAGGTAGTGTAACCATCTTCTCTCCTATCATAGATAGAGATTGACTCTACCTCATCATTTAGAGTAAACCTCCTCAATCCAGCTAGTATCTTAATTATTTGAGGATGATATTAGAACAAGCTTCATCTTACTTTTATATAAAATTGTGAAAAAGAATGAAATCTGTCAATCAGAATCTGTGAAGTTATTTCCAATTATAGAGAATAGCTTTAGAAGCAGCACATTGTGAATCTCAACAACAGAAGTCATTGAGATGCATAATGTAGGGAGTGTGTTTGATTTGTTGCAGGTGGATGTTGGCAGGTTTATGCGACAGGTTTATGACACATCAGACCAGCATCAGAGTTCCTCTTCCTTACCAACATGCTCGCCGTCCATCCTCAGCGCGGGATCCTCCGCCATGTCGTCGCCGGCCCTTCCCTCGTCACCCTCACACTGCCTGGCTGCTGTGCCCACATCATCTGCCATGCTCTCCTTCAAGAATGTGTTCAGCTCAGTCGCTGCAAAGCTGCAGTGTGGAAACCCTGCATTGGCTGGGGCCGCCAGCTTGTCAAGGGGGTCCTCCCCAGAATGTAGATCACCAGTACCATTCTCTCCAGCTTCTAAGTCTCCTAGTCTGAAAAAGAAAACCACCATGGGAGAGCACTCTGCCCATGCCAGGGGAGATGCTCACGCTCAACAAAATGTCTTCAACTTTAGTTTTGTTAGTTCAGAGAACAAAGCCTGTGCAGCTTCGCAGACACTGAACGGTGGCTCCCCAAGGATGAGCAGTGCCTCCACGCAGACATTGGCAAATAACAACATGCCTGAACCTGAACAAGTGGACAAAGATAATGAAGAAAATGAGGGGAAAAGTGTGAAGAAACGAGAGAGAAGATCAGATGTTAGAAGTGTGCAAAGTGAGGCATGGCAGGGAGAGAACCCTCAAAATGTGTCCTTCCAACCACTCAAGCTAGATTTCTCTGTGAGGCCAAAAGTCTACACAAAGGGAGATGCAAGTAAATTTAAGTCTTCTGCAAAACACTCGGTAAAGTCAGTTGGGAACCAGTTGGAGAAAAGTTTGGCAGACCTTCACAAAATGTGGGGAAATTTTAAAGTGGGAGAAACACATGATGGTACTGACAGCAGAGATTCCCTCAGGCAACAGTCCACTGAACCAAGTGTATCACATGGCTTTCATTTTACACCTAGTGACAGTAGAAAGGTTGATCAGAGTAAAACAAATTTTAACTTTGCCAGCAGTGAGGCTGAGGGAGACACTCCGGGTCCGTCAGCATTGTTTGTATTTGGACAGCCAGCTGAAGGGGAAAATATACCAAGAACCACTGCAACAAAGGACTCTGTCATCAGAAGTAATGGACCTAGCTCTTCTAGTCAAAAAGATGCTCCCTCTGGTTGCTCAAATTGTCATCCTGATTTGTCCAGAAAGGAGCCCTTACCAAGCACAAGTAAATCAGCGGTGTTGTCTTTCTACTTTGACAAAAAGTCTGCATGTGACAAAAAATCAGATTCTAATGCAAATTTGAACGATAATGGCAATGAGAGTATGCATAGTCCAAAATTAAAGAAAAGTATGAAGAGTTTGTCAAAGTCTCAAGAAAAGATGCAAAATGGAATGAATCCACGGATGGCAGCATCTCTGAGAGTGGGAATATCCTCATCCGGACCTCGGGATGATGCTCGGCGGGCCGAGGATGCTACGTTTAATGTGAAGGAGGAAAGGGAGCTTGGAGCAGAGGCCACAAAAGTAGCTGCAGAGAGCAGCGGCTTAGATGGGCAAGTCCAGGGAGAACATGCTGAAGCATCCTCAGCGGTATTTTCCCTCGGATGCCATCCTTCTTTCTCCATGGGAAAAGGATCAAGTCAGAACAAGCAAGGTTCCCCCACCAATAAAAGAACAATAAAAAAGTTATGCAGAAGGAAGTGAATGTCATGTGGGCATAGTAACTGATAGCTTGCATTTCTGAACCACTGACAAATACTGATCCATATAATATTGAATGTCCACAAAATGAATAACCCCAGATAGTCTCCTGTGTGTGCTTTTCAAAATAGATGTTTTACCCCACCTGTTAAATCATTGAGGTGATTGTTATTTTGATATTTCAAAGAGAGCAACAAATACATAAATAAGTAGGAAGGGTGGTGTGAATATTATCACAATGTTTGATACGAACATGCGATATTATTGTGATCTTACCAAACTGATAAATGTTAAAGGTCTTAAACCTAACATGTCTTGAAACAAATGATAAGGATAAAAAACTATTGTCAAATGACGCAATTTCAGCATAGTTTGCTTGCTAGCTAGTATTGGAATTGTCATAAAGAAATTGTCTGTTTTAGCCAGCTGTATATAGAGCTTTTACCCACCAGTTTGTTCAAAAAAGATTTAAAAAATCATGGCCATTCTTATCCTGGAAAATAGAACTTAGTCCAGCATTATAAAAAATAATGTTGATGAGTGTTATTGTACTTTATTAATTCATTATAAGATATTGGTACGGTGCAATAGTAATTTGTGATCCAATGCATATTGTGACATATAAGTACTTAAAATTGTTAACATATCCATTTTGTATCAGTACTTCTTTAAAAAAGAAATACATACTAATGTGTGGCAAATATGTTTGGCACTATATGTCTATAATAAGGATAGATTAAACACTTGTATTTTATAACTGAGTCAAAGCTCTTGGGATAAGTAAATGTTCAGCCCCACCTGGGGAAATGTGAGACATTCAGCTCCACGTGGTGAGATGTGAGACATTCCCACCTGGTGAGATGCGAGGCAGTCAGCCCCATCTGGTAAGATGCAAGACATTCTGCTCTCAAGCCCTACAATACATTAATGTCTTGTTCAAAGATTATTCTGACAAGTTCATATAATGAACTTAAAAAAATTTATAAATTGCAATTTTATACTTTTTAATATTGAAAAATGAAAATAAGAAAAATGCTGTGTTATTTATAATCATGATAATGATATTTATTATATTCAATATTGAAAGAAAGTGGCAAGCACTTATGATGGCAAACAGTTATTGCAGCAAGCACTGATGGTGGCAATCTCTTATTGAGACTCATATTTACATGACTTGTCAGGAAATTAAGATTATCATGCTTTTACCTGTGCCTGGGTGGTTGAGGAAACTGTGACATAACAATACATGTCATCACATTGACCAACTTTCAAGTTAAAGGGATAAAGCACTTAATCTGATTTTAGTGCTCTTTCACATGAACAGATACCTACAATGATATATGAATCTCTATTGTGATAATGCACATGGTAACAGTAGAGTATAATATAGTTGAGCCAAATAAGACAAAGTGCTATTGAATGAAGTCGCCCACTTGCTTGATGTGACAAATGTTTTTTCGCGATCAAATAAATGCTTGTCCTGGCTGTTCAAATTATATAGCATTATGTTCTCATCAGCTAAATCAGAAAAGATTCTGTTGATTTGAGATACCGGTAATTACAAAATTGGAGGAGATTCAATACAGATAGCATAGATAACATAATATGAAAATTATAGTTATATTTCATTGAAGTCCAGATTATTTTTTTATTGAAACATAGAATAGGTATTTAACATGTTACAAATTTAGGAATAAATAATTTGTTTGTGATATGAGAAAAAATAATTTCTGGTAAAAATGTATTGTTTATACAACAGAATTTTAATGATACTATTATCTATGAGTTTACAATACAATGAGTTCCGTCTTTCAATTGACATTATGTCATTCTCATGTGATAATAAGTTTTTGCTCATAATGCGAGTCCAACCACGGGTGCTAATTATTAGCTCACATAGTTAACTGTGGTAAGAACTGCCAGAGTAGAGTGTCACTATTTCCTTAGTACTTTTCTAATTGCTTTTTGTTTGTGTAAAGCCAATATATTTTGATCAGCCATATTCAAATGGGAATGGTCTAAAAGATCAAATTGTTCTTTAAAAGATTTTGAACATTTTGATAATGCAGTTGGATAAGTGTCCTAAAATTATGGACTGTGGCTATGCAGTATATTTTTGATTTATTTGTGTTTAATTTATGTGCATTTGAGACAGTCAGAATAGAGATTGTACTGAAACATCAGGAAGTCAACTTTTCTCACTCTGGTTTCATGACAATGGAGAGTAGAAAACAATGGCTGCATTTCAAAATTATTTGCTCTATTTGCTAACATATATGATAATACGTACAGATAAAAACAAATTCATACACTAAAGAGAAGCAAGGCATACAGGTAATGAGTGCCAATACCAATATATTGTCCTGATTATTGTAATGGCACACCAAACATTATATATATATATATATATATATATATATATATATATATATATATATATATATATATATATATATATATATATATATAAAGCAAAATGTTGAATATATATTAAAGCAAAATGTTGAAGTTCAGTGTACATTATTCAATGATAACTGCTTTATGTATTAAATGTGTTTCACATGTGAAATATGTAAAAAGAGTTGTGTATATTACAATTGTGCTTTGTTCCTTGTCTTACTTCAGAACAGGGTACAGAATGTGAACTCAGTGAAAACCTTTTCACAGATATAATAAGAGCACCATATGTTAACTCTCAGTAATCATCCTGTCCATCCATCTGTTTAATTATCTGTTTTGTTGTTAGATTTCCGTCCTATGCACATGCTATACTTACTGACGTGTATGGTCACAGGCTTTATTTTGTATTTAAGATGACAGATATGAGCTTTATAAACAAAGTGCAGTTGTATTAATTTGGAATACTTTAATGATTTATTTAGATAAATCATATGATAGGATGAAATTAGATAAAGATGTGTTTTGGCATCTCAAGCACCTCATATAGAATCTTTTTCACAAGTCCTTTAAAATCAGGTATTGAAGTTTTGTCTCAAGGTGGCAGAGAACATTTACCTGTGTTGTGAAAATTAGTTATGTGGCAGCAAAGTGTTCAAGTAGAGATACAATTACATCCGGTATGTCAAAATGTATGTGCAATTTTTTGGGTAAACTTTCAAATACTACTTGTGTTTAATGCATGAATTTTAGCTTCTCCCCCAATCATAATCGCAATATTAAATTTAATGGAATTTATGAAGAAATTCATAATTGGTGTTATTAATTTTCTGCAGCTTTGTTTAAATTGAAAGTTTGATCAATATCTCAAATTTTCAACAATGCACACATACCTGTCAATGAACATGTGTTAACTGTTTTGTAAAAAAAATACTTTTTAAGGAGTTAATTAATTTAGATAAAATGTTACAATTATCATTTTAAAAGTAAATATAGTTGAAATTAGTTAAATGCAGTTCTGAAACAAGAAGTAGAAATATTAAATTAGATGTATATATTATATTTATCAGGATAACATGCTCAAGTGTTGAATTAAAAGCTTCAAAGTGTCCTTTGTGCTCAGAGTATGCTCCAAAAAAATAGCTTGTCTATATTCAGTGTACAGTTTTCTGTTGACACATGATGTACCCATGTTTATGATTAGGAAAGAACCTGTGTAAGATATGTGAAGTGATATGGCATGGTTTTCTTATGCCGAGATTGGTCTCTGTAAGATATGTGAGTGGATATGGCATGGTTTTCTTATGCTGAGATTGGTCTCTGTAAGATATGTGAATGGATATGGCATGGTTTTCTTATGCCGAGATTGGTCTCTGTAAGATATGTGAATGGATATGGCATGGTTTTCTTATGCTGAGATTGGTCTCTGTAAGATATGTGAATGGATATGGCGTGATTTTCTTATGCTGAGATTGGTGTGATTGTCCATAATGTAAATGCCAGTTTGTGCCATTTTTAAGTAATCTCTGTTCTTGCACAGCTTTTTTCCTCTTCCACAAAATTTAAACACTTATTTTATGTAAATCCAAATTACTGCTCAAGTGGTCCATGCTGCCACCTGGTGTGTTAAAATCTGTCACAAAGGTGAAATTTTTAGATATGCAAGCTTGGCTAATTATACAAAATCATATTGATAAACATGTCATTTAATTTTCAATCAGTTTTTTTTTCTGTACATTCAAGACAATCGGATATGCTAGAACTTGATTTGTTTTGGCAACTCCTACATGATATGATCATTTGTTGCATGTACATGGGCATTAAGTTTGAGTGCAACTAAAGTGGGAAAGATCCTCTGTTTTTATCAAATGTATAACATAGTTGTCCTACTTTTGTCATAAATTTGTTAATACACGTCCAGTTGACAGGAATTGTTTTTAATGAAAATGTCACATTTTCCATTATCCTGCCCAAACACCAAATGGTGTTATTTTATTCAGTTGTCCAAAAAATTAAAAATTGTAACTTTAATATTTGACACTACCCTAAATCTAAAAATTGATTGATGATAGATGTGATTGCAAAAAAAATAGAAATTATTGATGATAACCTATCAATTATAAGCAACTTGATCACCATGCTCATTGCATTTACACAGCATGATCACACACATTCACACCTGGATGAATATATGAGGCAAGATAGGCAAAGGAGAGTCAGATGAGAAGATGAATCAGAGGAGATGAGTCAGATAAACAGAAGAGAGTCAGATAAACAGAAGAGTCAGATAAACAGAGGAGAGTCAGATAAATGAAGGAGTTCAGGATTGGGGACCTCACAGATAATATTAAGTTTTGCTGTCTTCATTGAAAATTAACTTAATCTGAATGGATATTAAAAAAATGGTGCGAAATTTCCATGTATGTTAATGTGTAGGTCAAGCTTTTTCATCATATTGTTGAAAATGGAACTTTGTATACATTGTATGCATCTTTTGAATACAATGAGTGTCAAATCCTGTAAAGGGGATATTTCTAATTGAGAAATATCTGCACTAATTTTTTAACAGTTTAGATTTATTTCAGGTCAATGTATCAAATATAAGATGTGTACTTAGATATGTGAAAGACATGTTAGACAGACATGTTAGACTCGAGGAATGCTTATTGCCAAATTAGCTATTGATATTTATGTCAAATGGGCCAAAGAATATTTGCAAAAAATGCTTCTTGTTGCAGTAATAAATAAATGAAATGCATTTTGATTGTTTTTTGCTGCCATTTACAGCTCCTCTTTATTTCAGTGTGTACAATTTTGAGAAGGTACCTTATTTTTAAAAGATACGATTTTATAGAAATGACCAAGAATTAATTGATTTAAATCAATAACAACTCAACTGAAGAATTTTGAGAGATATTCTTTTGATTATACTTTATAAAAAAAAAATTATTTTAATAAAAAAATTAATAATAATAAAATACTCACATAACACCTCCATCATCAGACCAGGTCCTTGATGGCCCCCGAAAAGTAGACAAGTACGTGATGGCCATCCTTGAATCTGATATAAGATGATTTTAATTACATGAGTGAAGGAACCCAAATCTAGGACAGAATTTATAATTCATCTTCACACTAATGAGTTGCTGGAAACATTTTACATAGTTTATTGAAACATGATAAACAAGCTTGTAAAAGCCAGGTTTTGAGCATATTAATTATTGATAGAGTTTATGGACATGCTTTATCGAAACATGATAAATAAGCCAGGTTTTGGGGCTCATTGTTGTTGATGCTGATTACAGATATAAATATTTCATACTCAGTTAAAATTGCAGTACCAAAATTCACTAATGACTATCTTTCCTATCTGAGCGTTTTCTAAAATGAGGAAAATTATCATACTAGGAAATAAATCTTTCCATTATATTTCACAAATAAGTGTGTTGATTAATTTTAGATGGTCATGTGTCACCATAACACCACCAATCTTGTATCTGATCTTTCAATCTCTATCTCGATCTCAATCTCGACTTCATGCATAAATCATATGTAGTTTCTATCATTCTGAAGCAGATCACCTGTGACGATCACATACATGTAATTGGCAAAAATATTGCCTTTATTTGGCTGACTTCATTTGATGGAGTGAAGAACAGATGTACAACAGGTTAAGGTATGTTAAGCTTTGTTTGTATATGATAATATAGAATATATACAAATGGGATTTTTAGCTTCTGCAGTGATGGGGGTGCAGTCATTCTGTCCGTCAACTTTGATCTTCTCAGAAACTACAAGCCAGAGTTCTTATTTCTTTGCAATTTCCAGAAAATGGGGCATCTATGAAATTTAGAGCTAAAAGAACTTAAAATATTCGAAACAATATGTACATAATATTGCTGCACTTTTCATTCTTCTCAAGTGCAATATTGGCAGATATGTTGTGAACAACAATTTTGGAAAGTTCCCTGTAGATTTTAATATGTCATGTTATAAAGTTTTGGATCGTTTTTCATTGTGACTATTTAAATTGACCTTTTATTGACTCAACCACGTTAAATGTGGACTGTTTAATTTTGTGTATTACTCAATACATTTTCTGTTTGAAATCCGTATTAACATTTTTCTACAAAAGAACTTTGTATTGCTGTAAAGCTGTTGTTCAATTGTGAATAAATAATATGATTAAACCAACATTTTACATGTACTATAGCCAAATTATGATACCTTTTCTAACATATACATAGAATGTCGGTCACCAGCAAACAAATGTCATAAATGAAGAAAAGAGAATATTAAGTCTTAAATACTATTACAAAATATTCATTTCGCCTGTCATATGTTTTTGTTCAATATCAATGATATGCACGCACAATGCTTATGGAGGTTTCCCATCCCGTTATTGACGATTTTGTCATTTGAGAGAGGGCTATTAAAGGCTGCCCCAGTTTAAAGAAAACATTTGTATTAAGTGATAACTTTCCATATTTTTTTTTGTTTTTTTGCAGATTTTACAAGAAACTTTATCAGTCAAGATGGAAACTTTTGGCTTTGTTTATAATTGTGTTTCCATTTTGCCGTCTCATGCAGGACTATTTTTACCTCCAAATTCCTGACATATGTAAAAGTGAGGATTACTCACAACTTGAACTCACATTGTCTCAGCAGATGCATTATATATGGATCAAACTAGACCCTGCAAGCCAACTAACAACATTTTACAAAGAAAACATGGAAACATGTCAAAAACTGAATCCTTCTTTTCACGTGAAACTTTGGACTAATGGTGATATTCATGACTTGCTGAGCAATCATTATAAATGGTTCTTGACAACTTACTACAGCTACTCCAACCCAGCCCAGAGGAATGATGTGGCGAGGTACTTCATCATCTATCACTTTGGAGGTGTTTATGTGGACATGGACGTCATTTGCCGTGCTCCTTTAAAATAAATAATCAGAAATATAACTCATCACAACCCAATGACAAAAAACCATATTACAGAATGAGCACAACTGGCAGAGGAAGTTTAATGGCGATAATGGCATCAATTCCAACATTCTAGCGGCAAAACCAAAGTCTCCTTTCCTCTCACAGGTCATTGCAAATTTACAACGCTGCCAGAGGGATTATTTCACTGGTGATTTAACAGTTCTTTTTGCCAGTGGACCATGGTATTTATCCAGAATATATTCCAAATTCTCTTGTAAGGAACAAGTTCACCTTCTTCCAGTGGATCAAGCATATCTTGAACACAAGTTCACGGGCACATGGAGATCTCATAAAAATAGGTTTCTTAATGTGATTAGTGGTCATTTGCTCCTAATGGTCTTCTATTATTTTGTATTATCTATTTATTACATACTTACCAATATATTTTGAACCATAATTTATGTGTAAAATAATGAGAAAAACCAATTGCATTTTTGTTTTTCAACCCTCTCTTAATATCGCTTTTTTAAGCAGATGACCTTCAGAAATGTGGTTAAATTGTCACTTAGCTGAGTCGAAAATTGTTCTAAATGTGGTTCAATTGTGGTTCAATTGTGGTTCAATTGTCACTTAGCTGTGGCGAAAATTGCTCTAAAAATAAATCCTTATTTTAATTTATCATGCTCATGTGGGCTAAAATATGTCTCCTAGAAACCTGGTTCTTTTTATGGGGAATCCATATTCGTCTGCTAGAAACTCACCATTCCTTGCGATATTTTTCTGCTACAACAGAAACCTCTAAAAGCTCAATTTTCATTGGCGAAGATGTTTTTTTTTAAATTTTAGACTAAAAATTAAGACATATATATAGATCCTATTCAAAGGCACCAAAGACATTCAAAACAGAAATAAGCTGCACTTCTGCATTATCACTCAGTGAACTGATCCCGTGATGGTGCCCTCATATCTCTGAGTGCACCACTGGATCAATTCAATGGCAACTGCACCCCTGCTGCCTATATTTTATTCATAATGGAAAGCTGACCAGTGAGTCTGTCTATGTCATCAGTGACAATTTAGAACACAATATTTAAACTGTATATAAAATCAACAAGGATCTGCTTTATAACATTAATTCATACATCCACAGATTAAGAAAATTTTGTCTGAGTTTGGAATACATGCAGAGTGGTATTTTTTTGCCCCATCACAAGGCAAAAGCCCTTGTGATGGCATTGGCGAGACTGGCTGCCTCTCACTTACTCCAGGTATATATTATTGGTGGGGAGAATCTCTCAGGACATTAATAATGACTTGTGTACAGTAATTGGGAACTTTGGTAAGTCTGTAAACCAATCTATTATGCCATCAACAGGACAATACCTTGCTGCTGTGTATGACCAAAAATGATGTGTAGGAAATGCAATTGAACTTTCCACAGAAAACAGGGATGTACTAGTGGACATTATGATCAGATCAGGCTCTGCTTCAAACCCCAGTTTGAGATGGCCTGCTAAGGGAAAAGGGGATGATAAATGTTGGGTGCTATTTGAAAATCTATTGCTGGTCATCAATACTCCATCTGATGCAAGCTCATCATCAGGACGGATATATTGTGGGACACAGAATGACCGATATTATCATAGACAATATTGATGACACATCGCACAACAATATGCATGCTCATCAGTTATCTCACACCCCAGTTGATCACCGATGCGGAGAGGTGATCAGGCACCAATCAAAGATGGGCAGAGTAGGCCAACTACATTATGGATCCGGACGCGTACATACTTAATGGACCGAAACTGCTGCCAGGCATGCAGTATCCTTTTGCCTGTGTGATCCACGACACTCTGTGGCCTGATCGACTACTGTTCAATGATGTTGCCAATGCATGGGCATCATCTGAGGTGCGGCCCTTGGCCTGGAGAGTTCCTTGCATATCAGCATCACGCGCATCTCACTCATGCAATGCCTGGTCTAGCCGATGTATACATGTTGTGCACCCCAATAAAAGTGACTATTGTACACTGTATATATCTGAGTCTGCAGTACTTCCTATCCCCACAGATAAGTACGATAGGCAGCTAGATAGGCCCAACTCACAGCCAGCCAGTTCCCCCTGATCCCCAAATTATAGATAACAACTGGTGGTCACTATGAAAACAAGGCCCGGCAGAGATTGCATAAAAAATGTTTCTGCCAGTGTTTTGGTTACCAGTGGTAATTAGATCAATATTTAGTCAAGTTTCTCCATTCCCTCTCTGCCTCCTAACTTATTAAAAGGCCATGGGCCGTGGCGCAGCTGGTTAGAACGCCAGCTTATTAGCACCAGTTCTGTGGTGATCCAAAAAGTCATGGGTTCGAACCCCGACCGTGCCGGGATGGAACTCATGATACAATTTCCCATATGAGCTGAGGCCCGCACCTAAAGGGTTAACCCGTTGTCCTTGTAAATCTGTGACCGGGTGGGTTGTCATGTCAAGGACCTGCGACGTGACAATTCAGTGAGGCAGCACAGTATCTGCTACAAGTAGGTCTCATCATGAACTGACTGAAATAATGTTGAAAGTGATGTAAAGCCCCAAATAAACAAACCTAATTTATTAATTTCATTTAAAGGATTATGAGGAGTAAATGCCTTATGTCAACATATAATTTGTTTTGCAGTCGTAACTTGCATTAAGTCTGTAGGTCGTGGTCAGTTTAGGTGTTGCTTAAAAGTTTCCTTCTTTAGCCGATTTTGGCGTGTCATTTAGGACTTCAGTTTGGGCTTCCTTGCTGAGGAAGGCAAAGGGCTCCCACGAATTATGTTTTGCACTGTATGACTTCCACTTTATAAGATACTCCATCTCTTGGGGTCCTTGTCGTTGTGTTAATATTTTTTCTATTTTATATTGGGTTTCAGAGCTATTCTCTTCCCCACCACTACCTGAGGAGCATTCGTTTAAAGTGTCTCCAAGACCATCTAGTGCAGGCTCTGCGCCCTGACCTTCCTCATCTTCGAGGTCTGCAGGGGGATTGCATTTTCTGGTAGGTCATTTATTGGGGGGTCATTATCTTCAAATAGTATGGGAGATGTCGGCCTGTCAAATCGGGTTATGCAAGGGCGGAACCTGTTGACATGTATAGATGTGCACACGCTCGGACTTTGAAAACAGAGAAAATATAGAGGCTGAGCAACAAGACCTTAACACTCTAGATGAGTGGAGCAAAAAATGGCTGTTGAAGTTCAACAAGGCAAAATGTAAGAGAATGCACCAAGGCAGGAATAACCAGAAGTACGAGTACAGGATGGACGGAGATATTCTGTCAGAGACAGAAGCTGAGAAGGATCTAGGTGTGTGGGTTAGCAACAATCTAAAACCTGAAAGACAAGTAAAGCACGCAGTAAGCAAAGCTATGGGCATACTGAGGTCAATAAGGAGATCTTTTGTGAATTTTGATAAGGAAACTTTTCAGATAGTGTATAAAACATATGTCAGACCCCACCTGGAGTACAGCATACAAGCGTGGAGCCCCTACTACACAAAAGACAAGATTGCATTAGAAAATGTCCAGAGGAGGGCCACTAAGATGGTGAAGGGTATGAAGAATATAACATACCAAGAGAGACTAGAAAGACTGGAACTCACATCGTTAGAGGAGAGAAGATTGAGAGGAGACCTTATAGAGACATTTAAGATCATCACTGGAAGGGAAAATATACGAAGGGATACATTTTTTAAACTAAGTGAAAATCACTTAAGAGGACACGAGTTTAAGTTACAGAAGGGACGAGCGAACACACTCATGAGGAGAAGATTCTTCAGCCAAAGAGTGGTGGACTGCTGGAATAGTCTGCCCAGTGAAATTGTACAGTCCGAATCAATTGGTGCCTTCAAGGGCAGACTTGACAAAAACTGGAATCAGATATGGGCAAAGCACAGGAGGCTTATCTCCAGCCTCCAAGTCGCCCATTTACTATGAACTATGAACTATGAGCTTATACTTTCTCAGCAGTGAAATACAGCATCCTTTCCCAGCCGAAGGCACTTGTCATTCACAAAGTATTTGAGAAAAGATTTTAAGTCATCCATTACTCAAATCTTGCGAAGCTCATGTGTACGTTTTCTCGGCAAAACCAATTAGCATCCCACCAAGAAAGGCTCGTGCCTTATTTTTCGGAATTTGAGAGTGTCACCTATCGGTGGTTTAAATGTTTTGATAATAGAGGGCGCGGCCAACCAGTAAGTGCGTGACGTCCTGAAGACGACGTGGAATGCAAAATGCCTTCTGATATTAACTTCTACAAACTAGCTGCAGCCGTATCAGCAGTAAAACTGCTTCTTATTCCAACATAGTAAGTAAATCTGTCACAATATGAAAGTACGAAGTAAAACGTTCCTGTGGTTTGGATTATATTCAAGATATTACAGTCAAATGAACATAATATCGCTCACCGGTTTCTTGTGACATAGCAGACAGCCAGGCATTTCAGTTCTCCTTGTCTGCTCTCCTATAACCGCTGCATTTTCACAGCACTACGGAACAGCGGCGACGGCCTGTTTGGGACATTGTCGCCTCTGCCTTTCAGCTTTACATTATTGTTTTTTTTTCGTAACACGGAAGGTTCCTTTTTTGACAAGCATACTTGTCAAAAAAAGGAACTATCTGTGTTATTCTGTGATCATGGGAAATGAGTATTCATTTCCTGTGGTTTGTGATTCGATTTTTCCTGTGGGCAGTGTTGTACAAGCAACTGACGCTACTGTGGAGTGTTCGTCGTGTGCATGCGTCCCGACGTATGAATACATATTTAAAAGAAGTAAAGAAAAAGAAGTGTGTGATGTAAACATAGTAGAACTTCAAAACGAGATCATCCTGTTCGCCCATCATTGCAAAATATTATCACTTTGAATTACTTATAAATAAAAATTCAACTGCCCCATCATTTTGCAATGATTGTTTCATTTTGAGTTTTTTTGTTTATTTTAATTTTTGTCTTGTTTGTTGTAATTTTTGTTTTGTTTATTTTAATTTTGTTTTGTTTGTTGTAATTTTGATTTTGTTTATTTTAATTTTTGTTCTGTTTTTTGTCAATTTTGGTTTGTTATTTTTTTTTTCTCATCCGTGTTACATGGGGATCACCACTTTTTCTTGTTCAGTTTTGCCTCCGTAATGCCTTATGGTAATGTCAGAGATATTTAAACAGAGAGCTAGATTGGAAAGGGCAGGTCTGCCACTATAGGCCCCCTGCCAATCTCTCCGACTAATGATTAAATATAGTGGAGTTGTACAGTTCTGGTTCCGGTTAAGTTGAACAGTTCCGGTGTGTACTTTTCAATGGGGAAAAAAACAACATGGAGATCGGCAATCGGCCTATACCCAAAGTCAGCGTCAAAATAGACTTGAAATCCACTGTTTCCAGAAACACCACGCACTGACCATCCATTTTAACTCACGACTCCAGTAGAACTTGACCTCTGGCAACTGATAATCAAACAATTATGTACCCTAATAAAAATAATGTCATGTTTATCCCTTTGTGTTTCCATGACGTCATCACTTGGACTCTTGTAAATGCCATTGCACGTTGTTAAGTTTGATATCGGGTAAAAAACTGAAAAAACACACTTCAGAATGCACACAGATTTGTATTTATAGACATTATGACTGGGAAAGATAGTGGCATGGGTCATAACTGCAACAGTCAATCGCCAGAGGTGGAGTTCACTTAGTAGGGAAACTTCAATATGCGTGCTGTTTCCAGAAACAGTGGATATCAAGTCTATTTGCCGATGGCTATAGGTGTTATGGGTATAGGTGTTTGCAACTGTTGCGGATTAGCGATAAATAATTTTGCATTTATTACACAAATTCTTCCATTCTTGATGTCATTGATGTACGATTAACATAGATATGTGAAAAGGTCCATGTTATAGGTCTACATGTAGTATTTACCCTGGCAATGGTGGCACCACCACGAGGTCGGTTCGCCTGAGCGATAATGCAGAACTTCAGCTTCTTTCCAATCTGTGTTAAATGTCTCTGATTTAATAGTATCATGAAACTGCATGTAATAGATTCCAATTTGTGCATGCGCATGTGCATGAATACATTCCTATAACATGTAAACAAAGAAAGAGAAGTGTGTGATGAAAACAAAGAAAAACATTCAAAATTATGTTGTCGTGTTCGCCCAAATTTGCATAAAATTATCCCTTTAAATTGCTTGGAAATGATTCACAAACAATAGAACAAGGGATACATGTAAGTATGGTTCAAATTTGGTGTAAAATAGAACAATTTGCACCAAATTAGAACAGAAAGTACAAGCAAAAGTCTGATCGGTGATTTGTGGTAGCGCCTGAGCGATATAAGAGGAACTTGCATAATCGAAACTGAAAAAGAACAGCTTTGCATACGGCTGTGCTAAAATATTAATTTATATACCAAACTCCCCCATCAGTTTGCAATAATTGTTTCATTTTGTGTTTATTTATTTTTGTTTATTTCAATTTTTGTTTTGTTTGTTGTAATTTTTGATTTTGTTTGTTTTAATCTTTGTTTTAATCTTTGTATTGTTTGTTGTAATTTTTGTTTTGTTTGTTTTAATCTTTGTTCTTGATTGTTTTAATCTTTGTTTTAATATTTGTTTTGTTTGTTGTAATTTTTGTTTTGTTTGTTGTAATTTTTGTTTTGTTTGTTAATTTGTTTACCATCTGTGTTACATGTGGAGCACCACTTTTTCTTGTTGAATATTTGTATTTTAATTATACGTTTACAAGCCAACACCCAGATATATACCTATTTTTCACTCTCGGCGGGATGCCAATTGGTTTTGCCGAGTAAACATATAGATGTAGATGTAGCTTTGCCAATCAGCATGATCAGAAATGTACATGTGCACTGATAAAATCATATTTTTTATGCACACAACTAATATCAATGCATGCTCATAACATCATCATTATTATTATAACAGTCCTATGTTCATATAGCCTAAAACTCTTCAGTCAAGTTCCTGACATTTGGATTCTTGACTCTTATATTCCTACTTATTTGCACAATGTAGGAACTGGTAACCATGGTGATTCAACCATATCATATTAACATATTAATTTATATAAGAGTATGACAAGGGGCATATTTGTTATGTGATTATATGATAACAGCTAGTAGCAAGAGATGGGGTAGCTGGCCTAAATGTTGATTTTTGCCAAATTTGTAGATTTGCATAGTATTGCATATTGAATTTAACTGTAGATGAACCCAGAAAAGAGTTGTCATTAACATTTTTCAGGCAAGAAGTGACGTATTATCTTTAATGACCCTGTATATTTTACTAGTTCTTATGAGGCTTTTGATATGAGCATTCCAATTAAGCTCATCATTTAACATTGCACCAAGATACTTTGCCTTATGACTCTCTTTATTTCATTTTGCCCTAATTTGATTGTGTCACATTCTTGTGGGACTTTTTTGTTTTTCTTATGAAATATACTGTATGTTTTTACTGTACTAATTGAAATTGGGCTGAATATTGTTTCTCACTCCTTACCTCTTATTCCCCCTGCCTTTCAAAATGTTAAAAGTGATTATTTGTTTTCACGGCACAAGTGATGTTGTCACTGTCAAATTGCGCCAGAAGCAGTCACATGAGCAAACATCATCGCATGAATCCATGTAAGACTCGAACAAATGCACATTTTCTGAATTTGTGATTTTCCGGATAATTCTGTTCATATTAAACAGGTATCGTTTTTATTCCACAGTTCTTTAAAGTAGACAATCTTCTATCGATGTGAGCAGTTTTACTCAGTTTTGAAAGAGTTTGTGAAAATCAGGAGTGAAAAACATGAACATGTCCAGATCTAATTGCCGGTCACTATACATAACATACTAAATTGCTCTGTTGTTTTGTAATTGTAATTGTTTTACCACAGACATTAGCCATGGATGCATCATACAGAAATGCTCTTGCTATGATGTAAATACCGTTGTCCCACAGCTGTAATTGTTCAGTGGTTTAGCCTCAGTGCATTCTTACACTCTCAGCAGGATGCTTGTTAGTTTTGTTGACTAAATATTTTTAAATGTTGATTTGGACTGTAGATCTCTGCATTCACCTACTAATTTTTATTGAATTTCAAACTTATATAACAGGACTGAAGAACCCAATTGTTAAGATGTCATTAATGTAAATTGGACAAAACCTGAAAAAAACACACATACTTGGTATTTTCAAAACTAACTGACACTTACCCTTGTGTATAATTTGGTTGCATGATTTTTGCCATGTGCATATTTTGGTTGCTTTTGTAATCGCATTTTAAGGTTCCTTCAAGTGACTCTTAATGATCATCTGTCAGTCTGTCTCTCCATCTTATTAAAAATACTCAAATATACAATTTTGCTAAATCATTTGATATTAATATTTTGATAAAACCTGTTATACACTTGACTGAGACTCCTACTCACCCAGGTAATATCTAATAGGTAATATCTTGCTTTATTTCAAACAGAAAGAATAATACATAAAAGATGGACCATTGCACCTTGGTGAAACAGAAAAATTTATGCAACTCATGAAAATATCAGTTTTTTAGGTATTTTTGTTATGTGCATGTTGCAATGTTCTTATGTTTGTTTGTGATTGTTTTTCAGTCGTTCCACAGATTTTGAGGTCCATCGTAACTGGTTGGCAATTACCCATAACTTACCTGTCAAGAAATGGTACCAAGAAGTGAGTATTTCATGCATTTACAAAGATATATGCTAAATATCACAAAGAGATTTTCCAAAAAGAAAACTAAAATTTTTTAATTTGTGTAAATTTACCAACCAAAGCTAGTTATATGCTAATTTTATACAAGTAGAGTTTTCCTCTTCACACACATATATTTTGAATTGGGCCACACTTTTTAAAGGATTTCCTCCACATATGATGGAGTCAGGGGACACAGTATGTTTGAACCTTTAGACCTGACCATATCACATCAACTGCATAAGGTTAAGCCCTCATTTTTCATTATTTTACAGCAACACATGTCTAGTTTGAGAAAAATATGTATGTTGAGATCATATCAAATATATTTTTAGTTTAAATTTTGTTTGAAATATATTCAATTGTTTAGCTGAAATATGTTCAATAGTATTGTCATGAGATGGATTCTCTCTTTTTTTCATATTAATGCTCAATTTTACCCTCAGCCCCTGATGTAATCAAGCTGAGGGTATTGCAGTATTCCTGGTATGTGTGTGTGTGTGTGTGTGTGTGTGTGTGTGTATGTATATACTGACACTGACACTGACACTGAATAATTTTTTATTGTCTCTTCTGGTGTTACAAATTTCATATCAATATATTTCAACACAACCAGGAGCTCAAATTGAGCCATAAGAGACCATACAGTCGATAAAACATACATTTGTTATTTTATTAATAAAATAATTTTTTATTTTTTTTTTTATATAAAATAAATAAAATTACTCTTTCATATATACACTATAAAATTGTGTAGTGAACATCCTTGTCATCGCAATAACTCAATGTATATATGTAGTGAACATCCTTGTCATCGCAATAACTCAAGAAAAAATGATTGCAGCTTCATGAAACTTGACACACACAAGCATCTGGTAAAGACCCCAAAAGAGTTCAATGATTGGTGACCTTCACCTACTTTTCAAGGTCACAGGGACAATTATGTGAAATCCCCTTCATTGTGATAACTTGAGAACAAATGATGGCAGCTTTATGAGATTTGACACACATAAGCATCTGGTGAATACCCCAGATGAGTTTGATGGACGGTGACCTTCACCTACATTTCAAGGTCACAGACCCATCATCTCAATAATTCTATAGTAAATGATGACAGTTTCATGATACTTGACACACATAAGCTATAAAAGGAAGTAAATGTGCACTCTTATGTTTTTTTACTCCTGTATCAATTTGCCTTGGTGCAGTGACATTTTGTTCACAAATATTTTATGGAGCAAATGTTGTACAGTAAGTTACCAGGGCTGAGGGTTGATGCATCGCTAATGCCTATGTTGTTTTAATTTGTTTACAATAAAAATACAGTAAGAAACAGTGAATTGTTTCCAACATGATGCATGGAAACCTACAACATCCACTGTCTAATTCTACTAATCTAAAAATAGCCTATGGCCATATTGGAGATCTCTGCAGAAAAGCAAGTGCAAATGATCGAGTCAGCCCAACATTTTATACAAAGCTTTATACATTTTATACAAGGGAATGTTCCCATACAAGAACAGGCTCACATGTAAGGAAAGGTTCACACACCTAATGAGAGAAAAATGTTTAGCACAACCCTGTTGTTTTATTAGTGCATTCAGTGCAGTAAAACCATGTTCTTAAATCTATGTTTTTCAGGCTACATCAGAGTGGACTTTGGATTACCCCCCATTTTTTGCTTGGTTTGAACATGTGCTGTCTTGGTTTGCTCTGTTCTTTGATCCTCAGATGTTGAAGATTACTAACCTCAACTATGCCAGCCAATCTACCGTCATCTTTATGAGGCTCTCAGTCATAATATCAGATTTTCTCTACATATATGCAACAAAAGAGTAAGGAACTATTAAATTATTTGAATTAAAGTACCACACAATTTTAATTATGTCATATAGAATGTTGAGCAATGTATTTATCTCATACTTTACATGTTACTACCCCAAATTCTGAACTTACAAAATTGGCTCTAACCTTTTTAAATCATGTTGCTTTTTACCATGATTTTGAGTCTTTGTGATGCAGTGTACAAACCTCTGCTTCAACTTTATAATAGTTCTATCAACCCCAACTATTGCAGAGTATGACAGATTGTGATGAAACCCTCAGATCCATGATAACAGATTTTAGATTCTTAGTACAGGGGATCAAAATAAAGTTATTGTAGATGTAAGAAGCCAAGTTGTTATGGATGTAAGAAGCCAAGTTATTGTGGATGTAAGAAGTCAAGTTGTTATGGATGTAAGAAGTCAAGTTGTTGTGGATGTAAGAAGTCAAGTTGTTATCGATGTAAGAAGTCGAGTTGTTGTGGATGTAAGAAGTCAAGTTGTTGTGGATGTAAGAAGTCAAGTTGTTATGGATGTAAGAAGTCAAGTTGTTGTGGATGTAAGAAGTCAAGTTGTTGTGGATGTAAGAAGTAAAGTTGTTGTGGATGTAAGAAGTCGAGTTGTTGTGTATGTAAGAAGTCGAGTTGTTATGGATGTAAGAAGTCAAGTTGTTGTGGATGTAAGAAGTCAAGTTGTTGTGGATGTAAGAAGTAAAGTTGTTGTGGATGTAAGAAGTCGAGTTGTTGTGGATGTAAGAAGTCAAGTTGTTATGGATGTAAGAAGTCAAGTTGTTATGGATGTAAGAAGTCAAGTTGTTATGGATGTAAGAAGTCAAGTTGTTGTGGATGTAAGAAGTCAAGTTGTTGTGGATGTAAGAAGTGTGAAAATTTGTAAACATCAGTTTAACATTTAAAAAAAATATTATTGGGTGGATCCAAAAAGGGAAACTTTTTTTTCAAATCAAATCAAGCTGTTTAAACATATATTAAAATTTGATTGAGAATGCAAACAGATTGTACTACTGAAGAAAACAAATAAACAATTATCGTTTGTCTGTCAATGATGAAGTGAACATTGTGTTTCTCTTAATAAAACCCTTCCTGTGACAAATAACTATTTTTTTTATTCATGGACATGTTGATTTCAGAACATTATATTTGACCGTACTTGATATTTTAAATGTCTTTACTTTTATATTCTGTGTTGACCTCAGGTTCTGCAAGTCATGTATCCAGCCTCAGGGAAAGTCAGCTTCCCACCTGTATCTTCAGAAGATCACTCTAGCACTGCTGCTAGTTGCTAACTGTGGCCTTTTCTTGGTTGACCGTATCCTTTTAAATATGTTGACATAGGTTTTGCAGTGGAGGGGAGATGCTTTCTTCTGTCATTCTGTCTGTCCATTTACTTTGATCTTCTGCACTGAAACTATTGGTCAGAATTCTCAGCTGTAGTAGCTCAAATGTTGTATTTTAAGGGGACCAACTCTGTATATATTCCATTAGAATTGATTTCATTTTTTATGATTTTTGAAAAAAATATAATTGCCATCACTTTTGAGTTGAATTCAGTATGGAATGTACATTTTGATTGGCCAAAATTACTATCTACTCATTTCTGCTCTGGGAAAGGATTTAAATGATAACACAAAAAGCTATTTGTTGGCATTTCTAGAATGCAATGTTTTATTTACCCGTATTTTATCCTTCAGATACAAATTCATACAGCATGAAAAAAAGTTGAAATAAAACATATGTAACATTGAGATTTTTATCACTGACCTAAGCTCAGTACAGAGTTAGTCAATCCCCTGCCCTTGTTGTCATCATTTTATATCACATAACATAGACCAATGAAAACTTTAGAAATATTGACTTAAATCCACACCAGGTGAAGTACAGAAACCTTGGTCCATGATGGGATCAAGCTTATGTGAAGCCGTGAACACCAATTCAGAGGGGAACCATCAACAATTTTAAATAAGGAAAGACATTCTTGAACAGTACTATCTGCAAAAAAAGTCCTTGACAGGATGTAGATATCCACTTCCAGTACAATGGCATGTTGTTTGGTATGCTGTTGTTGTCTGTGGCCCGGTTACACCAGCGGCGGCATGTTGAGGCTTCTCTCCTATTTGCCACTCTGCTCAATTTCAAGCATATTTACCTGTATGTAGCACCTGCCTACTTTGTATACTTGCTGAGAAACTACTGCTTCACAAAAACTAATCAAGGTTAGTAAGAAACCATTCTCATAGCTGTTATTGATAAGTATAGAATTAATATAAGGTCTTTATCTAGGAAATAGATTTATCCTATTCCATGAATTAAAAACTCTTATAATGATAAACTTAATTTCCAGGTGGCATTTGCTAAAATTGAAAAAGTGTAAAGTTTACCCATGAATATAGACTTGTCAAAAGCATAAACTTCCATATTAATCATAACAAAAACATTAAAAGTAAAGTTATACAGATTCTTTTTTTATTTTAGAATAATGTTGAACATATTCAAATATTATAAGTTAATTTGCATGAAAGGTTCAAAATAGTTTTTTCAAAATTAATCCTATTGTGAAATACATATTGGCTAAACCTGACACATATAATGATAATGATTTATTCGTCAACAGATGGCAGCACAATGCTGAAGTCTTTCAGCTTTCTGCGGCTGTTTACACTGGGTGTGGTGGTGTTTTCAGCGTTTATGATGTCACTCGGTCCATTTGTTGTGATAGTAAGCCATTTGATAATTTCAGTTAATGCTCAAAACGTTTTATAATCAAATGACAGCAGTTTAATCAGTCAGTGAATATTTGGCTGAAATAAGATGAATAATTCCTACATGATATCAGTAATTCCCGAGGAGCATTACAAAATGCCTATCAAATATAGGAACAGTCTGTAAAGTAGATGTAAAGTGATAATTATTCAAGGGTATTTATCCTTTAAATTATTTTTTAACAAACTTGAAAATCATATGTTTTCACACAAATGAGTGTATGGCTACCTTTGCAGGGTGAGTTGCCACAAGTGTTGTCCAGATTGTTTCCATTCAAGCGAGGTCTATGCCATGCATACTGGGCTCCCAACTTCTGGGCTCTCTACAATATCGCAGACAAAACCATTACGTATATTGGTATGTGATTAACTTATTTAAGCTCAGCCACATTCAAGTTATTTTTCTTGCAAAGTAATTTGGATTCATTTGCATATGTTATCTTCTATTTTGTTATGAAGGAATGAAGACGGCCATATTTCCAGTGAATACCACCCTGACAGCCTCGATGACAGGTGGACTCGTCCAGGAGTTTGAACATGTCACCTTACCATCAGTGAAACCCATAGTGACTCTCATCTGCACAAGTTTATCTATATTGGTGAGTTCAATCACATGCATCAAATACGTTATTCCTTCTTGCAAAGCCAAAAATGCCACACCCCCTTTCTGATGACATCAGTACATATATTTTACCAAGGTATGCAATGCAAAGCAACTTACTGTACTGTCATCAGCCATGCTAGTTTAGAGAGGTACAAACTGATGATTTTCCTAGATGTTGATTGGTAAATAACAAATTTGGTCTTGGCAAAATTGGATCATGAGGTAGATGTTTATTATGACAGTGCAGTTTGAGACACCCATTGGTGTTTGGGTGAATCAAATTAGAAACCTACTCATTTCTTTGTGCTAAATCTGACCATCAAAATACCAAAATAAAATGGAAAATTAGAGATGATGAATGACAGAAATCATGGATTGAGGAGAGGCCAGTATAAGGTAAGTAGGAAGGTGTTATACAATATATGACAGTTTATTATGGGGTGCTATCCAGTAGAAAATCACTGAGCAACACCTGGATGCCTCACTGGTTGTTTATTACATAATATTTATAGGCCCCCTGCGAATCTCTCCGACCAGTGATTAAATATAGTGGAGTTGTACAGTTCTGGTTCCGTTAGAGTTGTACAGTTCTGGTGTGACTTTTCAATGGGGAAAAAAACAACATGGAGATCAGCAATCAGCCTTTTAATATTTTTGAAGTACCCTTCTGAGGCCCATAATAATGTTTCATATCTTTGTATATATTATGTAATGATGTCATTAAGAAGTGGGCATGACATCATTGAAAAGGGGCATGGCATTTTTTTTAAATTATTGGACAGAAAAATCTTTTTTATCTCTGTGGTCTAGTACTCTAAATATTTAAACATCCTTCAGTTATTCAAGAGTGTTTTAGAAGAGAATTTTAAAGGGGAATAGAAAGTGAAATAAATAATTAAACTTTTTATTACCATTTTTCTTATAATTTGCAGCCAGCATTGTACCACTTGTGGCGGTGGCCTATTGGACCCAGGGGTTTCCTGCGATGCTTAGTTCTCTGTGCCTATGGAAGCTTCATGTTTGGTTGGCATGTACATGAGAAAGCCATCCTCATCATGATAATTCCTCTCAGGTGAGCATTCACATTATGAAGCAGATTAGTTCAATATTTCTTTATTCTTTATTGATGCATCCTAATTGCCATTTCAGAATTTTATTTTACCATATAAAGTACAAAATAGATCAAACAAAAATCATATTGCTATATAAGACTAGATAAATAAAGAGATGAATTTGATTGGGTTATCTTTCAGTTTGTTGGCTATTGAGAAGAAGGAAGATGCGCAGGTTTACCTCCTCCTCACCACCACAGGACATCTCTCCTTATTTCCTCTCATATTTACACAGAAAGGTAAGTCTGATGATTCTACTAACTGCTATCTCATTAGTCCACACTCTGGGTACATGATACAGAGCCATACCTTATCAAAATATTTAGAACTATCTCTCTATCTAAATAATGTCTATACATTGTTAATTTTATTTTCAGAAATGCCAATTAAATATACCTTGATGCTGGCGTTTACTGTATTTTCTTTTACATATCTTCAAATGCTGTTTCAGTAAGTACAATATGTTGTATATAAGCAGAGATCTTTTTTTGATAATTGAAGATCTTTTATCAAACATTATATCTTGGATTTCCAACTAAATTTATAAGAATGATGCATATAAATATTCTGTGTCAATGTTTTCTTTGTATGTGTCTAGATATATGTCAATGTTTATGAATGAATCACATAAACCTTAGCACACTTACATGCATATTTTTTTTTACGAAATATTAAGAAATGATAATAAATGATATTTGGTTTAGTCTAAAGCAAACTTTATGTTTTGCAGGGAGAAGAGAGGGAGGTTTTGTTTACCGCTGTTATCCCATATAGAGACTCTCTATGTAGTTGGTTTGTTGCCGTTGGAGGTGTATGTACAGTTCATACACAGCTTACTGGGGCTGCAAGAGAGACTGCCCTTCCTGCCCCTCATGCTTACCTCATTATACTGTGCCATAGGAGTGACATATTCCTGGATCAGATTCTATGCAATCACACTGAGTGACACTAATGTGAAGGTCATCAAAATGCATTGATAACCGAGTAATACTCTGCAACTGCTTACATAGAATAATGGACTGTAATCCATTTTTATCATCACACATTTTATCAATTTGCTGGTTAATGATAAAAAGGATATTTTTTTATTGGAAGCCTGGTTGTAAAAGCATCGTAAAAGCAAGGGTTGCTTCAGTCTCGTAAAATAATTAAAATAATGATTACAACAATTTTCACTTTAAGGGTATAATTATTTTCTAAAATTTATTAAAATCAAATTTTATATGCAGATGTTTTCTGCAAACATAGAAAATAAAGTCTTGAATAAAGGAATTTTGATAACTTTTATGGCAGATCATTTTAAATGAAATTAGACAAGTTACAGAACTGAGTTCACCTTCAAAACTGACAGTTTCAGATCTTTTCTGGGGTAATAGTAAATTTATTTTGAAACCTGTCACAGGTCTGGTCTGAATTAAGAATAAAAAGAGAATGATTTGAGGAACAACAACACATAGATCTGAATTTGTTAAGACATGAATAAATGTTATGGAGAATATTATTTGTATATTAGAAAAATAAATTATTTTAATAATCTAATCCGTTCAAACATCCTAATTTGTGTAATATTTTCATCAAAGTATTAGTCTATTATCATGAACTTAAATGTTGTACATATATATTCTTTAATTACAGGCTGTCTTATCTATACATTCACTAATTACGGACTGTCTTATCTCTGTATATTCACCTATAACAGGCTGTCTTATCTGCATATTCACTAATTACAGGCTGTCTTATCTGTATATTCACTAATTACAGGCTGTCTTATCTCTGCATATTCACCTATAACAGGCTGTCTTATCTATACATTCACTAATTACAGGCTGTCTTATCTCTGTATATTCACTAATTACAGGCTGTCTTATCTCTGCATATTCACTAATTACAGGCTGTCTTATCTCTGTATATTCACTAATTACAGGCTGTCTTATCTGTGCATATTCACTAATTACAGGCTGTCTTATCTCTGTATATTCACTAATTACAGGCTGGCTGTCTTATCTATACATTCACTAATTACAGGCTGTATTATCTGCATATTCACTAATTACAGGCTGTCTTATCTCTGTATATTCACTAATTACAGGCTGGCTGTCTTATCTATACATTCACTAATTACTGGCTGTCTTATCTCTGCATATTCACTAATTACAGGCTGTCTTATCTCTGCATATTCACCAATTAAAGGCTGTCTTTATCTGCATATTCACTAATTACTGGCTGTCTTATCTCTGCATATTCACTAATTACAGGCTGTCTTATCTATACATTCACTAATTACAGGCTGTGTTATATTTCTGGGGCCATGGGCCTTGGCACAGTTGGTTAGAGCGCCAGCTTTTTAGCACCAGTTCCTCTGTGGTGATCCAAAGGTCGTGGGTTCGAACCCCGGCCGTGCCGGGATTGAACTCATGATACAATTTCCCACATGAGCTGAGGCCCATGCCAAAAGGGTTAACCCGTTGTCCTTGTAAATCTGTGACCGGGTGAGTTGTCATATCAAGGACCTGCGACATGACAATTCAGTGAGGCAGCACTATATCTGCTACAAGTAGGTCTCATCACGAAATGACTGAAATACTGTTGAAAGTGATGTAAAACCACAAACAAGCAAACAAAAATTATATTTCTGCATATTCACTAATTACAGGCTGTATTATATTTCTGCATATGCATCAATTGTCTTTCCTAATATTTAACTACATGTAGGTGAAATGGCACCATAAGCCTGGGTGCCTGTGATGATTTGCCATTATGTAATTTTCTCAACCTTTGTTGTAATCAGACAAAATGACTTACCAAGCAATATGAATGATGTGATAAGCATTAGGAGGTGATATGACATCTTAAAACCTGGGTTCCTGTGATGATTTGCATTTATGTAATCCAACATCCTTCCCATTGCTTCGGGTCAAGCACAATGTGTCTGTGCTAGCATCGTGCTAAACATTGTCTATTTTTATACATGCTCAAGGTTGGCTTCATGGCCTAGTACTTTAAAATCCATGATTATATCTCAAATGGTCATATCTGTGGGTGTAGATTAGAAATTACTAGGATGACACTTTTTTATCGGGATTTAAGACAAAAATGGGCAAAAATAGGATTCCTCTAACATGTTATTTCCAATTTAATTTGCTTTAGATAAGCAGTTCTCTAACTTTATGGTGTTGAACTGTATTTATTCCTAAATGGTGTAGTATAAAGTAGTACATTGTTGACACATGTAAACGCATTTTTAGCTATGTTGGCTTTGTCAGCATAGCTTCTGCAGTGATAGGAGGAAAATCTGTCAGTCTTCTCTTCTCTGAAACTACTGGTCAGAGTTCTTAAAAAAATAGAAGGAAAATATGTACTTTGAGGGGACCAATTCTTTCTATTTTTCATTAGGCTCTGATTTATGTCCATTTTGTGATGATTTTTAAAAAGTCTTAATTGCTTTCACTGAGTTGTGAAGGAGGCTGCTATTTTGAATAACATAAATATTATTCAATAAGAATCGAGATAACAAGTTGGGGCCAAATCTAATATGTAACATGTATTTTGATTGGTCAAAATTATCATCTGCACAAGTCTGTTCTTGGTAAGGATTTAAAGGATCATTTATGAGATTACAAAAAGAGATTACAAAAAAGGATTACAAAAAAAGCAATGCTCAGTACAGTTCTAAGGCCATTGGCCCATGCTTTTGGGTAGTCTGCATTACGTCTTGGGTCAAAACCATCTTGCTTTAAGCACACTATAAAAAACAGTTCCATCACAACAATAAAATCCACGTGAATGATAGTTCATTCAGTTGTTATTAGTCAGGGTGTCGGCACAAAATTATTGCTTGGTCACTGGGAAACTTGGTCTTGTCAAGAATCAGGCCAAGAATCAACAGAGTTCAAATAAGAAAAGGTAAGTCGTCGAATACACTTATCTTAAAGGCGAAGATCCACCCAAAGTATGCCAAACAGCATTGATTATGGACACAATTCTCACGGGCTATATTTAAATGTGTGATGAAGAATTATTTTGATATAATTGGACAAGCGTGAAAACCGCGTGACAGTAAGTTTCACGTAGCAGTAAGTTTCACAGTCCCGGCTTATACCAACAATGAAGGGCCACGGCCCGTGGTGCAGTTGGTTAGAGTGCCAGCTTATTAGCACCAGTTCCTCTGTGGTGATCCAAAGGTCGTGGGTTCGAACCCTGGCCGTGCTGGGATTTAACTCATAATACAATTTCCCACATGAGCTGAGGACCGTGCCAAAGGGTTAACCCGTTGTCCTTGTAAATCTGTGACCGGGTGGGTTGTCATGTTAAGGACCTGCGACATGACAATTCAGTGAGGCAGCACTATATCTGCTACAAGTAGGTCTCATCACGAAATGACTGAAATAATGTTGAAAGTGATGTAAAACCACAAACAAACAAACCAACAATGAATTTGATTTGATTCGACCTCTTCAGTTGGATGGAGACTGGCAGAGTGAGAAATAACTTAGCAGCTAATATCCTGATCAAGGTACTTTTATTTCTAATAATGCGATTAATTTGGCATATTAATCAGTTAATTCTCTGTTGTCAATGTAAAGGGGACACGATTGTTATCTCCTTCCCACTGTTTTATATGTATGTTAAGACAGTATTGAAGAACATTGTCTTGAGCTCTTGACACCAGTACATAGACCCTAATGTCCTTTTATATAACTGGTATCATTGTAGAAAATAGGAAAAGAGAGCAATAGTAACGCATGTGCAAGATATCAGTTTAACTGTCTAATCGGTTTCGAGGTAAATGCATCTGATATTTAATTGCCTAATCGGTTTTCAGATTAGTGCATCGGATATTTACCTGTTTTCAGGTTAATGCATCTGATATTTAATTATCCAACCGGTTTCCTGGAAATACATCTGGTAAAGCATCGGATACATTCATTAATGTAACATTACAAACATACCACTCAGTAATTGCGTATTACAACAAATTGTAAACTTTTATTTGAATTCACAGATGATTCACAGAGTAATGCATACAACACTTGACTTGGTAGGGGGAGGGGTCTGGGAGTTGCATTAAAGTTGCAGTCCTCCCCAACTGTTTGTAAAAATATACATGTCACTGAATCCAATATTGCCAGCATTGTTCATAAATTTCGCTTTTGCCTTAGTCACATTTGCGCCGAGCACCTTGTTAATTATGAGTTTGTCAGTTTCCATGTGTCCCGTTCACCGGGGGATTTATTACAGGTAATTGAGATATGCCAAGAGTTTGGTCACATTACACACGGACATCGCACAGCACCAGCAAGACCTCTGAAGGATATCATCGTAGGGAGCCACCATACTCCCATTTTCACCATACTCCCATTTTCACCATACTCCCATTTTCACCATACTCCCATTTTCACCATACTCCTATTTTCACCATACTCCCATTTTCACCATACTCCCATTTTCACCATACTCCTATTTTCACCATACTCCTATTTTCGCCATACTCCTATTTTCGCCATACTCCTATTTTCGCCATACTCCTATTTTCGCCATACTCCTATTTTTACCATACTCCTATTTTTACCATACTCCTATTTCCCGGTATACTTAAGATAATCTTGCCATGTACATGCAGGACACGGCAGGAGCCTGCTGTATACAGCACGATGCATTTGGTCAGAAAATATTCTGGATACATCGGGAACTGTTTTGCCGCTAGAGCTTTCCGGAAACCTGAACGATGTCCAAAAATTGGCCAAAAGTGGCTCCCTAGCTTGCTGGTCGATTTTGTCCAAAAAAATAGAAAACAAAAACAAAACAAAAAAACACAAAAAATAGCTAAGTGGTGTGTGGTCCACCTCATTGATAGTCTCATCTGCTAAGCCAGGACACCATTATTCATCTGGTTCATTTGTTCACAGTCTGTCACAGAGAGCCTGATAGAACTGTCACAGTTATATCAGGTTTGGTATATTTCACATCCGGCTGGCTGGGCGTGGCCTCATCCAGTAATAATAACACATTCAGAACAGCTTACACCAGCAACTTGGACAACTTTCTCTAAACTCAGAACCGGTTGCTGCTGTAAACATTCGGTCTGGGGATGGCCCTTGGAAAGTAAAGAGGTTCATTGTAGGATAATCCTGAAATAGATTCCATTTCCCTGTCAAGGGAACGGAAACTCCGGGGTGGGTCATGGTCTACCGACCTTGGCCTGTGAGAGCGCTTTTTATCACCTTTCGATTTTTTGTTCTTTTTATTTTTTGCTTTACTTCTATCTGATCTTGGTATTTGATGTTGGAAGTCTCTTGGTAAGGAATTGATCTCAGTAACATAGTCTTGTGAGTGAGGTATGTTGCCAGAGTTGACCCCCATGTATTGTCCAGACTGAATGTCCTCCTTGACTAAACTCTTGCTGTAGAACTGTGGTATGTCACTAGCACCGCCATATATAGTTGTGGTGTCTATTGAATTCCAGCGCTGTAAATATCGACTACTGTTCTGCCTACTGCCCGCAGATATGGCACTATTCTTTTTGCTGGGATTTCGCACTGGTGGCGCCACCTGTGACGATTGTAACGATGGATCACTTTTGCTCCACCATTCCTCCACAGTTTGTTGACTTTGTTGTTGTCTGTTTTTATTATAGTTATAGTCATTGGAGACGAGAGCATGGGTGCCGCTGCCCGCTCGCTTTCGCAGCTCTGCCATTCGAGAGGTGCTAGATATGACCGTCAAAACCTGAAATGATGATGTTAGAGAAAATATTCAGTATAATACAGAATCAAAAATATCAACAACAAAAACTTTGGAAAAACTGAATGTACTTACTAATGGCAAAATCCGTGATATTCCGATTAGTCCATATATGACTGATAATATCCAAACGGCTGCCTGTAAATATGTTTTAAACCTTTAAGTTAAGAAAGTTTTGATGTGAAGTAAATTGACTAGCATGTAAAGAATAGTGTGTAATTCAGGGATGCATCGTATTCTCATGTTCTTCTTCATTTATGCATAAGGCACCATTGCACGCTTACTGTGAAAGGGTTAATGAAAGATTAAGAGCTTCACATGATCAGTAATTTCATAAAGGATAATCTGGACTGAAAAAGAGTTTAACTTCAAATGAATATCGAGATCTGCTTTTGCAAAGATTAAAGTTAGCACTGTAACTTCATATGATAGCAAATACGCATACTAAAAGGAAAACAACACCAAAAGCACTGTGTCAATAGTATTTGTATTTTAATTAATGAATAAGATTGTAACTTACGTTGAGATTAATATTATCTGAGCTGTCCATCTCCCCCGACACTATGATAATAGAAAGAATCACAAATCCCATAGTTAGGAAGCAAGACAGGATTCCAAGAATGATCACAGGCAGATACCACAGTGCAAGGCTGTAACTCTGAAAACACATGACAGGCAATGTTATACATGGTAAAAAGGCGTCAGGTGCACTCATATTGCAGTGATATGATCAAGCTACCCCAGGTGAGTCATTCAGGGTTGTGATAGTCACTCATATTGCAGTGATATGATCAAGCTACGCCAGGTGAGTCATTCAGGGTTGTGATGGCTACTCATATTGCAGTGATATGATCACGCTACCCCAGGTGAGTCATTCAGTGTGGTGATGGCTAGTCATATTGCAGTGATATGATCACGCTACCCCAGGTGAGTCATTCAGGGTGGTGATGGCTACTCATATTGCAGTGATATGATCACGCTACCCCAGGCGAGTCATTCAGGGTGGTGATGGTTATTTCATATATTTATCTCTGAATTAATCTTCAGTATTGAAAAGCTTGTCATGGGGAAAAAACTGAATAATAAAGATATAAAACATCTCCGCAGCATTCAATTTAGTGCTCATGTTATGATCATATCTATGTACTCTGCTCTGATTGTTCATCAAACAGTAACCAACCCTCTCTTCAACATTGAGGAAATGTTCATTTATTTCATTTAATTCTGTGCACTTCCTTCTCGCTACCTGTTGTAGCCGGCTAATAGGGTTGAAGGTGTGGTCAGGGTTTTTGGACCCCCAGAGGCATATTCTATTGGTACTCGAGCATCACGGACATAAGACACTGATCACAAGCGAATATACCTGATTTTGCCAGTGAAACAGTCACAGTAACAGTCGTAGGGGTTTTATATCGTGAAAATCATTTATGATACCTGTCGCGAAGCAGTGAAAACCACAAAACAAAGATGGCTGAAAGTTAGTGTAAGATTGCATCAAAATATCTTCAGGGCCTAACACATAATGTGCGATATTCACAGCATATTTTTTAGAAGAAGCACAGGGAGCATTGCTATCTCCTGCATTGATCTTTTCGCTCCCATGCTCCTGTTTGTATATTCTGTGTGTGCCACTGTTTAGTACTGTTTAGAACATATGATTTATACAAGATCAACAAACATCACTTAATGGAGAGCAGACATGCGATGACATTGTGTTCATGAAACAGTAAGTGCCCTTTATTGCCCTGCACTGTCACCATTAGACACAACCTCTGTAAAGTCATGAGGATAATACATGGTGATCTGTCATAACACCAGGCACTTCAAACGTGAAAAAGTTAAATGATCCAGGTGTATTTATTATTGATTTGTTGCGAAATGCGATTTAGGAAACATAAAATTGTGTCATATCAGGACCCGATGCCTGTATCAAAATCTCATAACACGTAATGGTATTGACGTGCGGGAAAATATTTCACAGTTCACAGTTCACAGTTCATTTTTCAATTTTTTTTCAGAAAATATGACTTTGCGTTACATTTTAATTAAAAAACATATGACGCAATGCTTCAATTCTTTACAAATTTTCAGGGATTACTACCAGGGGATATATGTATTGCCACAAAAAATCCCAATGCAAAAAAAATAATTTAAAGGTGCAAAAAAAAATGTTGAAATTGGACTTTGAAAAAAAAACCAATATTATATATTCTACAGTTAAAAATAATTATGAGAGCTGTTTCAATGGTGTTGTCCTTTATAGGGATTCATCTATAGGGTCCCTAGTATCTTCCAGAATTTTTCACTAATTGAGCAATTTTTTTAAGGGGTTGAATTAGGAGGTCAAACATTACAAAAAGTGAAAAAAATCAGTTTTTTTACACAACGATTTTTTTATATGAGGGTCATTTCAATGTGGTTTTCCTTTTTAGGGAACCATCTATAGGGTAGCAAGTACCTCCCTGAATTTTTCACTAATTGAGCAATTTTTTAAGGGGTTGAATTAAGAGGTCAAACTTGGAAAAAAATGAAAAACTCTCATAATTTTAATGGTTTTTTGCACAACGATTTTTTTATATGAGGGTCATTTCAATGTGGTTTTCCTTTTCAGGGAACCATCTATAGGGTAGCAAGTACCTCCCTGAATTTTTCACTAATTGAGCAATTTTTTTAAGGGGTTGAATTAGGAGGTCAAACTTGGAAAAAATGAAAACTCTCATAAATTTAATGTTTTTTTACACCACGATTTTTTTATATGAGGGTCATTTCAATGTTGTTTTCCTTTTCAGGGAACCATCTATAGGGTACCAAATACCTCCCTGAATTTTTCACTAATTGAGCAATTTTTTTAAGGGGTTGAATTAGGAGGTCAAACTTGGAAAAAAATGAAAAACTCTCATAATTTTAGTGTTTTTTTTGCACAACGATTTTTTTATACGAGGGTCATTTCAATGTTGTTTTCCTTTTCAGGGAACCATGTATAGGGTACCAAGTACCTCCCTGAATTTTTCACTAATTGAGCAATTTTTTTAAGGGGTTGAATTAGGAGGTCAAACCTGGAAAAAAATGAAAAAAATCTGTTTTTTTGGACAACGATTTTTTTATATGAGGGTCATTTCAATATGGTTTTCCTTTTCAGGGAACCATCTATAGGGTCCCAAATACCTCCCTGAATTTTTCACTAATTGAGCAATTTTTTTAAGGGGTTGAATTAGGAGGTCAAACTTGGAAAAAAATGAACAATTCTCATGATTTTAATGGTTTTTTACACAACGATTTTTTTATATGAGGGTCATTTCAATATGGTTTTCCTTTTCAGGGAACCATCTATAGGGTCCCAAATACCTCCCCGAATTTTTCACTAATTGAGCAATTTTTTTAAGGGGTTGAATTAGGAGGTCAAAGTTGGAAAAAAAATAAAAATTCTCATGATTTTAATGGATTTTTGCACAACGATTTTTTTATATGAGGGTCATTTCAATATGGTTTTCCTTTTCAGGGAACCATCTATAGGGTACCAAATACCTCCCTGAATTTTTCACTAATTGAGCAATTTTTTTAAGGGGTTGAATTAGGAGGTCAAACTTGGACAAAAATTAAAAACTTTCATGATTTTAATGGATTTTTGCACAACGATCTTTTTATATGAGGGTCATTTCAATATGGTTTTCCTTTTCAGGGAACCATGTATAGGGTCCCAAATACCTCCCTGAATTTTTCACTAATTGAGCAATTTTTTTAAGGGGTTGAATTAGGAGGTCAAACTTGGAAAAAAATTAAAAACTTTCATGATTTTAATGGATTTTTGCACAACGATTTTTTTATATGAGGGTCATTTCAATATGGTTTTCCTTTTCAGGGAACCATGTATAGGGTACATAATACCTCCCTGAATTTTTCACTAATTGAGCAATTTTTTTAAGGGGTTGAATTAGGAGGTCAAACTTGGAAAAAAATGAAAAATTCTCATGATTTTAATGGATTTTTGCACAACGATTTTTTGATATGAGGGTCATTTCAATATGGTTTTCCTTTTCAGGGAACCATCTATAGGGTCCCAAATACCTCCCTGTATTTTTCACTAATTGACCAATTTTTTTTAAGGGGTTGAATTAGGAGGTCAAACTTGGAAAAAAATTAAAAACCTTCATGATTTTAATGGATTTTTGCACAACGATATTTTTATATGAGGGTCATTTCAATATGGTTTTCCTTTTCAGGGAACCATCTATAGGGTACCAAATACCTCCCTGAATTTTTCACTAATTGAGCAATTTTTTTAAGGGGTTGAATTAGGAGGTCAAACTTGGGAAAAAATTAAAAACTTTCATGATTTTAATGGATTTTTGCACAACGATTTTTTTATATGAGGGTCATTTCAATATGGTTTTCCTTTTCAGGGAACCATGTATAGGGTACATAATACCTCCCTGAATTTTTCACTAATTGAGCAATTTTTTTAAGGGGTTGAATTAGGAGGTCAAACTTGGAAAAAAATGAAAAACTTTCATGATTTTAATGGATTTTTGCACAACGATTTTTTTATATGAGGGTCATTTCAATGTGGTTTTCCTTTTCAGGGAACCATCTAAAGGGTACCAAATACCTCCCTGAATTTTTCACTAATTGAGCAATTTTTTTAAGGGGTTGAATTAGGAGGTCAAACCTGGAAAAAAATGAAAAAAATCTGTTTTTTTGGACAACGATTTTTTTATATGAGGGTCATTTCAATATGGTTTTCCTTTTCAGGGAACCATCTATAGGGTCCCAAATACCTCCCTGAATTTTTCACTAATTGAGCAATTTTTTTAAGGGGTTGAATTAGGAGGTCAAACTTGGAAAAAAATGAAAAACTTTCATGATTTTAATGGATTTTTGCACAACGATTTTTTTATATGAGGGTCATTTCAATGTGGTTTTCCTTTTCAGGGAACCATGTATAGGGTACATAATACCTCCCTGAATTTTTCACTAATTGAGCAATTTTTTAAGGGGTTGAATTAGGAGGTCAAACTTGGAAAAAAAATGAAAAATTCTCATGATTTTAATGGATTTTTGCAGAACGATTTTTTTATATGAGGGTCATTTCAATGTTGTTTTCCTTTTCAGGGAACCATGTATAGGGTACCAAGTACCTCCCTGAATTTTTCACTAATTGAGCAATTTTTTTAAGGGGTTGAATTAGGAGGTCAAACCTGGAAAAAAATGAAAAATTCTCATGATTTTAATTTTAATTTTGGACAACGATTTTTTTATATGAGGGTCATTTCAATATGGTTTTCCTTTTCAGGGAACCATCTATAGGGTACCAAGTACCTCCCTGAATTTTACACTAATTCAGCAATTTTTTTAAGGGGTTGAATTAGGAGGTCAAACTTGGGAAAAAATTAAAAACTTTCATGATTTTAATGGATTTTTGCACAACGATTTTTTTATATGAGGGTCATTTCAATATGGTTTTCCTTTTCAGGGAACCATCTATCGGGTACCAAGTACCTCCCTGAATTTTTCACTAATTGAGCAATTTTTTTAAGGGGTTGAATTAGGAGGTGAAACCTGGAAAAAATGTCGGTTCGTCAAATTTATTCTCCTCATAAACAGGGTAAATCTGGGCAAGATATCATATTTTCCGAGGAACAATTCTAACTATTTTCAAGAAGGCTGAAATCTTTTTTTCATTTCTGTTTGGCTTTTAAAACAAAATGTCACTCAATTCTTAAGGACACCGCCATGTTGAATAACATCGCAGATGAGAATTAAGATACCAATGAGAGTTCAACATGATTTAAATACATAGCATCCATTTTGATGGGTTGAAATTATCATCTGCTTAAGTGGGTTATAGGCTCTATTCCATCTTTAGTGAAGCAATTTGCAGGCATTTCCACACATATTTTAAATAAACAATGGTCAGGGTCACTCACAATGGTGAGGTCATTTTGGTGTATGGTATTAGTAGAAACCAAGATTATTCAAGTCACAAAATGTAATTTTGCCTGTTTTTATTCATCAGCAGCCTTTGGGAATGTTATGTATAGCACTAATTTTATTTTTGTGATGTTCTTTTCTATTATTTTCTGTGTTACCCTGAAATGGTTCCAAATCATCTTAAATTTTTAACATTAATATGTACATTGCTATAACCATTTTTTAAGGATTTCAAGATTTTGTACTCTTGCCCTGATAATCACCTTAAACTTGAATCAACAGTGTTCTATAACAGTGCCTCACTGGAAATTCTGATAGAAATTTGTTTCATTTCTATGTTATAATTTAGGAATTTACAAATTGTATATTACTAGTCACAAGCAATTTGATGTTAATAATTGCATCATTGCTTTATATTTATATAGTGTTTTCAAAGCGATTGCATGGATCATATTTAACTGAGTTTAGACAAAAATACTCAATGTGTCAGTCTAACATCTTATTCTATAAAACAAACATAATGATTTTATGTCAATATTTATCGTTTCACCAAAAAATATTACTAGTCGATATTTCATTTTTGGTATTTGTGTATTTGGTAAAAAATTCAGATATATTTGAATAAAGCTTATACATCACCATTATTATCATCAACATACTTATTATTTTACTTTATGCTCTTTAGATTCTTTTTAGCATGTTTTATTGAAAGGCACACTACACTCAACATTAAGGATTAAGCATTCAATATAATATGATGAGGTTGCAGTTATCAAAATTTGTAAACTACCATCACAAATATAGAAGATTTTAAAACTATACTTTGTTTCCAATATTTGGACTCTTACTTCAAAACATTTTAGAAAATGGATTTCTGCAACAAATCATTAGAATTTTCATTGTTTAAAATGTTTGACCTCCTAATTCAACCCCTTAAAAAAATTGCTCAATTAGTGAAAAATTCAGGGAGGTACTTGGTACCCTATAGATGGTTTCCTGAAAAGGAAAACCATATTGAAATGACCCTCACATAAAAAAATCGTAGTGTAAAAAACCATTAAAATCATGAGAATTTTTAATTTTTTTCCAAGTTTGACCTCCTAATTCAACCCCTTAAAAAAATTGCTCAATTAGTGAAAAATTCAGGGAGGTATTTGGGACCCTATAGATGGTTCCCTGAAAAGGAAAACCATATTGAAATGACCCTCATATAAAAAAACTGTTGTGTAAAAAACCATTAAAATCATGAGAATTTTTAATTTTTTTCCAAGTTTGACCTCCTAATTCAACCCCTTAAAAAAATTGCTCAATTAGTGAAAAATTCAGGGAGGTATTATGTACCCTATACATGGTTCCCTGAAAAGGAAAACCATATTGAAATGACCCTCATATAAAAAAATCGTTGTGCAAAAATCCATTAAAATCATGAAAGTTTTTCATTTTTTTCCAGGTTTGACCTCCTAATTCAACCCCTTAAAAAAATTGCTCAATTAGTGAAAAATTCAGGGAGGTACTTGGTACCCTATACATGGTTCCCTGAAAAGGAAAACCACATTGAAATGACCCTCATATAAAAAAATCGTTCTGCAAAAAACCATTAAAATCATGAGAATTTTTAATTTTTTTCCAAGTTTGACCTCCTATCTCGACCCCTTAAAAAAATTGCTCAATTAGTGAAAAATTCAGGGAGGTACTTGGTACCCTTTAGATGGTTCCCTGAAAAGGAAAACCACATTGAAATGACCCTCATATAAAAAAATCGTTGTCCAAAATTAAAATTAAAATCATGAGAATTTTTCATTTTTTTCCAGGTTTGACCTCCTAATTCAACCCCTTAAAAAAATTGCTCAATTAGTGAAAAAATCAGGGAGGTACTTGGTACCCTATACATGGTTCCCTGAAAAGGAAAACAACATTGAAATGACCCTCATATAAAAAAATCGTTCTGCAAAAAACCATTAAAATCATGAGAATTTTTCATTTTTTTTCCAAGTTTGACCTCCTATCTCGACCCCTTAAAAAAATTGCTCAATTAGTGAAAAATTCAGGGAGGTACTTGGTACCCGATAGATGGTTCCCTGAAAAGGAAAACCATATTGAAATGACCCTCATATAAAAAAATCGTTGTGCAAAAATCCATTAAAATCATGAAAGTTTTTAATTTTTTTCCAAGTTTGACCTCCTAATTCAACCCCTTAAAAAAATTGCTCAATTAGTGAAAAATTCAGGGAGGTATTATGTACCCTATACATGGTTCCCTGAAAAGGAAAACCATATTGAAATGACCCTCATATCAAAAAATCGTTGTGTAAAAAACCATTAAAATCATGAGAATTTCTCATTTTTTTTCAAGTTTGACCTCCTAATTCAACCCCTTAAAAAAATTGCTCAATTAGTGAAAAATTCAGGGAGGTATTTGGTACCCTATAGATGGTTCCCTGAAAAGGAAAACTATATTGAAATGACCCTCATATAAAAAAATCGTTGTGCAAAAATCCATTAAAATCATGAGAATTTTTAATTTTTTTCCAAGTTTGACCTCCTAATTCAACCCCTTAAAAAAATTGCTCAATTAGTGAAAAATTCAGGGAGGTATTATGTACCCTATACATGGTTCCCTGAAAAGGAAAACCATATTGAAATGACCCTCATATAAAAAAATCGTTGTGCAAAAATCCATTAAAATCATGAAAGTTTTTAATTTTTTTCCAAGTTTGACCTCCTAATTCAACCCCTTAAAAAAATTGCTCAATTAGTGAAAAATTCAGGGAGGTATTTGGGACCCTATAGATGGTTCCCTGAAAAGGAAAACCATATTGAAATGACCCTCATATAAAAAGATCGTTGTGCAAAAATCCATTAAAATCATGACAGTTTTTTATTTTTGTCCAAGTTTGACCTCCTAATTCAACCCCTTAAAAAAATTGCTCAATTAGTGAAAAATTCAGGGAGGTATTTGGTACCCTATAGATGGTTCCCTGAAAAGGAAAACCATATTGAAATGACCCTCATATAAAAAAATCGTTGTCCAAAAAAACAGATTTTTTTCATTTTTTTCCAGGTTTGACCTCCTAATTCAACCCCTTAAAAAATTGCTCAATTAGTGAAAAATTCAGGGAGGTATTTGGGACCCTATAGATGGTTCCCTGAAAAGGAAAACCATATTGAAATGACCCTCATATCAAAAAATCGTTGTGCAAAAATCCATTAAAATCATGAGAATTTTTAATTTTATTCCAACTTTGACCTCCTAATTCAACCCCTTAAATAAATTGCTCAATTAGTGAAAAATTCGGGGAGGTATTTGGGACCCTATAGATGGTTCCCTGAAAAGGAAAACCATATTGAAATGACCCTCATATAAAAAAATCGTTGTGTAAAAAACCATTAAAATCATGAGAATTGTTCATTTTTTTCCAAGTTTGACCTCCTAATTCAACCCCTTAAAAAAATTGCTCAATTAGTGAAAAATTCAGGGAGGTATTTGGGACCCTATAGATGGTTCCCTGAAAAGGAAAACCATATTGAAATGACCCTCATATAAAAAAATCGTTGTCCAAAAAAACAGATTTTTTTCATTTTTTTCCAGGTTTGACCTCCTAATTCAACCCCTTAAAAAAATTGCTCAATTAGTGAAAAATTCAGGGAGGTACTTGGTACCCTATACATGGTTCCCTGAAAAGGAAAACAACATTGAAATGACCCTCGTATAAAAAAATCGTTGTGCAAAAAAAACACTAAAATTATGAGAGTTTTTCATTTTTTTCCAAGTTTGACCTCCTAATTCAACCCCTTAAAAAAATTGCTCAATTAGTGAAAAATTCAGGGAGGTATTTGGTACCCTATAGATGGTTCCCTGAAAAGGAAAACAACATTGAAATGACCCTCATATAAAAAAATCGTGGTGTAAAAAAACATTAAATTTATGAGAGTTTTCATTTTTTCCAAGTTTGACCTCCTAATTCAACCCCTTAAAAAATTGCTCAATTAGTGAAAAATTCAGGGAGGTACTTGGTACCCTATAGATGGTTCCCTGAAAAGGAAAACCACATTGAAATGACCCTCATATAAAAAAATCGTTGTGCAAAAAACCATTAAAATTATGAGAGTTTTTCATTTTTTTCCAAGTTTGACCTCTTAATTCAACCCCTTAAAAAAATTGCTCAATTAGTGAAAAATTCAGGGAGGTACTTGCTACCCTATAGATGGTTCCCTAAAAAGGAAAACCACATTGAAATGACCCTCATATAAAAAAATCGTTGTGTAAAAAAACTGATTTTTTTCACTTTTTGTAATGTTTGACCTCCTAATTCAACCCCTTAAAAAAATTGCTCAATTAGTGAAAAATTCTGGAAGATACTAGGGACCCTATAGATGAATCCCTATAAAGGACAACACCATTGAAACAGCTCTCATAATTATTTTTAACTGTAGAATATATAATATTGGTTTTTTTTTCAAAGTCCAATTTCAACATTTTTTTTTGCACCTTTAAATTATTTTTTTTGCATTGGGATTTTTTGTGGCAATACATATATCCCCTGGTAGTAATCCCTGAAAATTTGAAAAGAATTAAAGCATTGCGTCATATGTTTTTTAATTAAAATGTAACGCAAAGTCATATTTTCTGAAAAAAATTTGAAAAATGAACTGTGAACTGTGAACTGTGAAATATTTTCCCGCACGTATGGTATTGATGATGCGTTGGGTCATTTAATTTGGCATATTAATCAGACTGTTATACAGGGTTGGCCATTTAGTAATGCTGCCAAATAAATGTACATTGTATAGGTAAATTTAGGTTTCGTATCATTATTTTATGCTGCTCCCAATTGAATTTATTGCATAATTGAAATAGAAAATCCTTGTCCAACTCAAAAAGTAGGACAATTACGGGCCTCTCGTATAAACGGGTTCGATTTGGTATTTCCGGTCGCAATTCCGGTCGAACATCAGGGCTTCTGCGAGGTGGTTTACTCGAGACAGTTATTAGTGCCTAAAATTGGAGTGAAAACAACATCTGTTCTGAGGTAAGACAATACATTTGTTGTTAACATAATGTTACTATGACAGCAGATGTATGACGACATGAAATCCAGCACTGGAATAGGTTTCAGGTAATTGCACACCATGCATCATTATCTAGGATGAGTTTTAACAAAAAAATACTTGCCATAAAATGAAGTCTCCAATTAAGAATGGCAATATTCTGATAACATCTTATTTCTTGCATCTAAAGATTTAGTTACTGCTGAATTTTGTTTTTAGATATATTTTAATGTTACATTTTCCTTACACAAATATATTATGACACAATTATTAAAGCATTTGGACCAAGTTTGTACTAAATTCAAATAGAATTTGTTGGCATATTTTAACTTATGACATTCAAATAATGAAACATATATCTGGAGATAATGTTACTTCAGCCAGAAGCAAACAGCTATGAAGACCAGTATCACCAGAATAACATATATTGTATGCTTAAAGATAGAAGGAACCCAGGCAATGTATACCTACCCTCTGACTTGCTACCATAGTAGATATGGTAGCCAAGATAGTGGCGACATCTACCCCCATCATTGCGATTATCATAACCTGCATTGAGCTCTCGACCAGGAGGGCCCCAACTGCAACATTACACAGAATGCATATATCAGCGGTAAGTCTGTTTATCCATAGAGCTATATTACACAGTGTGATACTAAGATACAGCATGATACCCTGCTACAGCATGATACCCAGATACAGCATGATGCACAGATACAGCATGATACCCAGATACAGCATTATACCCAGATACAGCATGATGCCCAGATACAGCATGGTACCCAGATACAGCATGATGCCCTGATACAGCATGATGCCCTGATACAGCATGATGCCCAGATACAGCATGATGCCCAGATACAGCACTATACCCAGATACAGCATGATACACAGATACAGCATGATACCCAGATACAGCATGATGCCCTGATACAGCATGGTACCCTGATACAGCATGATGCCCTGATACAGCATGATGCCCTGATACAGCATGATGCCCAGATACAGCATGATGCCCAGATACAGCACTATACCCAGATACAGCACTATACCCAGATACAGCACTATACCCAGATACAGCACTATACCCAGATACAGCATGGTACCCAGATACAGCACTATACCCAGATACAGCATTATACCCAGATACAGCATGATGCCCTGATACAGCATGATACCCAGATACAGCATGATGCACAGATATAGTACTATACCCAGATACAGCATTATACCCAGATACAGCACTATACCCAGATACAGCATTATACCCAGATACAGCACTATACCCAGATACAGCATTATACCCAGATACAGCACTATACCTAGATACAGCATTATACCCAGATACAGCATGATGCCCTGATACAGCATGATGCACAGATATAGCACTATACCCAGATACAGCATGATACCAAGATACAGCATTGTAAACAGATACAGCATTATACCCAGATACAGCATGATACCCAGATACAGCATGATACCCTGATAGAGCATGATGCACAGATATAGCACTATACCCAGATACAGCACTATACCCAGATACAGCACTATACCCAGATACAGCATGGTACCCAGATACAGCACTATACCCAGATACAGCATTATACCCAGATACAGCATGATGCCCTGATACAGCATGGTACCCAGATACAGCATGATGCACAGATATAGTACTATACCCAGATACAGCATTATACCCAGATACAGCACTATACCCAGATACAGCATTATACCCAGATACAGCACTATACCCAGGTACAGCATTATACCCAGATACAGCACTATACCTAGATACAGCATTATACCCAGATACAGCATGATGCCCTGATACAGCATGATGCACAGATATAGCACTATACCCAGATACAGCATGATACCAAGATACAGCATTGTAAACAGATACAGCATTATACCCAGATACAGCATGATACCCAGATACAGCATGATACCCTGATAGAGCATGATGCACAGATATAGCACTATACCCAGATACAGCACTATTCCCAGATACAGCACTATACCCAGATACAGCATGGTACCCAGATACAGCACTATACCCAGATACAGCATTATACCCATATACAGCATGATGCCCTGATACAGCATGATACCCAGATACAGCATGGTGCCCTGATACAGCATGATACCCAGATACAGCATTATACCGAGATACAGCACTATACCCAGATACAGCACTATACCCAGATACAGCATTATACCCAGATACAGCATGATGCCCTGATACAGCATGATACCCAGATACAGCATGATGCACAGATATAGCACTATACCCAGATACAGCACTATACCCAGATACAGCACTATACCCAGATACAGCATGGTACCCAGATACAGCACTATACCCAGATACAGCATTATACCCAGATACAGCATGATACCCAAATACAGCATGATACCCAGATACAGCATTATACCCAGATACAGCACTATATCCAGATACAGCATTATACCCAGATACAGCACTATACCCAGATACAGCATTATACCCAGATACAGCACTATACCTAGATACAGCATTATACCCAGATAGAGCATGATGCCCTGATACAGCATTATACCCAGATACAGCATGATGCACAGATATAGCACTATACCCAGATACAGCACTATACCCAGATACAGCACTATACCCAGATACAGCATGGTACCCAGATACAGCACTATACCCAGATACAGCATTATACCCAGATACAGCATGATGCCCTGATACAGCATGATACCCACATACAGCATGATGCACAGATATAGCACTATACCCAGATACAGCATTATACCCAGATACAGCACTATACCCAGATACAGCATTATATTCAGATACAGCACTATACCCAGATACAGCATTATACCCAGATACAGCATGATGCCCTGATACAGCATGATACCCTGATACAGCATGATGCACAGATATAGCACTATACCCAGATACAACATGATACCAAGATACAGCATTGAAAACAGATACAGCATTGTAAACAGATACAGCATTATACCCAGATACAGCATGATGCCCTGATACAGCATGATGCCCAGATACAGCATGATGCCCAGATACAGCATGATGCCCTGATACAGCATGATGCCCAGATACAGCATGATACCCTGATAGAGCATGATGCACAGATACATAACTCTACCCAGATACAGCACTATACCCAGATACAGCACTATACCAAGATACAGCATGATGCCCAGATACAGCATGATACCCAGATACAGCGTGATACCCAGATACAGCATGATGCCCTGATACAGCATGATGCTCTGATACAGCATGGTGCCCTGATACAGCATTATACCCAGATACAGCCTGGTACCCAGATACAGCATGATGCACAGATACAGCATGGTACCCAGATACAGCATGATACCCAGATACAGCATGATGCACAGATACAGCATGGTACCCAGATACAGCATGATGCCCTGATACAGCATGATACCCAGATACAGCATGATGCACAGATACAGCATGGTACCCAGATACAGCATGATGCCCTGATACAGCATTATACCCAGATACAGCATTATACCCAGATACAGCATGATGCCCAGATACAGCATGGTACCCAGATACAGCATGATGCCCTGATACAGCATGATACCCAGATACAGCATGATGCACAGATACAGCATGGTACCCAGATACAGCATGATGCCCTGATACAGCATTATACCCAGAGACAGCATTATACCCAGATACAGCATGATACCCTGATAGAGCATGATGCACAGATACAGCACTATACCCAGATACAGCACTATACCCAGATACAGCATTATACCCAGATACAGCATGATGCACAGATACAACATGATACCTAGATACAGCATGATGCACAGATACAGCATTATACCCAGATACAGCATTATACCCAGATACAGCATGATACCCTGATAGAGCATGATGCACAGATACATAAATCTACCCAGATACAGCACTATACCCAGATACAGCACTATACCCAGATACAGCATGATGCCCAGATACAGCATGATACCCAGATACAGCATGCTGCCCTGATACAGCATGATGCCATGATACAGCATGGTGCCCTGATACAGCATTATACCCAGAAACAGCCTGGTACCCAGATACAGCATGATGCACAGATACAGCATGGTACCCAGATACAGCATGATACCCAGATACAGCATGATGCACAGATACAGCATGGTACCCAGATACAGCATGATGCCCTGATACAGCATGGTACCCTGATACAGCATGATGCACAGATATAGCATGATACCCAGATACAGCATGATACCAAGATACAGCATTATACCCAGATACAGCATTATACCCAGATACAGCATGATGCCCTGATACAGCATGATACCAAGATACAGCATTATACCCAGATACAGCATTATACCCAGATACAGCATGATGCCCAGATACAGCATGGTACCCAGATACAGCACTATACCCAGATACAGCATGATGCCCTGATACAGCATGATGCCCAGATACAGCATGGTACCCAGATACAGCATGATACCCAGATACAGCATGATGCACAGATACAGCATGGTACCCAGATACAGCATGATACCCAGATACAGCATGATGCACAGATACAGCATGGTACCCAGATACAGCATGATGCCCTGATACAGCATGATACCCAAATACAGCATGATGCACAAATACAGCATGGTACCCAGATACAGCATGATGCCCTGATACAGCATTATACCCAGATACAGCATTATACCCAGATACAGCATGATGCCCAGATACAGCATGATGCCCTGATACAGCATTATACCCAGATACAGCATTATACCCAGATACAGCATGATGCCCAGATACAGCATGGTACCCAGATACAGCACTATACCCAGATACAGCATGATGCCCTGATACAGCATTATACCCAGATACAGCATTATACCCAGATACAGCATGATGCCCAGATACAGCATGGTACCCAGATACAGCACTATACCCAGATACAGCATGATACCCAGATACAGCATGATGCCCTGATACAGCATGATACCCAGATACAGCATGGTACCCAGATACAGCATGATACCCAGATACAGCATGATGCACAGATACAGCATGATACCCAGATACAGCATGATGCACAGATACAGCATGGTGCCCAGATACAGCATGGTACCCAGATACAGCATGGTACCCAGATACAGCATGATGCCCTGATACAGCATTATACCCAGATACAGCATGATACCCAGATACAGCATGATGCCATGATACAGCATGATGCCCAGATACAGCATGATGCCCTGATACAGCATGGTACCCTGATACAGCATGGTACCTAGATACAGCATGATGCACAGATACAGCATGATACCCAGATACAGCATGATGCACAGATACAGCATGGTGCCCAGATACAGCATGGTACCCAGATACAGCATGGTACCCAGATACAGCATGATGCCCTGATACAGCATGATACCCAGATACAGCATGGTACCCAGATACAGCATGATACCCAGATACAGTATGATGCACAGATACAGCATGGTACCCAGATACAGTATGATACCCAGATACAGCATGATGCCCTGACACAGCATTATACCCAGATACAGCACTATACCCAGATACAGCATTATACCCAGACACAGTATGGTACCCAGATACAGCATGATGCTCAGATATAGCAGGGTAATATATTATAAGATATTGCAAGTTAGGATAGTACAGCAGGTTTCTGAAATCTTTTGGCCAAACATGATAATACACACTCATTATAAATGAACATTATTATTAGCCAAACTTTATATTTATATTATATTATTATACCATATTTATATATGGTTGTATATGGCTCAGGCAGTTACTCAGTTCAGAAATGAACCTAATGGAGGAAAATATATTTACATTGCTTATTTAATGTGTATTAGATGAAGATAATTGCTTTTACAACATACCATAGTCAATGAAGATTTGTGTGGAGGAGGAATAGTACTCCAGTAGGGACCTGATCCACAGGCTCGTGTACATGACGAGAATCACCTGAAACAGCAAAGGTAAGCACAAAGTAAGCAGTAGTCATAACCCTACATTGCAGAGTGACTATGAATCAATCCATTAAGCTCAAAGGTAAGCAGTAGTCATAACCCTACATTGCAGAGTGACTATGAATCAATCCATTAAGCTCAAAGGTAAGCAGTAGTCATAACCCTACATTGCAGAGTGACTATGAATCAATCCATTAAGCACAAAGTAAGCAGTAGTCATAACCCTACATTGCAGAGTGACTATGAATCAATCCATTAAGCTCAAAGGTAAGCAGTAGTCATAACCCTACATTGCAGAGTGACTATGAATCAATCCATTAAGCTCAAAGTAAGCAGTAGTCATAACCCTACATTGCAGAGTGACTACGAATCAACCCATTAAGCTCAAAGGTAAGCAGTAGTCATAACCCTACATTGCAGAGTGACTACGAATCAATCCATTAAACTCAAAGGTAAGCGGTAGTCATAACCCTACATTGCAGAGTGACTATGAATCAATCCATTAAGCTCAAAGTAAGCAGTAGTCATAACCCTACATTGCAGAGTGACTACGAATCAATCCATTAAACTAAAAGGTAAGCGGTAGTCATAACCTTACATTGCAGAGTGACTATGAATCAATCCATTAAGCTCAAAGGTAAGCAGTAGTCATAACCCTACATTGCAGAGTGACTACGAATCAATCCATTAAACTCAAAGGTAAGCGGTAGTCATAAACCTACATTGCAGAGTGACTATGAATCAATCCATTAAGCTCAAAGTAAGCAGTAGTCATAACCCTACATTGCAGAGTGACTACGAATCAATCCATTAAACTAAAAGGAAGGCGGTAGTCATAACCCTACATTGCAGAGTGACTACGAATCAATCCATTAAGCACAAAGTAAGCAGTAGTCATAACCCTACATTGCAGAGTGACTATGAATCAATCCATTAAGCTCAAAGTAAGCGGTAGTCATAACCCTACATTGCAGAGTGACTATGAATCAATCCATTAAGCTCAAAGTAAGCGGTAGTCATAACCCTACATTGCAGAGTGACTATGAATCAATCCATTAAGCTCAAAGTAAGCAGTAGTCATAACCCTACATTGCAGAGTGACTACGAATCAATCCATTAAACTAAAAGGTAAGCAGTAGTCATAACCCTACATTGCAGAGTGACTACGAATCAATCCATTAAGCTCAAAGTAAGCAGTAGTCATAACCCTACATTGCAGAGTGACTACGAATCAACCCATTAAGCTCAAAGGTAAGCAGTAGTCATAACCCTACATTGCAGAGTGACTACGAATCAATCCATTAAGCTCAATGTAAGCAGTAGTCATAACCCTACATTGCAGAGTGACTACGAATCAATCCATTAAGCTCAAAGTAAGCGGTAGTCATAACCAACATTGCAGAGTGACTATGAATCAATCCATTAAACTCAAAGGTAAGCAGTAGTCATAACCCTACATTGCAGAGTGACTACGAATCAATCCATTAAGCTCAAAGTAAGCAGTAGTCATAACCCTACATTGCAGAGTGACTACGAATCAACCCATTAAGCTCAAAGGTAAGCAGTAGTCATAACCCTACATTGCAGAGTGACTACGAATCAATCCATTAAGCTCAATGTAAGCAGTAGTCATAACCCTACATTGCAGAGTGACTACGAATCAATCCATTAAGCTCAAAGTAAGCGGTAGTCATAACCAACATTGCAGAGTGACTATGAATCAATCCATTAAACTCAAAGGTAAGCAGTAGTCATAACCCTACATTGCAGAGTGACTACGAATCAATCCATTAAACTCAAAGGTAAGCGGTAGTCATAGCCCTACATTGCAGAGTGACTATGAATCAATCCATTAAGCTCAAAGGTAAGCAGTAGTCATAACCCTACATTGCAGAGTGACTATGAATCAATCCATTAAACTGAAAGGTAAGCAGTAGTCATAACCCTACATTGCAGAGTGACTACGAATCAATCCATTAAGCTCAAAGTAAGCAGTAGTCATAACCCTACATTGCAGAGTGACTATGAATCAATCCATTAAACTCAAAGGTAAGCAGTAGTCATAACCCTACATTGCAGAGTGACTACGAATCAATCCATTAAGCTCAAAGTAAGCAGTAGTCATAACCCTACATTGCAGAGTGACTACGAATCAATCCATTAAGCTCAAAGTAAGCAGTAGTCATAACCCTACATTGCAGAGTGACTACGAATCAATCCATTAAACTCAAAGGTAAGCAGTAGTCATAACCCTACATTGCAGAGTGACTACAAATCAATCCATTAAACTCAAAGGTAAGCGGTAGTCATAACCCTACATTGCAGAGTGACTATGAATCAATCCATTAAACTCAAAGGTAAGCAATAGTCATAACCCTACATTGCAGAGTGACTATGAATCAACCGAAAGTGGGTCAAAGTGGGTCAATACAGTCAAACCTTACATTGGCGATTATGTATCATAAATTGCATTCGAAGTTCGGCAGGCAGTGGTAATTAGCATTGCCATATTAACCACTCTGATACAAATTATTTCTAAATTTTAAAGATATGTTACTTGAAATGTCTTTCATTTGGCCTGTCGTATCTGAAAAACCCACAATAACCAAGGGGTAGCACTTTTTTTAATGCAATGTAAATGCAACGCCCCACATTGTCAACAAGAACAGGTCAAAGATCTCCAAAACTGCCAATGAAGTTACAGATTTAGATCTAGTTGGGCTCTGGAAAATATCTTTATCGAGATATAATTTACCTTTGTGCATTCTGAAGCTTACTTGCAATCAAAGATTTTAGAAAATACATTAAAAGACATATTATACACAATTGTATAATATCGCAATATTTTTTGCGATTCACCAATGGTTTATCCTGTTTATAAAACTTCAACACAGTGTGATTCATATAACAGTTAACACCCAGTTCGAGTGAGGGTCCTGCCAAATTTGAAGTTTTATAAGAGAACAATAGATGTTTTGTTGCATTTTGTGACAAATCCTTGTATGCAGCCTGCCACAAGGAAAATGTGTTTCTTTGTGAACTGTTATGTGTCATATAATATGAAATAACAGGTGTAAACCCGAGTTAGAGTGCGTCAGTCAGATTGATAACATAGACATTATTGTCTTGGATGTATCAACGCCATTGAGATAAAATAAATCTACTTCTGAATCGTGTTTCTAATAAGAAAAGTGGAAAATCATTTGGGTTTTACAGTTTAATGTACTAAAATAAAGATAGTATAGATAGGACGGTGTGTACAATAAGGCTTGCATTAAGAGCGGTATATGCCCCATTTGGCAAGAAGGTCATGAAAGTCTGACACTTCATCTGTGTGGCAGCGTCAAACACATCAACAATTGAGAAATATCTATTTTTTTCTTTCAACGAAAACAACCTTCAGCATTCTAAAATATCTACCTTGAAATAATTTAAGAGTGAACGATTTGATTGTTAGGGGAACAACAAGAATACTTTTGGTCTTCATCAGTTTTACAATGGATTAACATGTTTCACGTTAATTGTATACTTTTGCCAAATTGTCACCTTATTTGACTTAATGAGGACTTCGCTTTAAAGCAAAATCTTGATGTTTTATGCGACACAAAAATGTTTAACGTCTCCAAGAGGAATTAAATCTTCACTTACTGTGAGTGTTATTCCTGAGCCCAGACATGCTAGTTTTGGTTTACAACAACACACCCTCCGAAATGCCATGGTGGTAGCTCCAAGCCTTACATTGTTTCAAGCAATTCCATTCTCATACTAACAGTCTCAGAGCTTGTTAAAAGTGAATTGTTAACTTCAATTTTTTTCTAATCATGTCCATATTTGACTGATATATCCCATTTGTGAGGCTCTTTTGATATGCCGTATGTGGCAGGTAAATGTGGTGTGCCACTGACTGCGTGTGCTGAGGGCGTGATTCACTGCACGCTCCATTGCCCACAACCCAACCCAAACATAACACTGCTGGTCCCCAAAATAAGAGGGACACTGTCGTTCACAGAACTCTTCACGGATCCTATGTTCAGTGTACAAAAGTCATTATTTTTCACGAGCTTAGGCTAACCTCTAATTGGAATACTGGTACAATAAATACTGGTTACCGGTTCAGCAATCTGCATTGGCAGGCAATGTTGAGGCGCTGAGGTTTGCAATTATTGCTTTTGAAATCATGTGTGATTGCAGTTAAAAGATCCGTGCAATTATATGAATTCCAATATTTTAGTGCTGCTAGGCATATTCATAAATAAGAGGAGTGGCAAATAGAGATGAGAATGAATCCGTGCAGCCACTCACACGGAATAACATCTTTGAAAGATCTGGAAACTATGTTAGTTGCATGTTAAGATCGTTTTGTAACCCCGTGTTACTAAATATCATAAATGTGTCCATGTGCCCTTAATAATCCGGCCGTTCTTTCATTATAAGCACATCAATGTAACTTGAATCAGTAGAATTCCGCATTGAGGTTGTTACTTACTGAGGTCGGAACCGGAAGTCACTTATTAACAGGAAGGTCATTTGTGAAGATTGCAAATTTTCAATTCTAATTTGTGATGTAAAAGGAGTCAATAATTCTCTTGGAAAATGTTGCCAGTGACAATTTTGCCAATCAATAAGAAATAACTAACAAGACATTTGAGAATAATAGGTTGCGCAAACCCCGCTATAAGCATATGTTACTTAAAAGAAACTATTTTTGTTTACAATCGATCAGAGAATGGGCTTGCGAAAACATACATCAGTACAAAGAAAAAAGTCTAATTTTCTTTAAAATTGACATTTATTTGGCACAAGGATCCCGTAGGAAACAGTATCTTCTGCATGTTCATGTCAGTGATTATGTTAAAATCAGTTCACCCACTAAAGCAACTTAAAAATGTAAAATATAACGTCCATAGGTTGTTTATGACATAGCATTATTAATTCCACCCAATGTTTGGCATCCCCAGAAGGGTTTTACTTCAAATTTCAACTCTATAGAATCCTTCATTTTGTCATACATATATTTTGGAAAGTAATTTTCCCACAATTAGTTTTAGTAATACCAAATACCAAACTGCATTCATAATATTTAAACATTTGACTGCCTGGTGAAACCCGAACATAATATGGGGGATTTCCTTGTGTTATAAATATTTGGAGTGATAATTGCAGTTGTCAGATTAGCTATTTTCATACGAACTTCATACTGAGGTCATCCCCATGTTTCCAAAGTGGCTTTAAAAGCACATGTTCAAATCATAGCTAAAATATGAATATTTGTATAATAATACATACTTTGATAGTACACAAAATCTTAACAAAAAAGAAAACCACAAAAAAACCAACTTCCCATTTGCATTTTTTTTAGATCTTGCGATTAATAAAATGTGTTTTTTTTCAAACTAGGTTAATATTGAGAGGATTTGAGATGGATTTGAATAAAAACAGACTTCTCTGATTCTAAATGTTACAAATGAACGTGCATTACTCGCTCCATCAAATTGGTGTAATGTTATTCCAAAAGTCAATATGTACTCGGTTGTTTATGCCACAAGTTCAGCCATTTTGAAAGTCAGTTAACCTCAGCAGGGAATGTGTCACCTGCATTTAATCGACATTATGTTTCATCATCTATTCTTTCTCTATGGTTTCATATATTACAATGAACCGAGTACGAATAAAGGTAAATTTACCCACCTACATCCGGGCACGTTTATTTACTTATGCAGTAATTGTTATTTGTGCAGGTGTTGTCATTATAACACGTGAGTTTTATGACACAAGGATCCTATCACTACTTACACTCTTAAAAGGTTCAAGGACTATTTGACATAAAGGTGTTACTGTTAAAACCGGGAATTCTTTTGCAAATATTTATATTGTCCATCAATAAATATCAATAAATACCGATTGCGTGCTCAATTTCATTAAAGTAATTAATCAAAGCCGATTCAGGTAATACGCATTAGTTTCTCAAGTATAGTTTGTTTCAAATCGATTTATGACATCAAACTCATTAAAAGAATAACACTATACTCTGTTTTCATATAATTCTTGACTTTAAATTGCGAAATAAAGAATGTTTAATTGATATCCTGACAGAATATCGCATGGTGCATGTAATTATTGTTGGATATGCGTTTAGAGTAATACAATGCACAGCGACGCCCCCTCGGGCTGTTTTCGGATGCAATTTCTTTTCTTTAAGAAAACACCATGCTTGTGTAAATAGACTGGTCATTAAAATATGAATATATAAAAAAAAAGCTCACAGTCACCAAACAAACTGTGCTGACAAATATGATATGTTTAACTTTTGGGAACATCTATGGAGAAAGTAAACATGAGATACCATCCAGCTCCCCCACACAGGGTAAACAGCTTTCTAGGTCACTTATCTGAAGCTACAAACAAAATAAGAAAAGCAAGATTAACATTTTATGTGATCATATGTACAGAAGCAAAAATTAAAACTGAGAAATATAAAAAGCTTTTTGTTTTAAGAACAGCATATCACAGCATATAAAGAAAGTGCATCGTGTTCTGCATATGTTTGTACAGTATTTACCAACTGGAGTTGATCAAATAGTGTGACTTCCTACCTGTAGACAAACTGCACTGTCTCATAATGGGTGTTACCCATCCTGTGATAGCCAAAGAAAACTGAATGATTTCTTAACTAGATCACTGAATATACCAGCTCACGAACTTTCTTGGAACACATCTTATGACAATATACGAAACACTTGGTGTAATATATGAGGCATATTGTGGGTAACTGTGAAGATGTGTATCATAAAGTCAGTGTTTGGACTGGAATTTAGGACTGGCAGTATTGTCTGTGGGACTATTATAATGGTAAGTGGAGGTTATTCTATGATAAGCATACAGTTTACGCTATAAACACACATATATATAATATATATGTCAGAACTGTTGCGCTTTCATTGAAATGTGTTTACTTTCTTAAACCTTCAAACTATACATTTAAATGTGAAACTGGAAAATATGTTTATGTCATAATGACGTAAGTGTATTTATGAACATTACTAATGTGACTTTGGCTTCCTTATTCTCAATTTGATTTCATTGATCTTTCATTCGTTTATCATTCAGGTGATAATGGAATTATGCTCTTTAAACGCAGATTACACGCTGTGTTTGCTCAACCGTATGCAAAAACAACTATTTGGATCATATGTCTCTTATTGATGTCAGTTAACAACAAATTTCATTAAGACGGAAAAGAGATACCAACTTTATAATGTGTATATAACCCGTTGATCTCTCGTCGAAGACCCCTTTGTTACCCGCGATAAGGTATTGCAAGACTTCTGATGACAGTATGAATTAAAATATAATTACATACCCTTTGAGCTCATGGGTGGTAGCTCATCAATCAAGAAAATGGTATCCTCCCTACAGCGTCCTCTGGTGTATATATCTGTCAAATCGGTTATAGGATAGCAATTTATGGATGAATTTCTATGGAAGCACTCGAGCATATATGCAAGTATTGGGTTACATGTTGCGGTTAAAGATAAACGGGATTCATTGAAAGAAAAATATGTGCAAGTATTTGTGTTAACACATAACAAATTAAACAAAGAATAGTATGTTGTTTCCATTATTGCTTCAAATAAATATAATTTTGTTTTGTGAATTCATTAACCGCCACCCGAGTAAAGTGATGCCTGATTATTGGCATGCATTCAGTCACTTCATAATGAGACCAACTTGCAGCAGGTTCGAAGATTTACAAGGGCAACAGGCTAATCCTTTTGGCACGGTCCTCAGCAATTACGAAAAATTGCAACATGTAATTAATCCCGGTAATCGAACCAACGATGGGATGGTCGAGTCAAATGAAAAAAAAAATTAACGATGTTCTGGACTTTAAAATTACTTAGTCTATTAATATCACAAAAACCAGGTGTTGGGTTTAGTCAGATAGACGAAATAAACTTTACTTCGCTAATCTCTCATACAAACACATATTACTCTCAAGCTGGGGTCATAAGTGATTTAGTCACCCAATTAAAAAAATATGCTTTTTGCAGGTCAAACCAGACCACGTATTAACTCTATGATCGTGCGGAAATTCGTAAAATTACATCTTCAATCCAATTTTCAAAACGCTCCCCAATTATCCCAATTATTCAAATACTGAATCCCACCTTCACATATTTCCACCTTTTATGTATATATATATAGCATGGAAACTATTTAAATCAAATGCGATCCTGTTAAAGTAGTTCTTGTTGTATTTATCCCATAGGGTGGCACCACTGATCGTGGTAGGAAACCCAACTACCCAACTTAAAGCATTCATGATACCACAGATGTCACAGGCAATTTTACAAAGGTTTGGGGTATGCTTAAATGAAATGTGGTCATAAATCTGGGATACAAACAAGCTATCTCACTAAAATTAACCAAAATACACTGACCATGGTTATTGTGTTTTGCTGAAAGTACCAAGTACTGGCTGCACTCTTGTGACCACCAGGTGGCTACATGGACACAAGTATGTGACCTTTATTTGGTCTGTCAGGAGGTTAGGCCTGTACCAATGAACAAACAGCTCTGTAAAATAAATCACCCCATTGTACCAATGTGAAGGTGCCCAAAGTTGGCAAAATTAAATTGACTAAGCAGGTGTTCACTGGTCAGCGAAACAAAGCTTTTGACAAATTGTCCAATGGATGATTTGGATTTTAGCAGAAGACGCATCGGCTTTCAAATGGTACAGAACATTATATAAGGGAAATATGATGGGTAATAACATTCGATTGCAAAGTTTGGTGTATAAACATTTGTATTATGCAAGGAATAAATGCTTGAAAGTCTCATTTCATGTTTTAACGGGGTCTCCCTGGCCTTATCTAATTTCCATAGTAAAACTTGTATTATGTAACTGATTTTCTGTAAGGCCTGAACAAAGAGTCTTGAGTCTTATAATTACAGGGTCTAACCAGTCTGAGGATGATATTCAGTGCCTATGTAGTGTTCCATAATCATGATCTCATTAATGGCATATATAAAAATGGTGAGTTATCGAAGATTAAAGCTACAAAGCGATATATTGTATCATTGTACTTTTGATGTGGAAATATATTAAGCAAATAGATTGGAATTTGTAGACAATAATTATCTTGTGTTCTATATCTTTGTGTTTATATTGCAGAACATCATTTCTTCGAATTATGGGCCAGCAAGGCAATCAGCGATTTTATTCTCATCATTTTGACCATAATCATGTTAACATCAGCAGTAGGTGTATTTTCATTTTTATATGTTCCTTTTATCTGGTGATTATGTGTGCTACTGAATAGCCTGGTACTAGTGTTGGTTGCATGTTGTATCAGTGCATGTCATGGCAGTGTTGCCTGGTACTAGTATTGGTTGCATGTTGTTTCAGTGCATGTCATGGCAGTGTAGCCTGGTACTAGTGTTGGTTGCATGTTGTTTCAGTGCATGTCATGGCAGTGTAGCCTGGTACTAGTTTTGGTTGTATGTTGTATCAGTGCATGTCATGGCAGTGTTGCCTGGTACTAGTGTTGGTTGCATGTTGTTTCAGTGCATGTAATGGCAGTGTTGCCTGGTACTAGTGTTGGTTGTATGTTGTATCAGTGCATGTCATGGCAGTGTTGCCTGGTACTAGTATTGGTTGTATGTTGTTTCAGTGCATGTCGTGGCAGTGTAGCCTGGTACTAGTATTGGTTGTATGTTGTTTCAGTGCATGTCGTGGCAGTGTAGCCTGGTACTAGTGTTGGTTGCATGTTGTATCAGTGCATGTCGTGGCAGTGTAGCCTGGTACTAGTGTTGGTTGCATGTTGTATCAGTGCATGTCATGGCAGTGTTGCCTGGTACTAGTGTTGGTTGCATGTTGTTTCAGTGCATGTCGTGGCAGTGTAGCCTGGTACTAGTATTGGTTGCATGTTGTTTCAGTGCATGTCATGGCAGTGTAGCCTGGTACCTTGGTGTGTCTACATGATCCTATACATGGTGTATGAGGCGGTGCTGATGGCATACCACTTCGCTGCAGTCCATAGTCTCCCAGAAGCGCCCATATTGGATCAGTTAAGCTGGCAGGTTGGTACATTTGTCATCTCTTGGATATTTTTGATATGGCATGTAATTATAACAGTGTGTGTGTAAAACAGTATTATTGTAATAAGACACCTCCCACTGTGCTCCATAACGTTTTAAGACACCTTCCATATAATTATGTGGCAATAGATATATACAAAAATGTAAAATTGTATGATTATGCCATATTGTATGTTGGTCTTTGCCTTTTCAGGGGCAGGCGATACTTGCAACTGCTGTTTGGCTGATCTCGGCTATTTTCTATGTTAGTATATTTCTTGTTTGAAGAAATAAGGTATTAATGTAATAAGGTATTAATGTAATAAGGTATTAAGGTATTAATGTAATAAGGCAATAAGGTATTAAGGTAATAAGGCAATAAGATATTAAGGTAATAAGATATTAAGGTAATAAGGTATTAATGTAATAAGGCACTAAGGTAATAAGGTATTAAGGTATTAATGTAATAAGGCATTAAGGTAATAAGGTAATATGGCATTAAGGTAATAAGGTAGTAAGGTAATATGGCAATAAGGTATTTAGGTAATAAGGTATTAAGGTAATAAGGCAATAAGGTAATAAGGTAACAAGGTATTAAGGTAATAAGGTATTAATGTAATAAGGCATTAAGGTAATAAGGCAATAAGGTAATAAGGTATTCTGTCTACTTAAGAAATATCAAGATCAATAGCATTGTAAGACGTGAGTATGGACACTTGCATTTGGGAATGAAAATAACTGCAAATGAAGTTTGTTTATATTTTGTTTTATTTGGTTTCAGATTGCTGGGGTGTGGATAGTGGCTTTATTCTATAAGGAGATGAAATTCCTTTTGAAACAAAGTAATAAAAAGAAGTTAAATATACCTCTAAAAATGAATTACAATGGGAAAAATAAAATGGAACTGTAACTGATGTTATTCTTTAATTGAAAAGATATATATATATATATATATATATATATATATATATATATATATATATATATATATATATATATATATATATATATATATATATATATATATACGCTAATTAAAAAGGAATGAGCAATAGGAGAGATAAAATAAATTGCAATTATATTTTAAAGTTCATTATCAAAGAAAGATATTAAAACAGAAAATAGTATTTATGCATATCTTGGTAATATTATGAGTGCCGTGTGCACATCCGGTTTATGAACCAATCTTAGCAACCGAGATAATGGTGGGAGACAAGGGCAATTATTTTGACCAATAAGAGAGCAGCTAATCAACAATTACGAGAAGTGTCCATAGTGACAATGGTGGGAAGTGGCTATCCATGTGTCTATATTTCAACATCGTATAGCATTATACAGATGGTTCCTCAGAATAAATAATAGAGAAAAATCATTAACCAGCTGAGGAAAAAATGATAACAATAATTATTTAGTGATAATGGTAGAAGGTTTAAGTTAATTGACAACATGGTCTAGTTTATCATAAGAGCATAAATTTATATAATATATCAGGATCTCACAGATCAATACCTTTCCAATATGATATGATTTGTCCCAATATTTACATGGAGATGTGACTCTATTGACTTATTTTACAGATTATTTCATTCATTTTACAGATTATTTAATTAAATATCAACATCAAACATTACTTGTTTTTGTGTTCCTTTATTCCCCTAGAGTAAAGTGGCGGTTTCAAAAAGCGGAAGAAAGCAGACGGGAAAATGTGGGTGTTCATAATGAGTTCTGAAGTCTACGCAACTTTATCGCAAATCGAACGCAACTTGAACGTTTTTTTTCATTTCTCCTTTTACATTCCTTCCTTTAGAGTCCAGAGCAGTGAGGGAATGACTATTTTGGTCCGAAAAAAATTGTCAATATGTTAAAATCTTTGGGCAGAGGAGATGTTTCATTATGAATGTGTACTGACTGTGTTCGGTGCTGTACGCCTCGTCCTGTATTTGTGCGAAAAAAGTACAAAGACACGAATTAGGAACAGAGTTGGTCAGCATAAGATACGAACAGAAGTCGAACGTCAGTATTGGTCAGCTTCTCATTTTTGTTCTGTCCGAACTACATCCGTGTCCGTGTATAATCGTATTTGTACACTTTCTGTGCGTGTTTCCTTCTGAATACTTTCACTCTGCCTGTTCACTAAAGTGAGACCGTGCCTTAAGTAATTTGTAAGTCTGAATGATACCGTTAAAGCTTTCATGACAGAGTTCACAGACAATTTTAAAGAGATTTGGTGTATGTTTAAATGATATCTGATCATGAAACAGTGATGCAAACAAGCTATCTTCCTGAAATCAACCAAATTACACGTGCCATGATAATTGTATTTTTTTTAAAGTGCCAAGTACTGTGCAGTACTCGTGTCCTCTGTTGTGGTCCGCAAGGGTGTGGTCCGCAAGGGTGTTTGATAAGAGAGTGCAATCTCGCTGTTGCGTTCTTACCTTGCCCTCTGGTGGACGCTAGACCAGTCTCCACTTCAGTTTTATTTTGCAAGTTTATGCAATGTTTTGCGCAATATGTATGTTAGGAATAGAGTTGTTTTCACTCAATTTTTATCAGAATTATGTTAGATATGAAATATTACCCACAATATGCCTATATTTCTGTATTAGAGCTTTGCTTTCAACATCGGCAATTTGACCTAATTAATGACCTAATTATTGAGGTCCCACTAGGTTTTGTACAAAGGGGCCTACATGGGTGAAATACAGATATTTTTAGCCAGCATGATTATTAAGAGATAGCTGCATAAATAAGAGATAGCTGCATAAATAAGAGTAATAAGAGATAGCTGCATAAATAAGAGATAGCTGCATAACTAAGAGATAGCTGCATGAATAAGAGATAGTTGCATGAATAAGAGATAGTTGCATAAATAAGAGTAATAAGAGATAGCTGCATAAATAAGAGATAGCTGCATAAATAAGAGATAGCTGCATAACTAAGAGATAGCTGCATGAATAAGAGATAGCTGCATGAATAAGAGATAGTTGCATAAATAAGAGATAGCTGCATAAATAAGATATACCTGCATAAATAAGAGATTGCTACAATAGCAAGAGGTAGCTGCATAAATAAGATATAGCTGCATAAATAAGAGATTGCTACAACAGCAAGAGGTAGCTGCATAAATAAGAGATAGCTGCATTAATAAGAAATAGCTGCATAAATAAGAGATAGCTGCATAAACAAGAGATAGCTACATGAATAAGAGATAGCTGCATAAATAAGAGATAGCTGCATGAATAAGAGATAGCTGCATGAATAAGAGATAGCTGCATAAATAAGATATACCTGCATAAATAAGAGATTGCTACAATAGCAAGAGGTAGCTGCATAAATAAGATATAGCTGCATAAATAAGAGATTGCTACAACAGCAAGAGGTAGCTGCATAAATAAGAGATAGCTGCATTAATAAGAGATAGCTGCATAAATAAGAGATAGCTGCATAAATAAGAGATAGCTACATGAATAAGAGATAGCTGCATAAATAAGAGATAGCTGCATGAATAAGAGATAGCTGCATGAATAAGAGATAGCTGCATGAATAAGAGATAACTGCATAAATAAGAGATAGCTAATAAGAGATAGCTGTTGGGAGGGGTTTCGATAATTCACATGTGCAGCTCTCTCTCACATGTGCAGCTATTTCTCACTTATGCATCTATTTCTCACATATGCAGCTATCTCTCTGTTGTAGCTATTTCTCACATATGCATCTATTTCTCACACATGCAGCTATCTCTCTGTTGTAGCTATCTCTTAATTTGCAGCTATTTCTCACATATGTAGCTATCTCTCACATTTGCAGCTATTTCGCACATATGCAGCTATCTCTCACTTATGCAGCTGTCTCTCACTTATCCAGTTGTCTCTCACTTTTGTATCCATCTCTGATTTGTGCAGCAATCTCAACTGTGGATGCAGTTGTCTTATCTCACGATTGTGAAAAACAATGTGAGATAGTGAGATAGGTGCACAAGTGAGATATAGCTGCACAAGTGAGAGATTGCTACAACAGCAAGAAATAGCTGCATAAATAAGAGATAGCTGCATAAATAAGAGATAACTGCATAAATAAGAGATAACTGCATAAATAAGAGATTGCTACAACAGCTAGAGATAGCTGCATAAATAAGAGATAGATGCATGAATAAGAGATATCTACAACAGTGAGAGATAGCTGTATAATTGACTGAGAGATAGCTGCATTGAGACATGAAAAATAGCTGCACAAAGTGAGAGATAGTTACAACAAGTGAGGAATAGTTACAACAATGAGATAGCTGCAACGTTGAGAGATAGCTGTAACAGTCAGAGACAGTTACAACAGGGAGGGATAGTTACAATGGTGAATGAAACACAGTTACAACAGTGAGATACAACTGCATAAATGACAGATAGCTGCAAAAGTGACAGACATCTGCATAAGTTAAAGGTAGCTGCATAAATTAAAGATAATTACAGCAGCGAGAGACAGTTATAGCAGTAAGATATAGCAGCACAAGTGAGAGACAGCTGCATAGGTGAGATAACTGCAAAGTGAGAGATAGTTACAAAAATGAGAGATAGCTGCACAAGTGAGAGGTAGTAACACCATAGATAGATAGCTGCGCAAGTAACAGCTGCATAAGTGAGAGATAGTTGCACATGTAAGTGACGCCTGCATCTGTGAGAGATAATTAAAACAGCGAGAGACAGTCATAGCAGTAAGATATAGCAGGACAAGTGAGAGACAGCTGCATAAGTGCGAGATAGCTACGGCTGTAGCTACAACAGTGACAGTAAGCATGCATTCCCAGCAAAAGGCACTTGTCTAAAACTAAAACTACTCTGCCAATGTCTAAAACTAAAACTAAGTCTGCCAATCCCCATTCCCTGTAAATTATGGATGGTTCCTAAGTGCCGATAGGTCCTCCACAACAAGATATTGTAACTCAACCTAATTTATTACTTCCACGGAGCGAACTAGACAGTAATAACATGTCCATATATATGGACAGTAAACCAGCTCGCAGGTGCCCGTATGCCTTTGCCCGGAATTCCGGTCACACGTCACTGGAACTTGCGGTTGTTGTTTAGGGTTTCCCTGTTCTATATTTATGTCAACCAATCAGAGCAAACCCTCCATAATAGTGACATTATTCGCCTGCTGCACAAACCCATTGCAACGAGATGTCCTTGATAGTCCTATTATATAATGGACTGCATAGTCTAGGAGCGAACGGTCGACCCTATTATTTTTAGCAGTGGACATCTGAAACAAACATTCAACTAGGAAAGCGTGAATTGTATTATCACTCATTTTATTATTTTTTCATCTTAATGTCAACATATCAATTAATGCGCTGCATTATAATCTTGCTTAAACTTCTCTTAATGCTATCGTGCCAAAAGAAACCATTCACTGATTCATTAAACAAACAAAATACTCGCATAATGTTCCATTATTTTTTGTTTATCGTTTAACATATTGAGTGATATTGTACAGAATCTGGGCAGCAATATAAATGGTGGCCCAGAACAAGAAAACAAGCAAAAGAAATGGTTCAGTATAAGTTGATTGTATGAAAATTATCACGCGTCCTTTGGAGACTGGGATTAACCTATAAAATGATGTCATGTTATATGAAGTGACTCTTATTGGTCTATACAATAAGACTGGGTGTGGTTTTTAATGACATCATGACTATTGCTATGACGATTCGAATAATCACGTGACTGAATAATTAATGAGCAGTCAATTTGAAGGCAGATATTGAGCGTAAGCGCTGGGCCAGTATCAGAACGAGAAGGCTTAGCAATCACTACGATTATGAGACGATATCACAGGCTGGATTGTGGGACAACACGCAGAGTAAAATGTGTCTACTACGTCATCATTGCTAAATTGATATAAATAACTAACACAGGATACCTGTTGTAGCTCCTATCAAATATTGTAAAAATATATTTGTGTAGGGGTGCCAACTTTTAATTTTATTTACAATTTCAAAATTGTGTTGATCATATTAAAAGTATTCATACTCTTATCAATAGCTGACGGTAACCTTAGCCCAGAAGACAGATATGTAAATAATAATAATGACAATGACATGCTCAGCTGTTGGACCTCCTTCTTTGACTGCCTTCCTGATTTCAAATTACCAGCACGGTTGGCATGTCTAAGTGGAGCATGACAAAGAAAAGCAATGTCTTCTAAGAGCCAAGGGCTGCTCCACAAATATTGTTAGAAGTTATAAGCTATATGGCTATTTTGGCAAATAAAGATATTTTTAAAACAAAAATAATGGCTACTTCTCGTTGAGCTGAATATTCCCTGACGGTTTGGGCTTAGTATGGCAGTTAGTGGAGACCAAGGACTTTTATTCGTGTGAACTGAATGTTCAGACTGGGACTAGAGCGACTATTTATGAAAAAAACATAAAAACCATAAACCATTAAAATGGTTTCGTGGCAAAAGTTATTATATCATTATTATGCATTATTATGCAAAAGTTATTATATATATATTTATAGATTTTTCACTTTTATATTATTTTTCATGGTACACAGGCACATTACAAGGTGCTGAAGTTATCCTTCCTTTGGACACCGGACTCACAAACCCCTCTCACTCCATAACTGTAAATATGACAAGAATGTATAAATATCTATCAAATTATATTTAGTACGAAACAAATACCAAAATCAAGTATATTACTGAAATATAGATAATGAGTATGGACATTTAGGTTCATACCAGGATTTATATTAGGACCATATTGTAAAACATATCCAACTGAATTTATGTACACTGTATAGGTATTTTGATTTATCCCCGGAATTATACCAAGATTTAGAACAGGATTTATGTTGTGATATGTAAGGATACGATACATATATGAGGATTTATAATAGGACTTATATATCTGGATCAATACTAGGATTTATACTCGGGGTTATATTGGGATTTCCTATAGGATTTAATGCTAGGATTTCTGCGTGGTGGGTACCTTTGTCGCTGCCCTGTGGACTATGGTGTGTCTGATGGAGAGTTGGTTGATATCTCGGCTATAACCACCGCCTATCACAGTAACACAAGGCACCCCCTGACTCACCACCTGCTCCAGCACATAATAATCCCGCTCGTATAGACCTGCGTGGTATAAGCACATATTAAATATATACCACTCTTATTATATAGGAATATTCTCAGGAGCGTTGATATCAAAGTACATTTTAAGTATCCTTATGGTCAACACCCAATCACAGTTCATCTAAATAACATCAAAACAGCATTAATATCTTAATGTGCGATATCAATTCATTTACCAGAAAAGTAATCCAATATAAAAACCAAACAAACATCTTGGTATTGATGTATACCACAGATATTACCTACCTGTGTCTGTGAGGTTTAGCATATTGATGTTTACCACAGATATTACCTACCTCTGTCTGTGAGGTTTAACCTATTGATGTATACCACAGATATTACCTACCTCTGTCTGTGAGGTTTATCATATTGATGTATACCACAGATATTACCTACCTCTGTCTGTGAGGTTTAGACTATTGATGTATACCACAGATATTGCCTACCTCTGTCTGTGAGGCTTAGCCTATTGATGTATACCACAGATATTGCCTACCTCTGTCTGTGAGGCTTAGCATATTGATGTATACCACAGATATTACCTACCTTTGTAGCCTAAAGGGTTAACCCGTTATCCTTGTAAATCTGTGACCGGGTGGGTTGTCATGTCAAGGACCTGCGGCATGACAATTCAGTGAGGCAGCACTATATCTGCTACAAGTAGGTCTCATCACAAAATGACTGGAATAATGTTGAAAGTGATGTAAAACCCCAAAGAAACAAGAAAACAAAACCTACCTCTGTCTGTGAGGTTTAGCCTATTGATGTTTACCACAGATATTACCTACCTCTGTCTGTGAGGTTTAGCCAATTGATGTATACCACAGATATTACCTACCTCTGTCTGTGAGGTTTAGCCAATTGATGTTTACCACAGATATTACCTACCTGTGTCTGTGAGGTTTAGACTATTGATGTATACCACAGATATTACCTACCTCTGTCTGTGAGGTTTAGCCAATTGATGTTTACCACAGATATTACCTACCTCTGTCTGTGAGGTTTAGACTATTGATGTATACCACAGATATTACCTACCTCTGTCTGTGAGGTTTAGCCAATTGATGTATACCACAGATATTACCTACCTCTGTCTTTGAGGTTTAGCCTATTGATGTTTACCACAGATATTACCTACCTGTGTCTGTGAGGTTTAGCCAATTGATGTTTACCACAGATATTACCTACCTCTGTCTGTGAGGTTTAGCCTATTGATGTTTACCACATATATTGCCTACCTCTGTCTGTGAGGTTTAGCCTATTGATGTTTACCACAGATATTACCTACCTCTGTCTGTGAGGTTTAGGCTATTGATGTTTACCACAGATATTACCTACCTCTGTCTGTGAGGTTTAGACTATTGATGTATACCACAGATATTACCTACCTCTGTCTTTGAGGTTTAGCCTATTGATGTTTACCACAGATATTACCTACCTGTGTCTGTGAGGTTTAGCCAATTGATGTTTACCACAGATATTACCTACCTCTGTCTGTGAGGTTTAGCCTATTGATGTTTACCACATATATTGCCTACCTCTGTCTGTGAGGTTTAGCCTATTGATGTTTACCACAGATATTACCTATCTCTGTCTGTGAGGTTTAGACTATTGATGTATACCACAGATATTACCTACCTCTGTCTGTGAGGTTTAGCCTATTGATGTATACCACAGATATTACCTATCTCTGTCTGTGAGGTTTATCATATTGATGTTTACCACAGATATTACCTACCTCTGTCTGTGAGGTTTAGGCTATTGATGTATACCACAGATATTACCTACCTCTGTCTGTGAGGTTTAGGCTATTGATGTATACCACAGATATTACCTATCTCTGTCTGTGAGGTTTATCATATTGATGTTTACCACAGATATTACCTACCTCTGTCTGTGAGGTTTAGGCTATTGATGTATACCACAGATATTACCTACCTCTGTCTGTGAGGTTTAGACTATTGATGTATACCACAGATATTACCTACCTCTGTCTGTGAGGTTTAGCATATTGATGTATACCACAGATATTACCTACCTCTGTCTGTGAGGTTTAGACTATTGATGTATACCACAGATATTGCCTACCTCTGTCTGTGAGGCTTAGCATATTGATGTATACCACAGATATTACCTACCTCTGTAGCCTAAAGGGTTAACCCGTTATCCTTGTAAATATATGACCGGGTGGGTTGTCATGTCAAGGACCTGCGACATGACAATTCAGTGAGGCAGCACTATATCTGCTACAAGTAGGTCTCATCACAAAATGACTGGAATAATGGTGAAAGTGATGTAAAACCCCAAAGAAACAAAAAACAAAACCTACCTCTGTCTGTGAGGTTTAGCCTATTGATGTCTACCACAGATATTACCTACCTCTGTCTGTGAGGTTTACCATATTGATGTTTACCACAGATATTACCTACCTCTGTCTGTGAGGTTTACCATATTGATGTTTACCACAGATATTACCTACCTCTGTCTGTGAGGTTTACCATATCGATGTTTACCACAGATATTGCCTACCTCTGTCTGTGAGGTTTAGCCTGCCAAGTTCATCTAGATGATGTGGGTCAACCCCTGCATCGTACAGTACTAGGTCTGGGCGGAAACTGCCCAATATCAGCGGAAGATGGGTCTTAAGTAGGTTCATGTAGCCTACGTCCTGAATGCAAACATCAATGTGTTCTTGTATCTAAACTTTAGTGTTTTCTACTAACTCACATACAGTTGCCACGTTATAAGTTAGAGATCTCAAAACGATATTCAGCAGAAGGAATATCGACAACACTCAAAATGTATATTTGTATACGACTCATTTTAACAAGAAAAAAAACAAGTAAAAATAGAATCTAAAATTGATTTCCAGTTACTAAAGTGTGACTCACATCCAGTCCGATGTCTAAGCCAATGTCTATATCACTTTGTTGCTTTGCATAGGGGAAGTTGTTTTCACAGTGCATTGAAAACGTGAATATATTGTCGTCATCCTTGAATGTAAAAGCTGTACCATCTCCCTAGAATCAAACAAAAAATCGCGGGTCGGTGAAGTCATAATTTGATGTAACAGCAAGAGGCTTCACTGTCAGAAGTAACTCTAAATTATCAGTATTTTCTGTATTTTTACATCAATTTCTATTGGACCTGAAACAACAATATAAAATAACATTATATTGCTGTCATATAACAGCTATTACTGTGCTGTAAATCATAATAACATGGAATATTTCCGGATTGTGTACACTTTGAATGATAGAGTTAATGCCTTTCATTTGTCCATAACCTTTATACCAGAGCATTTTTTGACATAATAATTCCTGCGAATAAAAATGGTATTCAAAGCTGTGACATAGAGACTAGAAATATTAAGCAAAACTGTGGTATAAAATAATCAGATTACATTTCACAGATCACATTATTGATATATCATTTGATACGGTAAAGTATGGGCCTCATGATCAGTTTATTTACCTGGTGGACATCCAGATCTACGATGAGGACCTTCTGGGCCAGACCTTGACTGGTGCAATACTTAGCGGCGATAGCGAGGTCATTGATAAGACAAAACCCTGAGCCGTAGTCAGGGAAGGCGTGATGTGTGCCCCCGGCTGTACTGCACGCCATCCCGCGCTCCACTGCAAGCTCACACGCCAAAACCGTCCCTCCTAGGGCAAAAAGGGTGACAAAATATACTGGCCTGACGTCTGAGGAAAGCTACAAGAGACGGTTATTATGGAAACACTTGATAATTGTTAGATGATGATTTTGATTTGTCCAGCACAATATATATGGAAGTGTGGTAGTGTTGCAGTATTCTGATAATTTAGAATAAAAAAACATATATACATCATAGGTGTCCAAAGGTAAAAACGGATTTTTAAGCATGTTAAGGGAATGTCACCTTTATATAGAGAATATAATAGTCTGCATGGGGAGGGACACTGATAGGATACGTCTATAAGACGGCCTGTGCGTGAGTGTCATTTTCACGATCACCATTATAAGTCCATGAAACAACTAGAAACCTGCCCTTACAATGTACACTGAATTAATATACATTTTTAAGGATGTAATTCATGTGCATTGGATGTACTTGTATCAATCCCTATTCCACACCTGCTTCTAGTCGGCATCGTCTGGACAAACCCTCATTCCATTTGAAACCCGTTCTTCTTTGTTCTTTTTCTGATGTTCTCCCATTGAAAAACTTGTGCACATACCCAGGGGTGTGGACCAGCTGTGTGGCCTCCACGCTTATCTCATTTGGCTCTATAACCTACAATGTATGAAGTCAGATGTTTGCAAGCTTATTGATACATTCCACCAGGGACTTACACAAAACTCTTGTAATAACATTGTATATAGTCTCAAATTATGAATGGTCAACATCCAGATAAATCAGCAAATATATTAAACCTGTTTCATGGATATGATGTTATCCCGGCGCAGATATTTCATGACGCCGTGGAACTTCTTCATGGCAAACCTATGATTCGGTTGTAAGTCAGAGACGTAACCATGGTGATGAACAATGGGGACACCAGTAATGTCGCCTCTCTTCACCTGCTCCAAGAAATACAACATCCAGATATCAAAGAAACAGAGATTCTGTCAGACTCTGCAATGGATGAGAGGAATAGGATTATAGAGGAAAGAACAAAGGGTGCCATCCTTAGATGTAAAGTTAGGTGGTATGAGGAGGGTGAGAAATCTAATAAATATTTCTTGAACCTTGAGAAACGCAATTACAACAACAAAGTTATTAGCAAGCTGAAACTACCTAATGGCAAAACCACCTCTGATAAACATGAAATTTTATCTGAGCAGAAAAGATTCTATTAGACTCTATATTCTAGCAAAGTTAGACTAGAAGAGAATGACAAGAAATATGATATTTTATTCCAAAGTAATGAGGATACTAAAAAACTGAATCGGGAACAAAAAGACGAGCTAGGTGAAAGGCTAACTGAAGCTGAAATTTTAGCATTTAAGTCAACAAAAAACTACAAATCCCCAGTAAGTGACGGCTTCACAGCCGAGTTTTATAAAGTATTTTGGCTAGATATAAAATTTCTCATGGACAGCATAAACTTTTTTTAAAGGGAGAATTGTCAATTACACAAAAAACCGGTATAATCACACTATTACCAAAAAAAGGAAAAGACACTTTTTCGCTAAAAAACTGGAGACCTATCTCGATGCTCAATCAAGATTATAAGCTGATTGCAAAATGCATAGCCACTCGCATAAAAAGTACCTCAAAGAAATAATTCACCAAGACCAAACAGGCTTCATAAAAGACCGTTACATTGGGGAAAACATAAACAAAATACTAAGTATCATGGAATTGTCTGAAGAAGATATAGAAGCCGTCATTGTCTTAATAGATTTTGAGAAGGCATTTGATTCTCTGGAATGGGGGTTCATTCAAAGAACATTGAGATTCTTTAATTTTGGGAATTTCATAGAAAAATGTACAAAGGTTCGAATAGTTGCATAATAAATAATGGGAAAACATAAACCACACTTTTGACCTTTTTGACAATTTTGAGAAAGTCTCTGGTTTAAAAGTAAACTGACAAAACAAATATTTCCGATAGGTGCTCTTGTCAACTGTAGAACAGTATTATACATAGGCAGACCAGTTAGATGGGCTAGTGAATCTGTTAAGCTTCTAGGTATTCACATTTCACATGATAAGAAAAAGCACATTGACAGGAATCAGGCAGTACTATACCTGTCAGTACATACAAGCATTTCTGTTTTCCCATCGTTCATCTTCATCTTGTTTGATATAAGGAAGTATCTGACCTCATTGGCACACTCATTCAGTTTGTGTCTGCTTATATCAACTTGATGGGGGGAAAGTGTGGTCCACAGGGATTTAGATCTGGGTATCATCAGCATAAATATGATAGCTCAGACCATATTTGGCTAAAATATCAGATAGGGGTGTCATATAAATGGTGAATAATATGGGACCTAGGACTGAGCCCTGTGGGACCCCATATTTTATGGACTTGAGACAGGACCTATGAGTCCCTACCTTCACACACTGGTCTATAGGTCTATAATAGGTCTATAATTTTTCTCAACCAGTTCAAGGCCAAGTTTCTTCAGCTGGGGTGTTATGATGGCTATTTTCATATTTTCAGATAATGCTGATTCCAACAGTGATTTATTTATGATGGAAGTAATTGTTGATAAGAGGTCATCTAAGAGGTCAATTAGGAGCCAAGTCGGGACAGGATCCAGCTCACATGACTTCTTTGCAGACCTCTTCACTAATTTTCGAACATCATCTATGGTTAGAGGGGTGAACCTCTCAAGCCATGATGTACCTGTTGCACTCTCATTGTTCGCAGTGTCACCTGGTAGCGAAACTGGGCAGGGTGGAGCTTTATCAATGTCCAGGCGAATTCTTTATATTTTTTCAAGAAAGAAGGTATTGAACTTCTCAGCTTGAGTGACCTCACAGTCAGATTGGGGCATTGGTATATCCTTTTTCTTGTGCATGACTGTATCAATGACTCTGAAAGGTTTTTTAGGGTCATGCCTGTTTTCCTCGACCAAGTTGGAGAAATATGCAGATTGAGATGATTTCAACATGGAATTGTATTTATTTCTCTGAGAGTTATACATTTCCTTATCAGTGTGAGAACCAGTCCTGTTCATTTTCCTCTCAAGCCTCCTCTTGAGAGACCTTTCCAGCTTTAATTGATCACTCATCCAAGGTACAGGTTTGCGCTGAGTGACTTTGGCAAACTTGATAGGAGCATGTTTATCCATGAGTGATGTGAGTTCCTTGTCATAGTAATTCACCATGTCATTTAAGGATAAGTTTTCCCATGCTGAATTTGTACCATTTAGGGATTTGATGTCATTCTTTAGGCACTGAAGATCTAGACCCTTAAAGTTCCTGTACTTGATTGATTTTTTGGGGGGTTTGGGGGGTGAGATACCTAGGTATAGCTTAATCATTTTATGATCAGATATATACTCATCCACCAGGTGGCTATTGAGGAACTTGTTCCCCTTGAAGGTAATGATTAGATCAAGGGTGTTCCCTAGCTTGTGGGTCGGTTCATGTTCGGTAGATAGAATGCCATTGAACTTTATGACATCAGGTTTATTTGGTTTATTGACATAGAAGTTGTAGTAGTCACCTATTAGTAAGAAGATGACCTCATGACTGAATGACCCATAGTGTGCCACCAGCTGTGTGAACTCATCATAGAACTCAGAGTAGGTATACCTGTTCCGGTCTGAAGGTTCAGGTCTGTAGATCGTTACAAAGGTGAACTTCTTGCCTTTGATTAGAAGTGATGCTTCTAGAGGCTCCATTGTTTTTACCTTGGGTTGGTTCAACCTGCTGGTTTCAAAAAGGAAAATTCAACGTGGTGTAGTAAACCCAGGCCTCCGCCCGAGCGTCCAATGCGAGGGAATGAGTGAAATTTGAGGGAACCCTCCTCAAGTTCATTTCTGACCCTCTCTTCGTTAGTGTCTTGTAGCCATGTTTCTGTTATAAACAGGGCATCCAGGTTATTCTTGGAGAAGTAGTCTTTCACGAGTGGACCTTGCCCGAGATGCTCTCGACATTACATGAACCAATTTGGAGTTGGTTGCTAGGTTTGTATTGACTGACTGAGTGTCATCGATTGTGGCGCCATCTGTAATTCCATTGTACAGTGGAGCACGTGTTGAGCCGGGCGGCGACCTTGTTTCCCTAGCAACGCTTCCCGACAACTTGCACTTGTTGCCCTCACGTCTGCAATTGTTGGCCTTTCTGATCTCTCTCAGATATCATATATATCCATACATGTCTATACATGTGCAATCCGTATCCCACAATACCCCCTAACCCATTCTGGGGAGAAGTCATGCTAAGCTGGGCAAAATACAGTAACAATACCCCAGAAACTATGCAGGAAATTTCAAGCCAAAGCCTGTGGTACAACAGTCATATTAAATTGGGAAATAAGGTACTTTTTTGGAAAAAGTGGTATAATGCAAACATCAGGAAAGTGATAGATTTGTTAAACGAAAATGGTAATTTCTTACAGGCAGATGAACTAAGTACAAAATTTAATACAAATGTAAATTACCTTCATTTCCTTAGCATAACAAGGGCCATCCCCGTTGCATGGAAACAGACAATTAATGAAAATGAGGATAGATTGCATGGAACAAAAACAAAGCTGGACATTATGTTACATGATAAAGTAAGCAAAAAAGTGTTTGACTCCATGCTTTTACCCCCGATCAAAGAGAATAATTGCTTACACACACTTAGCCAGAAATGGGGATTGGACCTGGGCAATCAAACTCTGGATGCAACATTTCTATACAACTGCTTTGGTAAATTATATGCAGAAACCATCTCCACTCAAATAAGAAATTTCCAATTTAAACTTTTGCACAGAAAATCTTATGTGGTCGGTTTGTGTGTGACTTATAAGCTTTCTGAATGGAGAGTATTAAGTCAACAAGTGGTAATAACAGATGAGAAATGCTTGGTCGACCAACATGTTAGATCAAAATAAACAAATTAAACCTAAGATTATGCTGATTACTGCTTTTTGTAATGTTTGTGAACATTTCCCCGAAATTGCCTCATAAATGATAATTGAAATCCTTTTCAACTGAGAGCAGACTTGAGCAAACAATAATTTTGACGAATCAGAATGCGTGTTACCAATACCTCTTATGGGGTATTGAAGTTAAATATTAAATTTGTTATCTTGATTTTCATTGGCTGATATTATTAATATTAATCAAACTCCACCAGAGGGCGACTTGGTGAACCTATCACCTCTGTACAAGGTGCCTTTTGGTGCTGGCTCAGCACATCCACCAATTTTCATGCAACTGTCCGTCTTACTTATTTTTATTTCTTAGATTGTACTCATATTGGTAAAATATATATTTCACCCTAAATACAAAAGTTTGTGCATATAGAAACAACTATTAAGTGAAATAAAACTTGGAACTACTTTCTCAATCGGAGGAGCCATTTTCTAGGGGGGTGATAAGGCGGAACCACAACAAAGATGGCCGCTTTGTTTATACAGTTCGCCGATCTTTCACCTATTATCGCTCAAACGCTAGAGAGCACCTTCTTTTCACCACTTCCGGGAGTAATGTTTGATGCGGTCAATTATACATATTTTCGCCCATGTAAACAAGGCCTTTAAACTGTGTTTTCAAGTAAAATAATCATCAAGAGACATTAATAATACATGCAAACTGTGAATAATAGTTTGTTTACTCAACGGGACATACAAAAATGTTTTAATATCGAACATTTCCCCATTGAATGTGCATTTGAAATATTCTCTGTTTTGTTCAACGACTTAAATTCAATATGGCGGCCAGTAAGCAGGAAGTTCATGTTCTGCACATGCTCAGTTCAAAGAACAGCAGAAGGGTTGTGAACTGTATAATTTGAATTCTTTTAATCTGTTATCCTTTTGGTTAAACTAACCAACACAAAATGTTCAAATGTTAAGAAATGAACTCTAATGCATCTCAAGGAAACTTCATATTTGATATTAAGAGATGTTAACATGCCAATCACATTTACAACACAATGACAGTTCTTGAGCACATGGCCAGTAAAAGTAGTACCGGAGGAATATTAATCTGGGTTGGCCAGAGGTAATAGTTTGCGTGTGCCTCTGGTGGACAGTGTGAATATTAATATATAATTATCGTGATGTATAATTATATTCAAATGGCAGCCTCCTTGACAAATCAGTGATAGCTATTAATTTTTTGAGAAAAAAATCATAACAAAACAGAAAAAGATCTGAGCTTAGAAAGTGGAAAACAGACAGAATTGGTCCCCTGAAAATACATCTTTCCTGCTAAGAGCTAAGAACTCCAAACACTATAGATTTAGAAGGAAGAAGATCAAAGGAAGCATTCTTTCGAGACGCTTCTGTAACTTCTGTAATGCCTCAGTCACATTTGCACCGGGCACCGGCTGGGAAGTAAGAATCGGCCGACTTCACAATCTGCCGGGCGCCGGGGAGTTTATCAGCAACAATCTGAGATATGCCATAGCTGTGGTCACATTATTAAAGGGCACCGCACGGCGCGTGCAAGATTGAATGGCACAGACGTCTGCAGGATGTCTTTACGACGTCTGGGTAGGCCTAAAAAAAAATTTAATCCTATTTTCACCACACGATACCACCGGCAGCCCTAAGATGATCTGCTGATGTCCCTGCGGGAGACTGCCGGGACCCTGCCGTGCACTTTCAGATGATATTTCCTGATAAAACATCGGGAAAATACCGGAAACTTATAAGATGCAGCTAAAAGTTCCCAATGACCCGTCCGACGTCTTAAAGATGCCCAATTGTGGCATATGATCTCCCGGTGCCCGTACAGCAATCTGAACTGTCGGCCGATTTTGTAAAAGATACACATCGTCCGGGCATCTTTACTGAAATCGGCGCAAATGTGACTGAGGCATAACTATTTCATATCATATAAAGTTTGAGCACATGAATATAATTATTTTCTGGAATGTGAGGGTCAGAGAGTGAGAAGGAATAGGGCGAGAAGGAATAGGGCGAGAAGGAATAGTGTGAGAAGGAATAGTGTGAGAAGGAATATGGTGAGAAGGAATTGGGCGAGAAGGAATAGGGTGAGAAGGAATTGTTTTTAGGCTTCTAATATGCACATCAAGACATACAGAATTGAATTGTTTTTTTTACAAATTTAGAAAATATAAAATATAAAGAATAATGACTTTATACAGAAAAGAAAGATCAAATCTTCCTATTGGGTTTCTATGTAGTATAAAAATTGATGGATATTTACTGACGCCACGACAATGTCGCCGCGTGGCGAGAAGAAAACTCCCCTGACTCCCGGCGACGCCAACATAAAAACTACTCGGCGTCGCCGGGTTTCACGCACCAATATTGTCAGTTGACGACAGTTGAATTTCACGTGTCACCTCCTCAGTCATTTGAGTCAGGATATAAGACTGACAAAAACGAGTGTTTTTTTTCACAGCAGTCTTCCACATGAATACTTCAAATGTCTTCATATTTGCATTCTGATTTTTTCAAAGCCATTCTTCTCTTTCATACAGACTTTCAGAGAACTATATTTTAATTATTTATTCTCAAATTCATCTTTTTTCATAACAAGATTTGCATACTTTCACACATCCCCAATTTTACAAAGCCATGTTTTTCTTTCATACATGTTTTTAAAATGAAAATTTAAAAAAAAAATTGAAACTTTAAAAAAAATTGAAATTTAAAAAAGAATTGAAATTTAAAAAAAAAATGATAATATTGTAGAATATTGACAATTTTGAAAATATTGACAATTTTGAAAAAGATTTGATAATTTTTAAAAATATTTGGTAATTTTCAAGAAATTTGGTACTTGTCAAGAACTTTGGTAATTGTCAAGAAATTTAGTAATTGTCAAGAAATTTGATAATTGTCAAGAAATTTGGTAATTGCCAAGAACTTTGGTAATTGTCAAGAACTTTGGTAATTGTCAAGAAATTTAGTAATTGTCAAGAAATTTAGTAATTGTCAAGAAATTTTATCATTTTGAAGAAATTTTATAATTTGATCATTTTCAAAATAATTTGGATAATTTTGAAGAAATTTGGATAAGTTGAAGAAATTTGACAAATTTGAAGATGACAAATTTGAAGAAGTTTGACATATTTGAAGAAATTTTACAAATTTGAAGAAATTTGACGAATTTGAAGAAATTTGACAAATATGAAAAAAATTGAGGAAATTTGAAAAAAATTGAGAAAATTTGAAGAAGTGTGACAAATTTGAAGAAGTTTGACAAATTTGAAGAAATTTGACAAATATGAAAAAATTTAAGGAAATTTGACAAATTTGAAGAAATTTTTGAACAATTTTGAAGAAATTTTTGAACAATTTTGAAGAAGTTTGACAAATTTGAAGAAATTTGACAAATATGAAAAAAATTGAGGAAATTTGACAAATTTGAAGAAATCTTTTAACAATTTTGAAGAAATTTTTGAACAATTTTGAAGAAATTTTTGAACAATTTTGAAGAAGTTTGACAAATTTGAAGAAATTTGACAAATATGAAAAAAATTGAGGAAATTTGACAAATTTGAAGAAATCTTTTAACAATTTTGAAGAAATTTTTGAACAATTTTGAAGAAATTTTTGAACAATTTTGAATAAAATTGAGAATTTTGTAAAAAAAGAATGAGAATTTTGTAAAAAAAAAATGAGAATTTTGTAAAAAATTGTCAATTTTGAATAGAATTCTCATTTATTTTACAAAATTCTCATTTTTTTTTTACAAAATTCTCATTTTTTTTCAAAAGTATCAAATTTTTCAAAATTATCAAATTTTTCAAAATTATCAAATTTTTCAAAATTATCAAATTTTTCAAAATTATCAAATTTTTCAAAATTATAAAAAGATAAATTCGAAATTAAGTTATTGAAAATAAGTTTCCAACTTAGATATGCCAAACAATAATAGAAATCAGTTCTAATAAATGTGGTATGAGAAAAAGATACAAATTGTGAAGACACACACTCGTTTTTTCGGTCTTATATCCTGACATGTATCACATGAAATCTTATATGGGACGAGAAAACTTAAATCATGTCGCCACGACAATGTATTAAATGTTGTTTGGGACGACATCACTAAATTCATGTCGCCACGACAATTGAGAGAAGACGACACGTCAAAAGTTGTATACAGCCCATTACAGGTCGCCATGATTATATATTAAGGATGAGAGGGCGCCGCGACTTGTCCCACCTTTCATTTGAAGTCCCGGCGACGACGGGCGTGGCGTCAAAGAAAAACAGCCACTTTTATATATGTTCTATTTGAACGATATGCACATCGAAACATATCAAATTATTTTTTTTTTGCAAACGTGGGAAAAACATGAAAATATTTTACCTTGTCCAAACCAAGGTTTACATGACACTACTTCATATTGGACACTGTCATTTTTAAATTCCATACTTCAGAATGAGATGTTGAGTTTACGAACCTTTTGAATATGAGCATCTGTATTCAGTAAACCAATATCCAGTCTTGGGCCATCAATGACCGTACTCGACGATAGTAACCTGCTCTGCCTCTGGTTCCAAGATCTTGCTGCATGTAAATGTCTACATACAGACTTGGTAACATGTACAAATGATGCAGCCATCAATGATAGGTGCCGACCAACAATTGTCATCAAGTTACCAGTCACTTTTATGTTAATATTACCTCAGAAACCTTGAAAATCAACACGACATGTGTCTTGTTTGCAATGTTTACGAAGTATATATCTATAAATAGCACAGGCCATGTGGTCGGTGTCCTAATGAATAGTAGTCCCGCATAAAGTGTAAAGTAGGTCATATGTCTCAGGTGTGGTATTCCCCAGTTACGGCTGCTGTCACAGCAGACCAATGTCCTCAATTTTGTGTGAAGCAGGTAGGTGAACCCATCAGCTAATACCATTTATTGCAGTTAATACCACCATAAAACAATTGAATTTATGTCAGTATCAGTCACTGTTATCGCACCTGCAGTGTGGACAGTATATAAACAAGTATAGTCACAGTTTGCTGGGCTTCCCATCCCGGGCTTTCTTGCACCAAATAGCATCTGTTATTAGAAATAATTGCGTCTTTTATTTTCCAAATTACTATTTAATATGTTCACCAAAATTAGTTTGCCAGTCCCACAATTCAAGGTGGAAGACCAAATATGAGATTGTTGTGACTCCAAATATTGACATACAATATCATGGTCATCTGAGTTAAATGTACTGATTTAAACATAACATATATCAGAATAATATCACAAAAGAAACAACATGGCAGTGATTTAATTTGCACACTGACATTGATATTCCCCTACCTTGAGATAAGATATATCTTCAAGATGAATCATTGAAAGAGTGATGTAGATTAGGATCGTTAAGATGGCCTAAGATCGTGGACACAGCCATTGGTGGAATGTTTGCTTAAATATAGGCCACAAGTTCAGGGACATGATGGGTGCTCCTTGAACAATGAATACTTCTATGCGAGTCACATATTCTCTTTGAATGGATATTATAAAAAAACTGGAAAAGCTGAAATTTTAATGTGACCATGGTAACGTTAATTTGTTGCTGCGACAAAAATATTGATGGTTGAAATGGGCGAGATTGTTTGAACAGAAGTTTGTCGTAAATAAACATGTTTTGTACTTGAATGATCAGTACTTTAGAAAAAATAAGAAAATATATTATTTTTTTGTAACAGGCAATGACTTTCAAAAAATGGAACTATCTGTGTTATTCTGTGATCGGTACGATCATGGGAAACGGGTAGTCGTTTCCTGTGGGTTGTAATTCGGTTTTTCTGTGGTCATAATTGTTAAAACAACTGACGCCACTTTGGAGTGTTCGTCATATGCATGCGAAAGATTCAAATTCATGCATGCGTCCCGGCGAATGAATACATATCTAAAAGAAGTGAACAAAAGAAAAGAAGTGCATCATGTAAACAAAGCAGAACGGTCAAAACGAGGTCATCGTGTTTGCCCATCGTTGCATAAAATTATCTCTTTAAAATGCTTCCCAATCGCTAGAACAAGGAATTTTCAGTAAGTTTAGTCCAAATTTGGTGTATAGTGACAGGCAACTGTCCGAAACCGGCAGATAAAACTCGGACATTTTTAACTCGGTCAAACATCTAGCTTGAAGTAATAATGAATGGAGGCGTGACGGCCGTTATATGAGTTATGGCGTCATGGCAACGCATTGTTTTACACAATGGATTTAAAATCCTTTGATCCTATCATAGTTGCCGACTTCAGAATGATGGAAAATTTAATATCTATATTTTTAAATATTAAACTAACCAATATTTTAATGGTGTTTCATAACACACTCTGATTATTATTTTTTTCAAAGAAAAAGTCAGAATAGTTGTTCTTTTTAGGATTACAAACCATCCACTCAAAATGACTTGAAATATGATCTGTTAATTTCTGGTGTGATGGCTTTAATTACTATTGTTCAGAAAAAAGGAAAATAAATATTCCAAACCTCTAATTTTTTATACACGTTTTTAAAAAATATTTTTCTATCCATAGTACTTTTTTGAAACTTTTAAAACAAAATATTGTTTATGATATAGCATTTATAAAATTCTTGTTGTATTATTTTATTGTTATTTTTTGTTGATTTTAAATGATGACATAACATTTCATAAGGCAAAGTATCTATGTCAGCGCATATATTGGCAGGAATATAAATTGCATTTTCTGATAGTATATTTTTTACTGAAAAAAATGGTATATTTTTCTTATCTGCCAATATATGCGCCAATAATTAAAAATAAACTGGAAAGACAAAAATAACAATAAAGTACATGATTTCCTGATAATCTGAGAGGAAAACGGAAATTTTGACTCATTTTCATAAATATGAGATGGATTTGAAAATCTCTTCATAAAATCATCTACGCTTGGAGCAGAGAAATAAAATTTATATCCCCATAATCTGTATGAAAAAACGAACATTTCATTCCCGATATGTTTAACTCTAAATTGTGGTTTTGATCACTTAAAGTAGATTTGATAAAAAAATTACGTCAAAACTTTCATATCTTGCACCTATATGGCGTCATCATAACAATGGGTATGGCGGCAACTACGATGCGCCTTTTGATCTTGCGACGTTGCGCCTCCATTCATTATTACTCCAAGCATCTAGCATACCTTGCTGTACTTTATTTGCATTTGAGCTGAATGTTGTCTCTCACACGTCGTCTTGTAATTCCACTGACTTTCAAAACGTTAAAAGTGTTTATTTGTTTTAACGGCATGAATGTTTGTGTCACTGTCAAATGACGTCAGAAGTGGTGTCGTGACCAACATCACCATGGTATAACTCAATGTGAACTCGTAGACCTCACGGACAGAGCAAGCGCAAGTGATGTCTCCGAGATCAATTTGCATGAATTTTTCTGTTTCCCTCTGGTGACCTCATTTATACATTGTTGTTTATGTAAGTTTTGTTTTGTTTGTTGTAATTTTTGTTTTGTTTATTGTAATTTTTGTTTTGTTTATTGTAGTTTTTGTTTTGTTTGTTATTTTTTCCCATCGTGTTACATGTGGAGCACCACTTTTTCTTGTTTAATATCTTTACTTTAGTGCAATAAACTTGAAGTCATCTCTAAGATTTGAAATGACCATTTGTAACAATCGATTTTTATTATGAATTAAATATTATCATCAGTTCATAGATATAATCAGGTGATGTTGATCAAAGTATTAACAGTGCTTAATGTATCATTTAATTACTAAATACCAATTTGAATATGAATGAATATTTTACTTGAATCCTTAACTTTCTCATTTCAGACATTGTGACAAGTTGAGGATGGCCGATCTTCCACCTTCCTATGAAGAAGTAATTGCTTCAGGTCCTCCAGAATATGATTTTGTGTTGCCCTCTGGTGACCGATATGGAGTGCCATCTAGTGATTATTTAGTGAGAGTAGCTGCAGAGAGGGAGTCTGAAGATCGCCGCAGAAAAGAAGCTGCAGAAATTGCCAAGTCTGTCAAGAGTTGTGTTCCTCATCTCAGATCACACATCCAAGAGGCAACTGAATCTAGGAGAATAGTGCTTGATAAGAAAACAGAATTGGAAGATGCGCTCATATCATGGAAAGAGCAGATAGCTGAAACTGTCGAGCATTTTTTTCAAGATGAAATGAAAAAGCTTAAAAATGCATTTGAAAAAGAAACGAAGCGGCTTGACTCTCACATTAGGATTGTCGAGAACTGTATAAAAAATGGTGAAAGATTATCTAATGCGTCATATTCTCTTCTTAGAACTGGAAATGAAGGTGATGTAACTCAAATGAAAATAAAATTAGAAAAGAATTTCCAAAAAATGAATAACATTAGAGACTCACAAGATAAATACACACTAGTGAGTCATTGCTGGGGCTATACAAAACCGGAAGAGGAAAACATGCTAAGGCGAATAAAAGCTACTCTCGGTCACATGGACGTTCCACTTCCTCAAACAGAAAACTCTCTTAACATCAGTATTGCTGATCTGGAGCAAGACCAGGAGGAACTGGAAACCGATCTTGCAGCTGCTTCCGGTAGAATGCGAGTAGCAGAGTTAGGTGAAGATCATGAGACATACACGAGGCTCGATTATACCTTGTTATACAGTTTCAATACAAAAACATTCAAAGACAAAGCCAGATCGCATCCAATGTCTTTCACAGTGACTTCAAATGATACAGTTATTGTGCCTGATCAGTATAACAAAAAGTTGAAAATATTCACCTTGCGTGGACAATTGATAGAAGAGGTACAGCACAACCAGATGAAAGGGCCGTCGCACGTCACCCTCAGCCCCGACGGCGAGTTGGTGGTCAGCGACCAAGAGGCCAGCGTCGTACACATATTCAGTGATTCAGGTTATTGGCTTGGGCAGTATGCTAACATGGCCAAGCCACACGGTTTAGCATTTAGTAATGATGGACGTTTAGTCGTGGCCAATGGACATTTAAAATCTGTTGATTTATACAAAAGATTTGATAATTCAGCAAGTTTATCCATTCGCTATTACGAGGGCCCAGGTGTTGATCCGCACACACGGGCCCCCATCAAATGTTTGTATAACTTCTTCCAAAGCCCAGGATACGTCGCCGTGGACCAAAAAGGTAATATTGTAGTGTCCGACCGAGGGGCTCACTGCATCCAGTTTCATGACATGAATGGAAGGTACATTGAAAGGATAGGCAAGGAAGGAGCTCAAATGAACCAGTTTAAGGAACCTTATGGGATATGTATAGATCAGTTTGGGGGAGTCTTGGTAGCTGATTATGATAATCACCGCATTCAAAGAGTAGATGTTGAATGTGGAGCAGCAAACACCATCCTTAGTGCAAGATTAGGCCTCAAGTTCCCGACCTTTGTTCATGAGCTTCCAGACAGGCGACTGGTGGTCTCGGAATACCTGACAGGGCTCATCAAAGTGTTTGGAACTCAAGACCATATTGCAGAGACTGAGATAGAGGCCATGCCACCCCCTTACAGTCTGCTTTCAGAAGGTCCCACTGCTCCAATGATTGCAGTTTCTACTGTGTCCTCCGCTCCTCCCTACAGAGCTGAGCCCCCAGTGGCGCTCCCATACCCTGTGGCAAGCGCCCCACCTTATAGTGAGCAGCTGCCGGTGTACGAAGCCCAGCACGGGAGGAGTTCGCCATCTTCGGCGGCCTGGGATAGGGCCAACTATGTGCATTCCGCAGAGGCTTACCAGCCACGTCAGTGGGAGATATTGCAGCAGAGGGCATCACCCAGAAGTAACTCACCTCATACCATCTCCCCACACCAGCAGAGGGCATCACCCAGAAGTAACTCACCTCATAACATCTCCCCACACCAGCAGAGGGCCTCACCCAGAAGTAACTCACCTCATACCATCTCCCAACACCAGCAGAGGGCCTCACCCAGAAGTAACTCACCTCATCAGCGCAGTGGTTCCCAGGAACAAAGTTCTAACCAAACCACTTTATCTCATCCATTCCAGAGACCGGATTCACCCATTTATACCAGTCAAGAAACCCAACTTTAGGTTTTACATAATAGAGAGAATGTCATCCTTGTATAATCCATGACAAGGACTTTTTCCAAAACTGCCCTTTGCAGTCAAATTCCAAGTCTCTTATTCAGCTTTAGAGTTTTAAAACCAGAATAAATGTGGGTCATCCTCTTTGATTAACCAAGTTTCATTTCTCCGTCATATGGCCTTGGTTCACTCAAGATGTAATGTATTGGTACTCCTGTCAACAGACAAAATGTATTATTTTCATGTAATATATTGATACTCCTGTCAACATACAACATATATTATCTTCATCATGTAATATATTGGTACTCTTGTCAACAGAAAAAATGTATTAATTTCATAATGTAGTGCATAAATACAGTATTGGCATCAATCTTTTGATATGGTCAGGGTAGATTTTCATTTCAATTATTTACATTTGATTGTGATCATTCAATTGATAGCAAATTTTCAGTGACAAAAAATTGCAACCATACTCCTTGATTTTTTTCTATAACCTGTTGATACAGTTATTACTAAATAGCTTTATCATTATTATAATTTAATATCACTCACAAAAAGGAAAGTAGCATGTGTTATTTTCACGTATCCACAATTGGCATCGCACGGATATACTCATTTGCAACTATGTTTACACTTGATATATTGGCACCATATCGTATCTTGCCAAACAAAATTAAATATTATTCACACCTCCCTTGTATAATCTGCAGCATATGGCTTTGTTTAGTATTTCTTTCAAATATGTAACATTAAAAATATTCTACGCTGAAAATATGACAACAAATCGCTCTTTTGTATACAGCTCTTAGAGAAGTAATAAATATATGTGATAATATAGACTATATTAAAACATACTGTGTACTATATTGATCAGAGACGACGAGGGCTGATGTGTATACGTTACGATTTCTGTGTACATTTCTGTTCGGAGTGCCACCATCCCCCAACAAGTGTTGATTTAAAAAAATCAAGTTCGCGTAAGTTTGCAAAATCCCCTGGCAAAATCCCTGGCAAAATCCAAGGAAATCTTCTTACTCTACTACACACTCACAAATCACTTCTGAAACAAAAGCGCTGATGGTGTAAGCAGAAAAACGTGCCAAAAACATGGCTGCCATGGACCGTTAATCGGGGTATGCTCCATAGACTTCCAGCTTAATCATGTGGTGGTCAAGTGCGATCCCAAGTTCACATGTGGTCGCACTGCATGATAAGCTAATATGGAGATTCCCATTGAAACCCGTCACACAAAACTGATTATTAAAACACGAAGAAATATATCCAAGATCCCTAATTAACATTCTATCTAACCCTGTATAGCAAAAATAAATACTGTCCTGCTAAAATTGATATTTGATATTAAATATAACAATAATAATAACAAAAATGATGAAGTGTATAAAGCGCCGATACCATACATAGCGCTAAGCATTGAATTTATTATTAAAATACATGTAAATATAAAATCATTTTAACTTTTGTAAATATTTATGTAAATATAAAAGACTGATGATTTGCAGATTTTTATAGTTAAAGATATTGTTCTTCCTTGGGCCTTATTTCACGATGTGTGTTAATTGTGAAATGTTCTCTTTGCAAGGAATCCAAATTTGGGTCTAGGATTAGACAAGCATGTGCACACATGATCAATATGGTAGAGTGTAAAAAATGTCTCAAATAAGCCCCCCCTGCCCTCAGCAATTGATATATTTACAATAAATTGTTCATGAAAACACTGCATTGATGTTCAGAATGCTGTTCAAACGTGATGTAGCACCCGAAGAATACCGAAATAACGGTTGTAATATTTAAAAAAGGTTGAGTATTGTTTTTAGATGTAAGTGTCTTAAGGTATTTGGATACCCTGGTTGTAGGTGGAGCCACAGTAGCACCATCTCCACCTGGTGGAAAAAATGGCAAATGGGAGCTGTCTAGATCTAGTAAATGAAATCTTAAATAAATGTACTTCCACTTCTAAAACTGTTACCACCAAAAATCAAATCAGCTTTGCTCATTCTGAGACATTAAAATGAGTGAAAGACTACGACTTAAAGGCAAGTTTGTGAGTAAGGGGAAGCTAATCAATGAAAAGGGCTATCGTCAATCATTATACTCCAAAGCATGGTCAAAATAAAGGCATTAAAGAAGTTTCCCAGATTCAAATTATATCATTTAAATGACATATGTTGTAATTATTATTAATACATCTTTCAGCCTCAATAATGGACAAAAATGTCACTTTTCTATAATTTCGCCCATATTTGTGCATATTCTATTTCAAATAATTAATTTTTTAGAAGAAAATAATGTGGTGACATCCATATTTTTTTCCATTATATGATAGAATACATATTTACCTTCATTTTTAGTAAAGTAACTAAGAAATTAAACTAGCCAAAATTAAATAAATGCATTAGATGTGGAATATTGCAGTAAGATTATGCCACTACATGGCGCCACCGTTGTGTTATCAAGTAATCTATAAATAGAAAAAGTACTAATTTCATGTAAAACATGCTTGTTATTGATAAACAATGAAAACTTAATTATAAAAGTTATATTTATTTTCCTTAATGTTACATGGGATGCATTTTAACTTAATTATGTTATTCACTAAATTTATTGTAAAATATTGATTTTTCCCATTATTAGTGGCAGCTGTAAAAAAATATACAGATGGTAAATGTACAAATAAAAATTGTTTTTGACTCAGGATATGTCTTCTGTTTCAATATGCAAAAAACTAGAAAAATTAAACTATGAAATGCCAGAGTATCCAAATACCTTAAGTAACTTGTGATTATCTCTCAAATAATTCCATTTCTGCCCACATTTGATCGGGCATGTCAGAAGTGAGTATGTATGAACACGTGATAAAAGTATTATTTGTTTGAAATTTTATTTGTGAAATTTTGAGAAGTGAATCTGGAAAGTCATTTGGTTGAAATGTTTTGTTCAACCATTCAAAGCTGAGACACTGCTGAATCTTACCATAATTTGTCAAAAGTCAGATGAAATATGATAAAGATATATTGCAATATTATCGGATAAAATGAAGAGATATTTGTATCATATCTGTCAAAATGTTTGTCTTATGGACACTTCTAAACGCATGCCATTAATGTTGAGACTTGATGCATTAATATATTATGAGTATTTAGTAGGCCAGATTCTAAACTGTTACCTAGGGTACAAAACCTCCATATGAACATAAATAAGGAAATGTCAATGTTTGTGACAAAACGCTCAGAAATACAAGGCATAATGAGGAGCATGGTTTGGAACAGGCTCATAACAATGATGAAATGCCAGGAATATAAAATAGAATAACCCCGAAAAGTTGTGAAACTTGCTCCATTATAATGGCCTGCTTGCTGAGTAACTTTATAATGTAGGATTATCTGGTGTGACATGTTACATATTGATACATTAGTCTGATTCATTACAAATTCTGATATACATGGACAAGGCAGATATAGTGCAGATCGACAGAACATGGATGAGAAGCTGACCAATACAGACGTCCGTCTTCTGTTCGCATCTTGTGCTGACTAACTCCGTGTTTTGCTCGTGTCATCTTCGTATCTTTTTCGCACAAATACAGAACTTGAGCATATGCTCCGCGAATAGCACCGAACACGGTCAGAACACATTCAGGATGAGATATAAAGTGTTCGCATTCCAGCATGTATAACGAAGACAGTGCCAACTGGCCATTTGCGTCTCTGCACAAAGCTTTCAATATGATGAACCAAAGTGGAAGGAATTTAGAAGTAGAAACAAATAACTTTTCCTGTCCGTTTTCCTCGTCCACTACATTGAGACTGGCATTTTAGTGATGGATATAAGTAATACTTTTGTGTTTATATATCATCTTGTTGCGACCACAATGGGGAAACAGATGGGGGGAAGCTAAAGATTAAGCTTTTGATTTTCACAAAATGAAAATTTTGATGCGTGTATATTTTGTATGTACATATATTTAACACTATTGTAAAAGTAAATCTACAGTTACGTGTCTGTGAAAAACTAATATGCAGGAGTATATCTGGATATTACTGGTGCATATGTGCGAAATAATTTATTGTTAGAATCCATCTCCCCACACTTTTACCCTTTTAAAATTTCATACCCTTTCCTGAACCTTTCCTCGCCAAACAATGTTTTTTCAGATATATTTCATTGCCACAATTGAATACATATTCAATCTTTGCTCCATATATTGGCTCGAAATGTTTTCAAAACATTGATGAAAGTGGTTTAGAAAAAACCCTGAATATTTTGCGTGGCTGAGTGGCTGTGACAGTTGTAGACATTCTTGCGAGTGCCAAAAGCATTAAACAAAGGGGGGGTTATGAGGGTCACTCAGAATTTTTATTTGCATGTTTTGAGTTGCATTCTGAAACATTAAAATATCCACTCTTCTCTCCAATAATGTCTGATATTTGTTTGCTGTATTAATTTTCATAAGATGCCGTACCCGCTAACAGGAAGCATTGGGAAAATAATTTGACTGGGTGTCCAATGACGTGACCCTGCCAATCATCGCTGTGTAAAATAACATATTACCTTTTGTTTCTGGTCTTTAAATACCATTATATACCACTATAAATTTCATATGATTCTTATCAAAAGATATTGATCAAAATGTCCATCCTCAGACCTGGCTGGAAACCGGAGTTAGGCCACTTCTCTCTGATGGCATATCGTAACTGTATTGAATAAATAAACATTAAAAAAATACTTTGTGCAAATCTAATTGTCTGGATGGATAAGATGCCATACCCGCTTACAGTAAGCATTGGTAAATTTTTATTCATTATCACATTTTTATATTTTCATCAGTAATATAAATGCAATACTCTGAGTATTATATATATTATAGAATGGAAACATAAACAAAATGTCAAAAACCAGATTAAAAGATATAATTATAGATGAGGTATAATTTACGTTATAATATAAATTACATTCTATCAATTAATCCGAAACAAAGTTTGAAATTACATATTAAATAAAGTCTTGTAATTTTTGTTCAACCCAATTATACCTTCTGGATCCTTTTTTGTCCAAGAAAAGTTCAGACGATCATATACATCAGAACACATAAAAACGTAGAAACTGCTAATCTCACGATATCACGTTCATATCACAATCACAAGTTCTCATAGATACTTGTTAAGATTTGGAGAAATAAAGTTAATGAAAACCGATTCCATATCGTTGAAAATGTTGAAGCTAACATGTTAATGCTGCAAATAATATTATTGAATACAAACAATAGGTTGATGAGAATATGCGGTTAACCCATTGACTACATATCATAATATAAACCCATTTTAAATTACACAAGTAAATATGCGTCATAAATAGCACATTTGGCAACGCCACAGAGGTAAGTATTGCGGTACATCTCCTGGCTAATCTTCATCACTTTACATCTCATTCCATATTTTGCATTGCTCAGCATATCATCAATGTAAACATTAACTTTGTGCATTGACTATTCACATTTCGTAATAAAAACAATAACACCTCTTGCATTCAAAACATAACCTCAAACTTTAGAAGTCAACAGGAGGTTAGAAAACTTGCTTATGTTTGAAAAGTGTCTCCATATTGACGGAGCAAAACATTATTGTATCACTTTACACCTAAACACGAGATTAGCTAAATTGATTTATCTACGATATGATATATGGGTGGCTTATCTTTCTCACTCCTTGAGGCCAAGACAAGTTATGTCTTGTTTCTCATGCATGGTCAGCTTTGTTTGAATGTTCATTACATTTAGCATTGGTCATAGATATGACCAAATAAAATACCAGTCTGCTAATGTTGTTAACAGGATAGAAGGTTATTTTCAAACCATAATGTGAATGAGAAGCCTCAATGCCAATGTTCTTTGCATTGAATATCGCAGTTATATTTTGTAATATATAGCATAGTATTTGTGGATTGGTCTCGAGGTTATCTTCTCTTGTTGAATGTATTCTTTCTGTAGTTATATTCCTCCTTGTAGTTATCACAGTCGAGCTGGGTAGGGCGGACCTCAAAGTATTTCTTACAGTTGTTTGTGAATTTGCAACACGCGAGGAATGGCCAAACGTCCTCAACAAAGTGACTGATACGCCATACCTAGAATTGAAAAAAACATACATCAAGTAGCTTTTTCATTGTAAGAGACCCATTTCAATCTTGTTTTCACATTTCATGCCTATCATTAGGCAGAACGAGTCCATTTTACAGCAGTTCTGCTGTGTTTTGCACATATCTTCGTTATGTACATCATGACCCAAAACCTGAACCTGAGAGAACAGTTATTAACAAAACGTATACGTATTTGTCTTATTTCTTATAAGCTAACTGTGTTCCCCAGGCATTTTTCTTCTGGCTATTCTTGTACAATTGTATGTTAAATGCTTTGCTGCATTAGTCACATTGAGTTGATCTATTTTGATTTGCATTATCTCTTTATTGACTTCAGTTATTTTGATTTGCATGATCTCTTTATTGACTTCAGTTATTTTGATTTGCATGACTTCACCTGTTAGCTGTATTTCGTTATTATCATATTTATTTTTTAATACCGATCATCTTTCTTTTGGGAGTTATCGGGATATTGTAGTGTACTCAGATTTGAAAATGTAGATGCTAAATATATGTCTGATGTCATGTTGGAATATCGTCTAGAGATTCTGGGATAACAGAAAAGATATCTCATTAGATGATCATAATAAATGTATTGTTACCTTTAATACTTTGATTAATGGTGGGAAGACCCTCCAGTCTATGTCTGTATATCCACTGGGGTGAGCCTTGTCAAATCTTCCTCCTCCTTCATGGTAATCTAACAGTCTCCCATGTCTGTTATAACATGCCTGCTGACTTGAGCCCTCCCAACTGCAAGATACAAAAAATATACTCAACCTTTCTACTCAAATCTTAACACAACTCATAAGCGGTGGAAAGCTTCATATATCGTCAGCGAGGTGTTTGCAAATCATGATGTATCTAAATATTGTATAATGCTTCAAGAATACCTTGCATTCTTGGATCTGACACAATGGTAAGCACCGGGGTGGAAGAACTGGCAGTAAGGTCTGCCGTTGCTGCATTTAGTATCTGGTTCAAAGTCTGGGTTTGCTATGGCTTCTCCTAGTGAGCATGGCGGCAGGAGAACATCATCGTAAGCCGGCGGTCGCCTCTTCTCCTGCATATACCACTTATAGCAATACAACTCTGTCCTGTCTTTCAGTGACTTTTTCACAAACTTTCTGGCCGTTCTCATTTTCTTTGCTGTAAATCGCACAAACATTCTAATGGCCACCATTACTTTATAAATGATACTCTGGTTTCTCTCCTCTTCTGATATTGGTGTAACTTTGCTGGACTCTTTGAAAGCTCCACCGATGAATTCATCAACGATATCATAGTAGATATTGCCTTCTTCAATATCCAGGACACTACTCATGTGTGTACTTTCCGGTTCCTGTGATATTTGCGCCACCATGTATGCTTGTTCCAGAACGGTATTGTCATCTGTAGCAGTTATTTCAAGGTTGATTTGACAGTTCTCCACGAAATCAAAAAAGGAGTCGAAATTATATATTTCTGATATTGTTCTGTAAAATAAGTTAGATGTTCATTTATGCAACATTAAACAACATCCTAAAAAGATCAATTACCGAAAAGAGTCACATATATCCAGCATGATGAGTTATTCTTTTTCTTCTGGTCATTTAAACTGATAGATAAGTCCTTACCCATGCTTGTCATATTTTCGTCTTGGTCTGAGATGAAACATACAATCATAACTGTCAAGATCTGTGAATACTGTCGGTAGCCATGTTGGCAGAAAGAGATGACCTACATTCGGAATCTGACGCATCACGTGCACGTGGCGAATTCCATAAGTTCCATTTCGATTGGTTCTATAATTAAAGTCATTAAATATTATATCACGTGATTTGGGAGTACGGACTATCTGCAGTCCAAACAAGAAAAATATTCTCAGTTTGAAATAGGTTTGGACAAGTTTTTTTTAAAACATGGACGAGAAATAAAATGGATGATACAGAATAGGAATTGTCATTGATCTTCAATATGAGTCGTGACAAATACGAAATTAGACCGATTATCATCTTATCCCAGGTTGTTTCTTTTATACTGCAGCTGCATTTGTAATTTACTATACACGTGATACAAGTTGAGGAAGGGAGGCGGTAATTAAGTTTGATTCCCATTGCCATATCAATCTCACTAGTATCAATCTCACTAGTTAAAAATCCTCAAAAGGCTCGAAGTGGCCAATGTTGCTGAAAGGGCCATGTACAATATCGCTTCACAGTTTGTTTGTATTCACTTGGTAGGGCTCTACACCTAGGTCTGCAAGTTTACAAATGTAGATGAGTTATTGCGGTCCGTACATCAGCATGATTAGCATACATGCGCATGTGTGAAGGTGGACAAAATAGACAAATGTGCCAAAATGGACAAATGATTGATGGGTCAAGGGGGACTGATAAATATTGCGAAAACCATTCAGTCAGAAAACAGATATTGTTTTCACGCCTGCAACCGGGACACAATGCCCTACTGTTTCCATAATATTTCCATATGACAGTGTCCCATTTAGTAAAGGTAATCAGTTACCTTTCCCCATACAGCTCCAGGTCCAGCCAGGAACTATTGATGAGGCTGCTGTTCCACTGAAGGATGGGATGAAAGTGATGTCCAAGATGCTATAAAAGAATAAGAGATAATGACAATATAACAGCAGTGGTGGGGCACAATATAATTAGCACGTTTGGTCCATCCTCCTCTCAACGAGTGCTGATATGGGCAAACTGTGACCAGTGTCAAAGTAGTCTGGTTAGCCTTCGCCTAATGGTTATTTAATCAATATTCCTTATGAATATTATAAGGTTATCCCAGTCATTGTGACTTTGCACGATTGTATGGTCCATGATAATGTCATATTATATATATATATATATATATATATATATATATATATATATATATATATATATATATATATATATATATATATATATATATATATATATATATATGTCATTATATATATATATATATATGTCATATATATATATATATATATATATATATGTCGCTTCGAATGGTCTCCTCCCATCAAGCAACCCCCATAAGGGCCTTATATAGGGTGAATTCTAGAGTCTGCCTCCTGGTCAAACCATGCTTGGCCAAAGGGCTACGATTTTGTTATTTTGGCTTCATTTCCAGTGCCTTTTTGCCTCTCTTTCCTCTTTACCTTTGCAAGCAAGCTACTCTTTGTCGATCTGACCTGTGTCAAGGTCAAGGTCATCTGAAGGTCACCGTGTGACCCTTTAAGAAGGTAATTTGATGTCGAAAGTGGCAATTTTCATCGAGTGATGCTTCATAGTGTCTAAATCTGGTGTTAACTCATTTTCGAAAATCAAGTCCATTAGGACCCTTTTTGCCTGGGGGCTGTCATATATATATATATGTATACATATATATATATATATTTTATTTATCTCCTCATTATTTATCTCCGCATTATCTATCAAATTGTGTGTGTATTTAGTGAAATCATTTTAATCAGTTCATTGACACAGGGTTAGATACGGACAAGCTGTCAAGAGCACATTTATTATGATAACCTTGTTATATGGGCCGGTATATCATATATCAGGATTGAAAGCAAAGTCCATGGAGGTATTTAAGATCAAGTTTTTGCCATATATTGCCTGATATTCCTATACCACAATAAATCTGAATCTATAAAGATGTTTGAAACTTCTATTAGTTGGTTAATATATCTTAATTAAAGCGAATGCTGTCGTTTCAATAAATGTATTGATAACATGAAAGGCTAGGAAATGCGATCATTATAAAATATTTTGTACCTTTATTCCACGGCCATCAATATCTTCATCCTCTGAGTGCAGTCCAGTCAGAAAACATTCATCCTGAATATCCATGTGATATTCATCACAGGAAAACACCTCAGAGCACAGAGACTGCACCCATTTGTTTTTGTTGGTGGCGACCACCACTACGACAATATCCAAGAGGACAATCCATGCTATGAGCAACACGTCTGTGACAATGCCTCTATACCCAGCTGTCATTCTGAAGAAAGATCCCAGCTTCCCGTATGGGCATCATGAAACGTGAAAACTCAATCAGCAAAATGTTCTAGTATTGACTGGATGACACTATCATGGATGTATCTTTGATGTTTAGCCTTTGAACCTGTTACGGTGGACTTTGCAGCTATTGTTTGACATCATATGCTGTGAGTGCAACAAAAGTAGCGTATATCAGTTGTTGTTGATCTACCAGGACAAAGGCTGCATAACTGTGAACAGTTCACAGGCACCGGGGTCAAAGGTCAGAGCTTCCTACAACTACGTACGGACCTTGTTTATCCAACGCACAAAAATGTTTTGTTTAATATGCAGGATCCTGGTTAGGCCAAATATTTAATTATGGCCAATTTACGAGATTGTGATTAGTTATCAAAGGATATTTTGGCCAATATATATTTCCCAACATAAAAACATGATGTTTCTGAATACATATTTATAATATTCTTTTTAAAAACAAATATCAGTCTTGATGGGAAAAATCAGAACGACATGATGATGAGGTGTACAGTGTCTTGACACTATCAGGTTCCTCAAGGCTGGTTATGCACAAAAGCAAATCTCAACTATGTGAATTTGATGCATTTAGACAATAGATCAAATTCTAATTGTGAAGAAAATGTTTTTTTTTTTATAATTGTTCCTTTCCATATTGAGTATACAATGAGCCAGAAGCTCTTGATATGTAATTTATTGTTTCTATATAATAAATGATGACACATTCGGGGAAATGTATATTATTAGAAACATTTTCATTAAGGATAAGGCCCGAAAAGGAATCTAGGGCAATATTCAACCCACTTTCCTGCATCATGGTTTCAGCGCTCTCACAACTTATCTACCGCAACCATACATGGTATCGCCCCAAACACAATACCTGTATATGCACTCACGACTTCAAATTTTTAACCCTCCTGTTCCTTTCTTCAGTGTTTCATCTCCAAAGTCTGGTGTGTTCTCTGAAGGAAAAAAAGCAGAGAATTTATTGAAATATATCTTCAATAGAAAATAAGCTCTATGTAACCAAGATATTTGCTTTATTCAACTCGTTTTTAAATTAAGTAGTATAACTTGTGTTATTCACTTCATGTCATTCTAATCATAACACATCTCACATACACAGAATATATTACAAGCCTGAAGTTCTTTTAATATTGGATATTAGATATTTGGCGTTTTTTTCACAATGTACCTAAATGTATATATTTAAAATAGTTATATTCCTTTTACCCTGACAAACTGAATGATATAAAAGATGTGTGGCTTTCTATGGGGTGCACTACTGTTTTAACAAATTGTGAGAATCTAATGAGGGGTTATACTTGCTTGTTAGACATATTAAGAACAAGCCCTGAGCAATCAATATCCTGGGAAAATATGTCCTATTTTGCCCAGGAATAGAAAAAATGACCCTTGTCCCCTGACAAAGTCGGAATTATCTGCAATATATACCCGGGTTTTATCATCACCTTCTAAGAGTTGAGGCAATATCTTAGCCATTTAAAAAAGACTAATGGGCGGTTAGAGAGGCTTATCCGATATGTCTTGAACATCCCCAAAATAATTAACAACGGAGGTCAAAAGGAAATCTGCGTGTAGGAGATATGGCCCTGCTCTTCTGACAATAAGACTCTGTGAAACCAAGTGTCACGTCTTTTCGGGACTAATTACAGCAACTGTAAGGTCAAAACATTTTATAACAAATTCTAAGTCGCCAGAGTTGTGGCAAACAACTAGATTAATTAATTTTAATCCATTCATCAATACGTTTCATCTATAAAAATTAAACTCTGGAAACAAATGTCTGAAATGCTAAGTTGAATGTTGAGCTGAAGCCAAGCCATGAAAGCACTAAAACATGGTGTCTGCTTATAATAATTATGAATGGAGGCATCAAGGTCTCGTAAGTGCCTTATATATAATGGTTTAGAGTTAAGAAGTCGGCTCAGAGGACGTACCAATTGTGGGCACCGAGGACGCCATGATGATAATTGTATGACTAATGCTACAGAGTCACTAGGATCTCCTTTAAAATAGTAAATCTTACTGCTTTCCTTGTCAACAGTCAGTCATGTCATAGTCTGAGATACTTAGATTTTTCGGACCAGCTCAAGACGACACAAAATTGCACCGCCATTTTTCAATCATGTGCATTCCATGGCGGGAAATGTTGGGGAAGCCCTATAATGACGTCACCAGCTTGCTCTGAGTGACCTGCAGACTGGGAAGCAGACGACAGCAATCACTACAATTCAAGTTGATACAGACAAACTCGTCCCTTTCAGTTCTCACTTTTAGAATTAAACCAACAATGGCAGTAATTAACACAGTGATCATAGAATAAAACAAATATGAACCTGGGTGTCGTGCAATATGACTTTTTATGGACCTTCGGAAAGTTATATTGCAATATAACTTTCAGAAGGTCCATAAAAAGTCATATTGCACTCCACCCAGGTCCATATTTGTATATTATATATATATATATATATATATATATATATATATATATATATATATATATATATATATATATATATATATATATATATATATATATATATATATATATATATATATATCATCTTACCGTATCGCTGCGCCTCGTGCAATATAACTTTCAGAAGGTCCATAAAAAGTCATATTGCACTCCACCCAGGTCCATATTTGTATATTATATATATATATATATATATATATATATATATATATATATATATATATATATATATATATATATATATATATATATATATATATATATATATATATATATATATATATATATATATATATATATATATATATATTGCTATTATTAATCAAATTATCCATTTTTTCGAAATTATCATATGTTACAATAAAAATTATATAATTTGTTCATATTCTGCCAAACAATGATTCATAAAAAAAATTAGTGTTTATGTATAAGTTTCATGTCGTCAGCAATTTTCGTAAACACAAGTAAATGGAAAATAAGAGTGAAAAGGATATCAAATTAATTGATCTTTAGACTTATAGAAGATATATCTGGTCGTAGGTGGTGAACACACTTACTAATACCAATCTGAAGCACATTACTAATATCATGTATGAAATAATTTCACATTAAGAATGGCAAAACTGCCAAATGTTACATAAGTTGAAATATGATTTTCTGTTTAGAAATGCGGTAGCCTCGGGCCTATTTAGAAAATAAGCTTAGATTTTCTTGTCATAAAGCTTTTGACATTGGTTGTATGTTCCGGTAAAAGTTACAAGTAGTTTCAAACATGAGACCTGGACAGTGTAGCACTAATCTGTCTGCAGATTATCGAGACTAAGGATTATCCACGTATTATACAGAGTGAAACTTCATCTGTATTCGCCATTCATTGATAAACCTCACTCATGAACTGAAAGAAAAACTATAATCACAATAAGGAACACTTATAACAAATGGACGCAGAGTGAAATGTCAGCCGCTTGATTAATCTTCTGAGGGAATTAATAAATGATTGATTCAAAGAAAGTGAGAGTTTGACTGCGATAGATAGCAAGTTTTATTTTAAAATGTCGTATCAGACAACAATTGCTAGAGATATAATTAGCAAAAATCCGGTAGAAAATGAGGAAATAAACAGTATAACGAAACGCCTGAGTACAACACACACCAAGGCAAGCTCTGGAGACCTAACATGTAAACCAGTCCAAGAACTGAAGACCCCTGGACTGGGGTTACCAATGATGCCTGTCATAGAAGGAATACAGGAGCGCTTTGCAGGGAAGCCTTTGCCTGAGTCCGAAGAACAGGAGAGCAAGGCAAGGTTACATAGCACGCAAACCTTGGCCAGTCAGGCCAGAAGGGACGGCCCTAGGGTTCTGCTCTACCCGGAGAGAACCACCCTCATGAACAACGTGGAGAGAATCCAAACCTTCCAGCAAACCGGGGCATTGGCTAAACAGGCCTTGTTAGAGAGGAGAGAGAAGTGGTTCAATTGAATATTGATCTAAAACTAACTCATTAGGAAATGTCAATTGATCTTTCAACCAAAGAACTCGGAAAGATAGTAATCACGAATATTTGTTATTGTAACAGCTACAAAACATAAGTTTTGTCATGAAACAATACTATCTGTATTGGTTTTCCATAACATTGTGCATAGATTTCTAATATTGGATTATGTGTGAATCACACATTAGTGCTCAAAATAAAAGAAATTGGACAAAATAACAGTCCTCTGACACAATTAAATGATGGGTTTAAAGTCTCTTTTGGAGTGTTTTATGTTAAGTTTTGCTTAATCGTTTCAAATAGTTTGTATCGCCAGAAACCTAAAAAGCTAAGATTCTATACCGACATATTCTGATCAATACAATGTTGATTCCACCTTTTCTAATATGCAACTAAAGGGAATCCATGATGTAAATTGTTAATTTTATTTTCTTGACCTTAGATTATGGATATTTCTGTTCTATACAGCCCATTCCTTAGATTCGGTATCTCTAAACTTTCCCTAGTCTTACATTGATAAAAAGTCATATAAGTCTGTGATCCTGTTGAGGGAATTATGGAAAAGAATAATGTCCAACTGAATACCATTTTATTCCTGTTCTAGGTGGAGTGTGACAATGCCTTCTAGGTCTTTGTAAATATCATGAGCAAATGAGCACCAGGGGACAAATAATTTGTAGACTTTATGGGAATAATGTTATTAGTAGGGTATTATTACACCACTCATTCACAGACTATCTCGCATATCCTTGGCATAAAGAATCTAAGGTGGTGCCGACATTGTTGGATTTATACAATGTCATTTCTCTGTTCTGTAAAATACAACTAAAGGGGTGTAAGTTAAAATGACATCCATGGATGAGAATATTTTAATTCATGTATAAAGTTGTTAATTTTACTTTCATGACCTTAAAGTGTGAATATTTCTGTTCTGTAGAATCCAATCATTTACTTTGATGTTTCAAAACTTGCTCTAGCCTTACATTTGATCAATATTTTTGCCCATATTTAAGGTCACTTGTACGAAAATCATACCCTCCATAGCAAGACTTCTCTATCATATCAGTCCCTGCCACCAAAGCAATAAAGGTGCGCACAGAATCGAGCGCAAGTAATTAGTGTTCATAAAATCTGGCTGGCCACTCATTGGTGAAAGAATATAAATAAATTTGTTTTGTACTGGCAGTTGTACTGATTGGTCAATTTATGTGCCAGAAACCTGGATACCATTTATAACCTGATGTTGGTCAATCCAGATTTAAGGATATTTTTGTGAGCAAGACAAGTATTTATGACTCGGGGAATTCCAAATTTTGAATGAGATCAAAAAAAGGGCAATGACTGCAGAGGTAGTAATTAAATATTACCTATGTAATGCTGAGTACAAAAATCAGAAAAGTCAGTGATTCTGTACAGGGAATGATGGAAATGAATAGTGCCTTTGCTATTTCAGCATTGCACAGATTGCATTCTTAGAGTATAAACCTGACTATTTTTAAAATTAAAACTGTAACGGTAGATTGACAGAAATGTGATACAAGGGTTTCCATGCCTATATGAAACCTACAGTAATGGCTAGGATCAAACCTACAGTAATGGCTAAGATCAAACCTGTTCTTATCATTTGGTTTGCAGATATTCATGTCTCTAAGAACACCAAATTAAATTTCATGTTTCTAAAAATACTTATCTATCTTAGCATTGCTTGAATTTGATCAGTTTTTACATTCACTTGAGATTGTTCTGCAGAATTTCATCTAAACCCACCCAGAGATTGCTTGCAGATAGTTAGTATAATTTGGGGCAGTAATCGTCACACAAATACACACACGCATCATTTACCATGCTAATATAAAAAGATATCTTTTTTAGGAGAGAATAAATTATGATCTCATCAGTTTGTTGTTGCCATAACCATGCACTGTGATGATATTCTCAGCATGAACCCCGGAAGTTGGAGTTTCATGTGGTTATATAGGCACTGTAGTGGCCATTGCCGGTTATAGCAATCTAATAAGCCTCAATTGACTACTAAGATCATATGCTAAGATATAAGGCAATCGGCGTGGCTCAAATAATCGTATTTCAGATTTGTTTGAGACACATAATCTCCTTCTGTGACGATTGCATTTCCTTGACTTGATCCGATATAAGACATACTCTGGCACATATTTGTGTTTTATAGAAGTATATTTAATTTGGTATGTTTTTTTTAAAAAAAGATAAATTAGTTGATAGTCATTATTGAGTTTGTAAATAAAACGAAATAGATCATGTTTAACCATATATCCACAATTTTATGTGTAATGTCAATGGTGACTTTATGCTAACTCTTTATTTTGTCATTTTATAAACAAGTACATATTTTGATTTTGTAAATTTCTGATTTGCTTGAATTGATAATTAAAACCTTTGTGTATGATTTGATCTTATTGAAAAATGCATAAAACGCCACACGCAGACCTAGTCTGAACTAGCGCTATATAAATGTTATATTATTATATTATAATATTAAGGTACGTTTTCAGCACAGATCCAATACGAACATGTCACGGCGGCTCAATGCCCAACCCCTTTCGAAGAGTGACTGGGGATTATATTTCTTGTGTCAATGAAGGATTCGTTTTATGTTCTAAAATGACTGAATCTATGAGAAAACCCTCGAAATAAATCTAATCCATTAAATACAACAAAATGTTTTTGACTTTTAACTTTCCTGACATAGTAGTAATAATATCGAAGTGAATATCAAAATAAAATCTCGGTTGATATTTGAGGAATGAAAACACATTATCTTTTTTTTTAATTCCTTGATGACAAACATACATAAAACATCATTAACGAAAATATAAACGATAAGCAAAACCTTTGGGGAAATGGCTGCCTGAGTATTACCAAATATAAGAGGAGATTATGTCAGAGATAAACACTAATCGTGTAGACCTGGAGTGCTAAGTGGAAGGTTCATGGGGTGCTTATGGGGATATTGCCCACTCAGCCTTCACGAGCTACCAGGAAAACGCAAGGGTTCAGATCACATCACACCGCACCACATCGTATCTCAACCCGGGTGAGGTGTATGTTTTTTTTTTATTCTAAATTGTGTTTAGTATTTCCTTCATTGTTTTCTTGTACATTTTTGTTGTTTTCCATTTTGATACATAATGTTATGTATTAGAATACTGTGCTGTTGCACATTTATATGGCTGAGTTCCTTCAATTGAATGAACACACAGAACATATTTATACAGTATTCAATGCCTAATCTTTGCTTTGGATATTATCAAATAAACGTATGGTTTGTCGTTGCAGGATCTACAGTTGCCACACGCTGCTAAATAGATCAGACCCTGCCTCAATGCAAATGAAAGACTTCATTCACATGACTTCAGACTTGAAATAATGAATATATGATACAGGAACCATTGAAGCTCTACTTAATTTTATTACAAAGTCCGAAGACCAAGATACACAAAGAGCAAAAGAGTATAAACTTCGGCTTTGTGAGGATTAATTAACAGCAAAATTTGACAAAAAAACCTTCAGGTCTGAAAGGTAAGCCTTGTTTATTTATAAATAGGCAAAATGTCTCAGTCGTCTTCGGGATACAAGTCAACTGAAGCTAAGGATAAAATCACCAAGAGTGCGCCTGTAAAGCAAGAAGAACTGGACATGATAGTAGACAGGTTGTACAGGGCAGAGACAATGAGTGGCAAAGTTTGCAAGGCAACTCCGACCAGAGCCAATAATAGTGTTGCCAGGAAACTGCAGTCCAAAGATGAAATATCTGCCGTGTATAAGCGCCTGAGTGCGACCCATACACGAAGCAGTCAGCCCAAAGAGTGCAAGGTGTACGAAGAGCAGAAACCTCCCGGCTACGGACAGAAAATGTTACCGGCCATAGAAGGTTTGGAGAGAAGATTCAGAGGGAAAAGCGCGCCAGCCAATAAAGTAGGCGAAGTCATAAGTCGTCTGCACTCGACTCAAACGAAAGCGTCGCAGTCAAAATTGGACAATCCCAGAATTCTCCTGTATCCGGAACGAACCTTACTCTGTAATGATGTAGAACGGATAAATTCGTTCCAAGAGAGTGGAGCCACTGTGAAACAAGTCGTGCTCAGCAGAAGGGAAAAATGGTATGTCTGAAACCCAGAACAAAATAAAAGACTGTGAAATTTAAACATTGAATGTTAATGTTGGGTTTGGAATATTAACAGAAAATGTTTAAATGATTGCAATAATTATGATTTCATCCCGAATCGGTTGTTGTTTTATTTAAAAGTATAAAAATATGCTTACCATTAAAACCATATTATTAATATAAATAGCTTGCATCTCATTTTAATATTGAGTTATAAAAACATTAAGAATAAGGATTCAGGTATAGAGAACACCAATTAAGGGAACTTACTTTGAAGTGGAACCCTAAATTAATGTCACGATGATCATGTTATAGATATCACTGAGACATGTGTCTGCTTTACACACTCGGGATAATAGATGGGGACGACAAATACGCCTCCATTGCTGTAACTTTGAATTTTTAAGTTATTACTATGAAAGATGAGGCAGACCTCCTTATCCAATAAATAAAAATGGAAATGTTCCGCTCAGTTATGTTTTGTTTGTTTATCAAACTAAGTAATCGTGCATAAGGATAAAAAGATATAGTCTAAGATTTGATGAAAACAAATAATTCAGCTTAACGTTCACAATGCCAAGGGTAACCAGAATTAAAAGTTGCTGTTTTTACATTATGTTTAATAAAGGTGATCCTATTCACATATAAGTGTTGTCTACGTATCTAAGATGGTAACATTTCTTGGATATTACAATCTACTTTGCAGTGAATCATATTTTAATGTGAATCTAACTTGATTACCCGATTACTTATGTTCAGGTAGTTCATTAGCAGGAGAGAATTATTGACTTAGCAACCCACCCCCTCACTGAGAATATTACATAAAACATGCTGAGACTGGTTGGTACATGAGTAACATAATCTAAACCATTCAAAGTTCTGGACAATCTTCTCGTGAATTGATTCAAGCTTGACACAAGGATTGTATTTATAATCTCAAGATCATAGTTAATAGGATATTAAAACAACAATATCACTTGGTAAAGATTTCATTGTAAAAAAGCTGGTGATATGATTGTTATCAGAGAAGTTTGATTCATATACATGTATACATTAAAAATCAATAGAAAATGGTACGCATTAAAAGTAAACAGAAAATACATTAACGGTCTAATCTACAGCAATATATCTCCATATTATAAGGAAATAACTGTAAGATATATATATCTATATATATATATATTATATATATATATAAATATATATATATATATATATATATATATATATATATATATATATATATATATATATATATATATATATATATATTATGTTCAAATGAAGACTTTATAACAGTCAAGCTTTTTGACGACATTATGCTCCATGTATATGTATATATGAATGTTGTCCCTCAATCACACGGATCGAGAATTGAATATATTGAATATGTATTGATATTGTCCAGTGGGTCAAATATGCTATACATTTGCCAAGATTAATTGGAGAAATGCCATATAAGAGTCTCACTTGGAGACAGTTGGGGTTTAATGCTTGAATAATGTTTAACATTTAGCAGACCATGAGGAGTTTAAAACAAACCTGAGAATGTCTTTTGATGTATAAGAGAAATTCAGTTGATTAACACAGGGTCAAAGAAGAAGTTAAAATTCTTTGGCATGGTAAGGATTGATAATCCTAACATTATAGCTACACTTCTGTTGTTAGACTTTGGACTTAAAGAGGCTGGACAACCTATGCAGTGCTAAACCTGACATTCAGCAGGCATAACACTGTTTTATAATGTTTTGTTAGTTTTTATTGGATTCATGACTGGATTTACAAATAAAAAGGTTTCTGCAACATTTCCGCCGTTACATCCAGCATAGGACTTGTTGATCCACTTCTGAGATATTGTGGCATTTTAAGGTTGCAAGATGCCGGGAGGATATGAGAAGCCTGAAGCCAGGGACGTCATCAGCAAGGATCCGATGAATGAATATGAGATAGGGGCGATAGTAGACAGGCTACACACCCACCACACCCTGAGCAGTCGGGTAGAAGGTCCACCCTCCGCCCCAAAGCTCACTAACGTCGTAGCAAGGGGCCCTGCCAGTGAAGAGGAAATGGCTCAAATATACAAACGTCTCCACTCCACTATGACAAAGAGCAGGAAGGGGGGAGAGCCTTGTGAAGCAATCACCGAACCCAAGACCCCGGGGTATGGCCTCAAGACCTTCCCTGTGATAGACGGCATAGAGACCAGGTTCAAGGCGGAGGGAATGCCTCAGAATAAGGTGGATGAGGCCATAGCGAGACTGCACAGCACCCAGACCGAGGCGAGCCAGTCCCGGGTAGACAACCCCAGGGTGCTGCTCTACCCGGAGAGAACCACGCTCATGAACAACGTGGAGAGGATCCTCGCCTACCAACAGACCGGAGCCTTAGCCAAGCAAACCGTCCTCCAGAGAAGAGAGAAATGGTACAATTAAAATCACCTGATGAGAACTGGTTTGTTAAAGTAAGATATTATGAACCAATAGAATAAGAGCACATATACAACGTGTTAGAAATACATTATATTTATATGAGTCAAATTTACATGTATCATGTCAATTTAGTAGAGTTTAATAATTGCCATACATTTTGCAAGTGTATTCTGCTTCTACAGTATCGGTGCAAACATTTTCGACTTGTTTTTTTTTCAAAAATCTAAAAATACATTCTGTTCTATGCTCATCTTTGTTATTTTGAGTTATTGTTGTGAACAAAGACCTTTGATGACATTAAATCTTCACAACAAATTATAAACAGCTGTGTAAATCATTTTTACATTTCATCGATTAAATTTATCACAGGTCTGAGGGGAAAAATCAAGAATTTTGCAGAACGAGATACAGAGAAACGGACTTAGGTCTAGCATACAATTATGTATTTTGAAATAAAATGCTTATCATGAAATTTAAATGAAATCAATATTATATAAATGTATCGATATAGTTTAAAGCAGTCCAAAGGTAAGAATGGTGTACATTTTTTAACCATTCTTACCTTTGGATAGCTTAAAACTAATGCAAGAAAAACTCTCAGACGTTTTGCTGAAGGCTTCATTTGTAGAATGGTGTGAACATTTTTCTATGTCAGCGTATGGTAAGTGAGATCCCCGGCCACAAATGCATATTAAAACTCCACGCCTGAATGGGTACAACTTTCCATATTGAAGGATTCAATACATGGGATATACACAGACAGACATAGAGCCCATGGTCATGGCAGTAATATTGCAAGATGGATGCCTATGTTATGTTTATGGTGGACACGTGCCTGACGCCCATTCTGTTGGTAGCTGACAGGACTGACGGTCTCTTGTGCGTATGTTCCACAAATGAGGAACCTTGTGCATATATGTTTGTTTAAGTTTGAGAAATCTCCAGAAGACATAGATTTGAATCATAATTTGACATATCCCATTTTCTATGGATAATCATAAACATGGCATAACATCTTTCGTGGTTACTTAAGTCTGAGAGTAATAATAAATGTCCTCCACTCAAATGCCCTCCACTCAAATGCCTTCCACTCCCATGCCCTCCACTCACATGCACGCAAATGTTCTACACTCAAATGTCCTCCACTCAAATGCCCTCCCCTCAAATGCCCTCCACTTATATGCCCTCCACTCACATGCACTCAAATGCTCTCCACTCACATGCCCTCCACTCACATGCACTCAAATGCTCTCCACTCACATGCCCTCCACTCACATGCACTCAAATGCTCTCCACTCACATGCCCTCCACTCACATGCACAGGAGTACATTTAAACTATAATTAGTTAAAGACAACTATGCTATACCTACGATAATTCGCTATTTGAATGGACATATACCAATGGAACGTACCAAAATTCAAAAGCTTTTAAACATCAAATAGTTATGGGATGCTCTATTGTGAATATATTGTCAGTGGATTGTTCTGCTCCGTGAAAGTACCTGGGATGCCCTCCCATGAGAAATAGGTATCTGGAACGCACTCTTGCTCAACGTAGATACCTGTGATACCCTCCGATGCAGAATAGGTAACTGGGATGCCCTCCTGCGCAGTGTAAGTACCTGGTATTCCTAAATACCTCAGCCAGGATATGTACCTGGGACGCACTCTCCTCTGGTAAGGTACCTGGAATGCCCTCTCATACAAAATGCCCTCGTGTAGAATAGGTAAAACATATGCCCTATTGTGTAGAATAGAAAAAAAATATTTGTTTCATTCTAGTTAACGACCATGCAAAAAATTACAAATTTATTTCATGAATTCAAATGACATAAAAACTTCAAAAAATTAGGAAAAAGTTACATTTTATTGAATAAAAGATATGTACATAGCATCTTCGTTGAATAGTGTTATGAAAAAATATGAATTTACTTCATAATAATGCAATCCTTGTACTGTGCTGACCAGTGGCCAACTATCAACATTTGAATGTACAATCACATGACTATCCTTCGTGTAAATATTCTATCTTCCTGTTTTCAAAGAGAGGCACACAACTTCTATATCCTTTAGAGACCTTGTCAATGGCAATTAACAAACACACTTTAAAACATTCATCAAATTAGGTTTTCAATCAATTTATCATTGCATAATATAAATGTTGCTACCCCAAACTTGTGATTAAATGTCATTAATCATCATATTTCCACATAATTTCTGTGCCATTTAAAAATAGATGAGTCTTCTGCTAAAATTCAAATCATCCATTGGACACTTTGTCAACAAACTTTGTTTAGCTGACCAGTGATCTAGTGCAAACACCTGCTTAATTAAGTTTTGTAAACAATGGGGCACCTTCAGATTGGGAGAATGGAGTGATTTGGCTCACAGAAGCCTGTTTGTCCATAAATGTTTGTACATTGGTACGGGCCTAACACCCTGACAGACCACAATAGAGGTCACATGCTTGTATACATGAGACCACCTGGTGGCCAAACGAGCACAGCCAGTTCTTGGCACTTTCAGCAAAACACAATAACCATGGTCTGTGTATTTTGGATGATTTTAGTGGGATAGCTTACTTGTATCACAGTTTCTTTGCTACATATCATTTGAGCATACCCCACACTTCTGTAAAATTGCCTGTGGCCTCTCTGATTTCATGAATGCTTCAATGTGTTTTGTTACAGTTGTGATTTTAGAAAACACCTTACAATGATTTTAATCTCAATAATACCATAAAATTGCATAACAAGAACATTTAAGTAAACAATATTATTGATTAAATGTTAATTCAATATAACATTCAAGTTATTAATTAGTTTCAGTCAGTGTGGGTCAATCACAAAGATTGTGTTTCACAACAACATTATACGTAAGATGCATATTGATGTTTTCTTAGCACTATGGTGTGTCACCAACACACAATATCCATGTAAAAACACAATATAATGTGTAAGTGAGACAGGTATTTCTCAGTGGTCTGTATAGATGATAAAAATCAATCAAATTTCATGTATTCATGGATATAAATTGAGAGAGTCCCTTATAAAATCAAAGATGAAGCATGTTAATTACCAATAACAATCTGGCCCTATTATATTTTTTCTGTTTCATAGAAACCGTCATTAATGTCATTAATAAGATTGATTGCTAGTGTTGAAAGATCTGTTCTCTAACAAGTATTATATTAAAGCCGATATTCACATCTCCACTTTACTACAATTTAAAAAAGATTATTATATCATTGGAGTATCATCTAAGAAAAGATTATCTGGATGACAAGACGTTTTTAGCATTAGCTTCAGAAAGATATTTTGGTTTTATTCTGTCTATCCATCAACTTTGATTTTTTTTACCTTTTGAGAAAGATCTATTCGCTGTCAATGAGTTGTCAAGGTGGCTGCCATTTTGAATATTATGACCTATATCAGCCAATGTATTTTGATTGGCCAAAATTATCTGCTCAAGTCTGCTCTGGGAAAGGATTTAAGAGGTCATTTATGATGATATGCAGGCATTTTCAGAAATTGTTTATAAACGTTACACACAAGCAATGATCAATATCGCTTGGCCTATGTTTATGTCTGAAAAGATAATCAGTTTTTCATTGCAGTAAAGACTTTTGTTGAATCAAGATCAAGATATCAAGAGTTACAAGCGATACCATGGAAAACATGTCTCAACTACGAGACTTCAAACAGCAAATATGAAACTTTCACTATTAAGACAGAAGTAAAAGGCAACATAAAATGTAGTGAAGTCTTCTTAAAAAGTGATTTAAAAACCGTAACAAGGACGATCACTGAAGAAACACCTCAGGGTAAACCACCCAAACTGGAACGGCTTCATTCCGGTCACCAGCGCATCTGAGGGATCGCCATTTTTAATGTTGCGTTGAGAGCTATTTCGCACCCCTTTGTTTTGAGACAAAGTCAATTGAGATTGATAGAGCATGCTGTGAAACGTAGAAAACTACCAATTGCTGAAAATTAGAAATTTCAATTTGACACGATGGTAAAATCATACCCATTGGAGGTTACCTGTTGTGATCAAGTGAAGAAAGAAACAATATAAAACATATTATAAATAACTATAATCTCAGCTGAGGTGCTGTATTCGTAGCATAAAGTTTCAGACACTTATGGTACTCTGCAGTTTCATTTCTATTAAAAATAATGATCATTAATCCGTCAGGGAAGAAAGAGCCTGAAGAAATAAAGAAAAATACCGATTTTCATATTCGACATCAACGTTTTGTTTTACCAATACCTCCATGCACCTAAATCCCTCTATATCCCGGTCCATTAAATCCTTATTAAGATGCATAGTTCATTATCGGAAAATCCTCATTCCAAAATATTGTAACCTTCATGTAAAATGTTGGAAATATGTCTGATGATGTGTCATTTGCGTGTCATTCTTATTTAAGTCTGCCTTAACAAATGGCGTATGACTAATCCAAAATAATTGGCCGCATTCTTCGTAATACTTTTTCTTACATACATTTCAAAACCTGATCAAGGTAGCAAGAAAATCTAACTGTTAAGTTTATAGGCACTAAACAATTTTTATATCGTTTTTAAGGCTGAACATATTTGAGACAGTGTGATCTGACTTCCTCATTTATCAATATATAAATCAGAAGTGCATATGGGCCATATAGATAATTAACTGCCTGGGGGCCCAAATGATCCAGAAATGCTCATTATTATAGCTGCCATCGCGGATTACAGACAGTGCTGATTTGTTTGGGCTATTCTCAGGCTGACAACCAGCAACATTTTAAAACTTATCGCAAATACATTCATTTCAAAGTATTCACTCCTGAGGACTGCATTCATTTTCTTATCACATTTCTTTATAGATATAGAATTGAAGGAGTGTTTCAGTTTGGACTACAATCAACGAGAGTGTATTGTTTCAATGACAAGCGTCAGAAATCGTGTGATTGAACCAGTATTTAAGTCATTTTAGTAATATTTATTTGGACCAGAAATCAGGAGGATGCCCACAGAAGGACAGGAGAGAAAACACCAAGACGATTCGAATGGACTGGAGACATTGGATCAAATAAAATATGACAAAAATAAAAGTCAAGGAGTAAATAACAAAACTGCGAAGTTGAAGCCTGCAAAAGTAAATAAAGCTATCTTGAACAGAGTTCAGAAAGGACAGAAAAGCCCAGAGAAACCCAGATCTACAGATGAAAATGTCAACGGCACTGAGAGAAATGAGAAAGCAAGGGATGGAAAGAAGGATTTAAAGAAAAAGCCCAAAGATAATACAAAAGATAGATCTTTGAGGATCGGGCCACCAAATGAGAAGACCGACATCAGGAAGGAAACGATGAAAGCTTATCACCTTGCTGGTGACAAGGATTTGAAGAATCCCTCAAGAAGGACTCCAGCAAACAATGAGAGAAGTAACAATGAATCAAGAAATGTAAAAGATACTTCAAAATACCAGGACCCAAATAATGCTAATAAGGATAAGAAAATTGAACAAAATATCCAAAGTGAGCAAATAAACCCTAATACGGATGATAAAGAAAAGGTTAACGAAAAACAAGAGGTGAAAAAGGTCAGTAAAGATGAGCAAGATGCAATTTTCACACGATTATATCGTTCGCAGACCAAGGCCAGTATGGGCCACAAAAAGGAGGAAAAGCAAGAGGAAGATCCCAAGGAAAAAGACAAGGAACATAAGATGAGCAAAGAAGAAGAAGAAATATTGGTTAATAGGCTGTATCAGAAACAAATAAAGCAAGAAAGCGATGATAAAGATGAGGCAGTGGGTCAAACAGACAAATCGTCAATGTCTGCCAAAGACGTAGATGTCATAACTGACAGACTTTATAAAACAAAGACAAAAAGCTTAGAGAACCAGACATCAAAGGGGCTGGTTGCCAAGGATATGATTAGCAAATGTGCAGGATTGTCCCAAGAAGAGGTTCAGAACATTGTGGAGAGGTTACACAAGACACATACAACCAGCAGCAGCGCCCCTGGCGACAAGAAAGTACATGTCACCAACTCAGTGTCAAGGAAACCTGCCACTGAAGATGAGCGCAAAGAGATCTTTACCCGTCTGAGTACAGCTCATACCAAGAGCAGCAAAGGTGGTGAGGGGTGTCGCCCCATTGAGAGCATTCTGCCACCAGGGTATGGCATGAAGACCTTTCCTATTGTAGAGGGCCTAGACACTAGATTCAAGGACAAGAAAGCTCCTGGTGACCAAGTCAATGAGATCGTAGAAAAAATGCATAAAACCCATACCGCTTCTATCAAGGCCAAAAATGATTATCCCAAACATCTGCTGTATCCAGAGAGAACACTCTTGATGAATAATGTGGAGAGGATCACCACATTCCAGGAACAGGGCTCGCTAGTCAGGCAGAATACACTGGAGAGACGGGAGAAGTGGTTCAACTGAAAACTCACACTCATCAAAATGCGGGTCTTGAGATCTACTTAAACATTACACTTGTAGAACGGAGATAATGTAGAAATTAAAAAAAAATATATGTTTAGATGATAACGAACGTTAAGTTCATTTAATATTTGATATTTGTCGTTTTCAAATGATATTAAAGTTGACCAAGTCAATCCAGAACAAGTTTACTGGTATTGTCATTGTCATAGATTTAAAACTTACATACTCATGGAAGGAAAGGGAAGTGGACTAAAAAGGGGCAGATGTATTGTTAAATAAAGGCACAAGGTATTTCTTTGCACTTGTATATGGTAGTATTTCTTCGTATTAATAGCTTTGTACTTATTCAAATTTAGTAACTGAATATTGTAAATAGACAGTTTTAACCCAATCCTTCAATATTTCATTATGTACCATTAATAACGGCCTACATCAATAAAAGTAAATGTTAAATCAAGCATGGACATATACCAATATGTTTTATATATATTTCTGCTCAAGTGCTCTACTCAAGCAGTTAGAATTTTTCTCCTGCTTATTCTTATCATTTGGTTTGCAGATAGCCTATCGTCTTATTTATCACTGTTAAATGATTGACACAGTTCTTCAGAGGATGAACACTGCAATATTGCACTATTCCACAGGCCTTTCCTTCAATCTTGTACTTTAATTATTTTGTTTGTGGCTTCACTTGACATTTTCATGGCCGCCATGTGTTTCATAAAGCTCACAAAAGCTCCAGATTTCCACTATGCTAAATCCTCTCTATTATAACCCTTTTATGCTACTTCTCTGACAAGAGCTGTCTTCAATGTAAACATTCTCTTCCCTGACTCTTTTACAAATATAACGCCTTCAGGTGCCATCCTACCGATTCCCTTTTCCAATGACAATTTACGTATCTTCCACAATGATATATCTGACTATCCCTCATAATGGGCAAACCTAATACATCTTATGTCATCTGCTTTCCTATTCTCATGCTGTGTGTTATAACTCCTTTTTACCCTCAGCCCCTGATGTAATCAGGCTGAGGGTATTGCAGTACTCCTTGCGTGGGTATGTATGTCTGTATGTCTGTATGTCTGTAGCGAACATCCTTGTGGGGCCCCCATAGGGGGGGTATGAAAAACCCAATAATCCCCCTTTTTTTTACCTAAAAATCCAAAAATCCTTATCTTTTGTAGCCAAAAATCCTTAAATATTTTTCCCCTCAAATCTAAAAATCCAAAAGTATAAAACAAAAAATCCTAAAATATGTTTACATTTAGTACAAATTTATTTGGCAATGAATTACATAACATGCATGATATAACATGATATTTAGTGTTTCACACAGGTCATGCCACATTACAAAATGTACTTGCAGAGTCCACTTGAGCCCACAGAGTTTGAAATTAACAGTAATCTCACTGTTATAGTGATACGGAGACACCCAATCCTTTTGAACATATTCAAAATTAGTAAAAAAAAGTAATCTGTGTCTTTCCTTTTTTTTGAAACTCTTTTAGGCCTAGTGGCCCTTGTGTCACTAGTAAATGACAACTGAGATAATTCCTCACTAATTAACTCTTGCTGCTCATTGGGTGTCTCCGTATCACCCTGATCCTTTATCAGGTCCAAAAGATTGATCAAAACCTCCTCATTCAGAACAATTATATCATCCTTTGGAACATATTCATAGTTAGTATCATCTAAAACAGTGATGACATTTTCTCTATCTATGACACATTGTTTTTGATTTGAGAACTCTGTGGGCTCAAGTGGGCTCTGCAAGTAGATTTCCCCTTTACATTTTCCCTTCTCAAGCATATCTTGCCTCAGTTTACATATATGCACATGTTTGATTGTGTTAATAACTACAACAGAACCTTTTTTGACATAGACACTTCTCCCTTGTGAGGGCTCCAACACACTCTGGCCACCAGTTGATGATTCAAAATCAACTGGTATTGGTATGATTCTGTCACTCACATAAACATTGAGTGGCAAGGTACCAGGCTTATCCTTTGTGCTTAAATTCCTAACAGTATTTCGACGTACACTTTGTCCAAATTTTTCACGCCACATAGATAAATCTCTCAAATCATTCTCAGTGATATTTGCCAAATCCATTAATCCTAAACACTTTCCTCAAAATCCAAAAATCCCAGATATTTCACCCCAAAAATCCAATAATCCCTCTTTTTTAGGCCAAAAATCCAATAATCCTAAAACCCTATGGGGGCCCCCCTTGTCATCGCGATAACTCAAGAACAAATGATGACAGCTTCATGAAACTTGACACACATAAGCATCTGGTGAAAACCTCGGACGAGTTCGATGGACAGCGACCTTGACCTATTTTTCAAGGTCACAGGGACAATTATGTGAAATCCCAAGAATCGCCAAACTCAAGAACGAATGATGGCAGCTTTATGAGATTTGACACAAACAAGCATCTGGTGAAGACCTCAGAATTTTTTCTATGAAACATGACCTTCACCTACTTTTCAAGGTCACAGGGACAATCATGTAAAATCCACGTCATTGCAATAACTCAAGAACAAATAATGGCAGCTTCATGAAAATTGACACACATAAGCATCTGGGAAGACTCCAGATGAGTTTGATGGACGGTGACCTTAACCTGCTTTTCAAGGTCACTGGCCCATCATCTCAATAATTCTAGAGTAAATTATGACAGTTTCATGATAATTGACACACGTAAGCTATCAAAGGAAGTAGATTTTATGGGTTTTTTTACCCCTGCGTCAATTTGCCTTGGTGCAGTGACGTTTTGTTTACAAATATTGTGTGGAGCGAATGTTGTGCAATAAGTTGCCAGGGCTGAGGGTTGATGCATCTCTGATGCCTATGTTTATATTTCCATGATAAAAGGTCAGTCACTTTTCATATTGGTACGAGTTTCTTGCCATGTCTATTCCAGTTCCTTTATTTGCCATGTCCCTATATGATTTATCAGTTGCTATAGGAAGGTTAGTCATTGTGTCACTTTCCATTTCCCAAAACAATGCCACTTGTTATGTCCCTTTAAGGAGAATCACTAGTCACGTCCCTATTTGGTGAATCATAACATATGTCCCTTTATAGAAAGTCACTATCTATGTCAATAAAGGTCAATCACTAGATATGTCTCACTAAGCTGATTCACTTGCCATGTCCCTATAGGTTGATTCACTTGCCATGTCCCTATAGGTTGATTCACTTGCCATGTCCCTATAGGTTGATTCACTTGCCATGTCCCTATAGGTTGATTCACTTGCCATGACCCTACAGGTTGAGTAATTTACCATGTCTTTATAGGTAGCCACTTGCCATGTCCCTATAGGTTGATTTATTTGCCATGTCCATCGAAGGCTAGTGACTTCCCATATCCCTGTAAGGCAACACTTGCTGTGTTTATACGATTCACTCACCTTGTTCCTTGAAGCGGAGCCATTTAATATATACCAAATCAGGTGTGTACATTGCCATGTATATTCCCAGCAAGAATGCCTTTCTATGTGTTCATGGACAGTCAATTAACCTTTACCCGTGACTTGGTGAATCTTTTATAATAAAAATATAAAGATGGGCTTAAAGGGGTTATGCACTGATTTTGAAAAAAACATTTAAAATTCACATATTGGTGATAAATGTATTTTTCTTTCATGTCTATAAACTTTTTAAAAAATGCATCCCCATCATTGTCTGTAAAATCTGATGAAAGCACACTCCTTTTTTGGCGTCATTTTTATGTGGAGTGTCATCATAGAGGCACTGAAAGGTAAAATGATGTCATCAGAGTATGGCAATATGCTTATGACGTCATGAAATGTATTGTCCTTTGAATAGTACCAAAATGACGTCAAACAGTGCTACCTTACTTTGAGCCAGATCTTTCCTGGGAGTGCAACTTTTATGGCTTATAGCAACCTATCTTTTAAATCTATCACAATTTAAATTTGTCATGATGTTGATATGGGGCCAAGCTTTCAATACACTAAATTGTAGAATTGATGCTTAATACCTTTAAGGGTGGCTGCAATCAACTTACAAACAATAAAATGATTTCAACTTGTACTTTATTTCAATAACCACACTGACAATTGGTATTTACTTCTACCAACACTAAAGATAAAATATATGTTAATGTGTATATTATTATGGAATATAAGTATAAATGCACAAGATTATCCTTTCCTTTAGTATTTCACATTTCTTTGATGTTATTCATTTATAAGCTTGATGTGGTATACATCTGTCACATAATATCTTATTATTATTGCAATAGTTGCACAACTAGAGTGTTATAATTAAAATACACTGCACAGATATAAAGTGTATATATGTCACAGTAAATAATGAATTGAATGCCATGCCATATAACCCTATACAAAACAACAATATATATATGCATATTAAAAAGCATATTACTTTTTTCCAATATTTCAAAAAAAGCAGATCAATAGATTTTAAATCTAAACAGTTCTGATTACACATACATAGAATAAGTCAGTTTGTAAGGTTTATATAGAAGGAGCAGGTAGTGTGCATGCTTCCTGTGGAGGTCCCAGACTCGCATCCTTCACACCTGTATACCACAAAAATTTGTGACATTGAAGATGCGTTTATCATTTCTACTTTTTCAAAATCTGTTGCTCGCAGTTTAATTTTGTATACATACTTTCTCTGTTGGACTTTCCATATAAATTGTTTTCATATCTAACAATATCACTTTTTTATCATTATCACAATGTAATTTTCTCCTCTACCCCTGTTACCATCACACTCTAGTGTCACTCACACAGGTCCCTAAAAATATGGTAAGACCGGCTTAAACCACACCATAGTGTATAGCCTGCCACTTGAATACATAATGTGTATTCTATCTACCTGTTCCTGGGACTGGCCAAACACTAACAACGAGTTACTTTCAATCCTATGCCAACCAATAAAACACCATTACAATAACTATAATCATTTTTAGTAATCTAGAATATACTATTCAAAAATCTCATGCCAAATATATGGCCATAAAATCAGTCTTTCAGTGTTAACCTCTGCTCTCAAATATGGCAGAGGAAAAAAGATTGGTTGCTAGAGGGCAGCACTTTGATATTACTCTTTGTAGCTCCACCTAGTGTTTACTGGCGGCGAGAAGGGTGGATGGCATCAAGGACGCGTCCAATATCTCCCTTCTTGTTCTCCAAAAGACGAGTCAGCCATCCTCCCTCATCAGAGAAACCCATGGCCTGCATCTGCTCAAGAGCACGAGTTATCTGGGGATCTGGAATCATAAACGACACTTTCAATTCCATTGTAAACGCTTACTCATTTTTCTTTGTCAATTATTCATGTGTGCATCAGAAATGCATTAAATATGGTGTATCTTAGTTCTTAAATTTTCTAACATACCATAATCCCTTTGATGTGAGGTTTTTTTGTGGTTAAATAATAGTGATATTTACCATTATGAGATGATTGAGGTTCTGCAGGGATTTGTGGATACAGGTTCCCTGTGTTGGTGGCACTTTCTGATGTACTTGTTTTGGGGGTTGCTGTTGGGGTCTGGGTGCCACTATTTGCCAGGGGCTCTGATGGGATCTGAGTGCTGTTGTTGACTGGAGGCACCAGTGGGGTTTGTGTCCCATTGGTTGCTGGAGGCACCAGTGGGGTCTGAGTGCCATTAGTTGCTGGGGCCACTATTGGGGTCTGAGTGGCATTTGTTGCAGGGGGTATCAGTGGAGTTTGTGTACTGGTATTTAGAATTTCATCCTGTACCATAGTCCAGTCGTCATCAGAACCTTCACGTTCTGGAGATTTGGATGGACTGTTTTCCTGAGATAATAAATAAACATATATTTAATATTTGTGGCATTTCATGAAATAGATATCGTTCAAAAGGTTTTGCATGATAATCAAAATTTCTGTCTATTAATGATTAGATATACATGGATATTTTTCCAAAATATTTCACAAACCTTCATTTGAACATCTTGATTTTGCAATTCTCCTGTCTCAGCTGTGTCTTCCATTTCTACATCATTCTTATCTTGTTTCTCTGCCTTCTTGCCACATTTTTTGCCATCTTTGCCTTTACATCCTTTGCCAGATTTGCCATTTTTCTTGGTGCAACGCTCACGAACATTCTCATGTTCCACATCTACTGCTACATCAATTCCTGTAGTCACAAGGAAAATTATCAATATTTTCAGATCAAAACAGAAAAAATATTTTTACTCGCCCTTATAGCCCCCTATTAGTCTATTTTATTATGACATAAGATAAGTTCTAACAAACATAGGTGCTATTTTGTAGAAACATTTAATTACCTAATGGGTCCAACATGGCAGCAACCGACTCTCCAATACTTTTCAGGTAGTCAGAAGCAAATGTGTTCTGAGCAGATTGAGGCTGGGGTTTGTCACTTGGCGCTGCCCCCTTCTGGCTTTGTTCAGCATTGTTGGCTGCAGTGGCTCCCTCTGTCTCACCAGTCTCCTCCTGGCCTGCATTACGCTGCATCCAGCGACGACAATTGCGCATCCATGGACCCCATCCACGTCCTCGTCCACCATGAGGTCCAAATGGTCCATGAGGCCCAAATGGTCCATGGTGTCCAAATGGCCCTGGGAATGGTGGTGGTGGTGGAGGTGGTAGATTTCCAGAACCTCCAGGGGGCATCATGAAGTTCTGAAGAAAAATCATCTTATCAAAACAATGGACAAAAAATTTAATAAAATCTCTTAAATATATCAACTCAAGTACTTGTCAAAAATCATTTAACTGCAATTAATTCCTTTCGAACCAAAACAAATAATATTTTTCAATATACTGTTTTTAAAAACTTACCATCCATGCGTTGGGTCCCTGGGGGTTACTCATGCGAATCATGTTATGTTCAGTGTGCTTGCCACGCCCTTCACACTGGCTGCACAAGTCAAAGTCTGGGCACACAAGACACTTGAATCTTGGCCCATAGATGGCACCCTCACAACCATCACACACCACACCGGGATGGAAAACATTGCTGTTCTCTCCACGTTGTTCTCCTACCTCTGAAATTATCAAAATAATATATATTTATATATTCTCACTAATTATTGTCACAACCAAATCAGTTACCTTTTTTGTGCTTTGCACAAAATTGGATAATCTGGAAGTTCCCCTTTACAATGGGTAAACCCTTATGCTCAGTTCATAAGTTCTAACTCTACTCAAAGATCAAGCATAAATCTTCACACTCGATGGTACTCTATGATTATTTTATTATATGAGAATAAATTCTGATTCATTCTGCATTAATATATGTAGGGATAGTGTGATTCTACCTATATGTGCTGGATACTGATGACTTTATTTGAGGACTTCATTCTTCAAACATTGCATAATCATGTGGTTGTCTTGACAACCCTCATTACAAGATGTTTGACCAAATAAAAAAAAACAGAGTTCAACTAAATTCAAATATACATAAATCTGATGAAACCATGCAGCAATGTTCAATCAATATATAACTAAAATATGTGACCAGAATAATCACCAAGGTTTATGCTCAACAATTTCCATATAATGAGCTTTTCATAATAAGCTGATAAAGCATGTGTTACTTGGCTTGGTGTGTTTAATGATGTCAGAGAAGTGGTTTAATCTGGGCCTTATTGGCAGTGGCAAGCAGTGTTCCATCACATGCTGCTTACACACACTGGCCAACAATGAGGTGAGTCACAGGTATATATAGACCCAGCTATTGACGTGACTTCTGGCAAACTCCAAGGTTACACTTAAATCCTAGCACTACCCATTTCCAGGCATGGATAAGTAATATATATTTTACTCCAATAAAAATAAAAAGATTACCATTGTTGATGTCTTACATTAAAAATGTGCTTACAATTAAGAAGCTCCTCCATCATTTTAATGGCTGTCCTAAAATAATTTTAAATGTTTCTCTATTGCTGTAAATGCTTATTGCTTGCTTAATTCATAAAATAAAATATCATTTCATTGCCACTTATTAGAACTCTACTAGATTTTGACATTGACTATCAAAAAAAGGATTTTGGCACAGTGCCAGTAATCAGATCATTGATTGGAAATGTCCAGGGTTGCATAAGTTAGATGTCTCATGCAGAGATTGATCAAAACAAACAACGCTATTGACATCAAAGTTCTCTTAAATGATGGAAATAAAGTAAATTCTTTCTTGAAATGCAAAAACTGACCTCTGATGAAGACTTTGAAGATGCCATTATTGACATTGCCCAAGGCTTCCATAAGCTCTTCATCACTGGAGAAAGCAATAGCATCGTTCTCTGCATCTGAAATAATGAAGATATAAAAGTTTAGTAAAAATTTAAAAAATATAAAATATTGATAAAGTTATAAAGTTGTCTCAGACTCTGCATCTGCATTACTCGAGTCAAGATGATAATTCTTTTTTTTTCTTTCTTTTTTTCGTGGATAAGTATGGTGATATATATTTTTTTTCAAGTGTTGAACAAAAATATCGATAGTCCAGAGTATATGTATATCAGTTGTTGACAACCACAGGCTTTGCAGGTGGCTGATGTTTCATGACGATTCTATTGCATGTTTCAGTTATGTTAGTCATGGCATCCACTCCCTAAATAACAAGCCCTTCCAAAAAGATTTTTTCTTGTCAATTTTTATTTTCATTTTACACATTTGAGAGCACATTGGGGCAGTTTGTGCCGCCGGACCCAAAATAAACAAAAGGCAAATTCACTGCTAGAGATACTCGAGCTACAGTTATGTATGATGCTGAATCATTCAGGATCCAAGATGGCTGAACTTCTTCACACAATACAAAGTGTATTTATTCTCACCTTTCCAGTACAGCTTCACAGTTTTGGATGACAATCCTGGGAAAATGGCTGTGCACTTTCCCCACAAGTAACTGTAGTTTGTTGCCACATCTTGGTCGATGGCAAATCGTCGGATTTCAGGGTCAACACCTGGTTTCTCCCAGTAAGCCTTCACTGTCATAGACATTGTTGTTGTTTTGATTCTAAACGTCACACGTTGTCAATTTCACCTGTCAATCAATTTGGCCTCTTGATCAATGTATGGGCGAATATTCCTGTCCACTTGCTTGTTGCACGATTTCTTGACGAATGATTGAAACCTGAAAATCAGGCCGATTATATACGACTGTCGAAGGTTCTGAACCCTTCTCGAGCTTCTGTGTTTAGTAATGATCCACGGGTGGTGAGTCACTATTTTCGCTGCGTCACAATGATTTTGTTTTGGTCAATTTATCCAGGCGTTGTGCGCAGGTCACGGAGCTGAAAGTCTGAATTATCCAGCTTCTCCCTTTACGTTGTGGGAAAACATAAATGAACTGATTTCCAAACAGAGTCTTGAGAACAATCACTCTGGGACAGTCACTGTATCACACTTGTCTGCTATTCTATTCAAAAGAATGAACTTGCAAATTTGGCCAGGGTTTCAAAATATCTGTGGGTGGTTCCAGTGATTGTCCAATATTCCAAAACAAAGCAAAGCTTACATTTTTGTCATGTAAATCAGAATGACTTAAATTTCCAATTTGAGTAATTAAGATTCCTTTCAGGAATAGCTATAATATAAACATGAAGTAAAAAGAAGTAAAAATTAAAAGTAGAGGATTTGTTTGTTTGCTTATTTGGGGTTTTACATCACTTTCAACAATATTTCAGTGATGTCACTGAATTGTCATGACGCAGGTTCTTGACATGACAACCACCCGGTCACTGAGTTACAAGGACAACGGGTTAACCCTTTAGGCACATGCAGGCCTCAGGGAAATTGTATCATGAGTTCAATCTTGGCATGGCCGGGGATTGAACCCACAACCTTTGGATCACCACAGAGAAACTGGTACTAATAAGCTGGCGCTCTAACCAACTGCGCCACGGCCTGTGGCCGCTATAAATTAAGTTTATTTATCACTTATGTTGATATGTAATCTATGACCTGAGCTGACGTTTTTCATTTGAAAAAGTTTGACCTTGAGATGACCTTTGTTTGACCTTGAACAACAAAATCAATGAAACTTCACATATTTTTGCATGAAATGTTAATAATCATATTCCTTAGGATAACACATTGCACCATGAGCAGACCTAGTCTGAAAATAGTGCTATACAAATTCTTTATTATTATTATTTATTATTATTATTAACATAAACTCAGAACACCAAAAATTATGAAAATATATTAATTAGAACCAATTTTACAGCTGTTTAAAGGTTTTAAGATCAAGGTAAACTATTTTCTAATGGAAATGGTAGGAAAACAATTGGCTGTTTCTGACGTCTCCCCCATAAAATCCCCAAAATGTTTGGTACAAAAATCGCTTGGTTTTTTCTCATAACTAGAAAAACTATGTGGTCTTCTGGTGCATCAATCTTAATTGTTAGGATGTAAGAAAATTGTAAGAAAATATTAATCCTAAAATATTTGCATTGAATATAATGGCAGGGGCTCACCAATATATATGATTTTTGTTTTGTTTATTGTAATTTTTGTTTTGTTTGTTAATTTTTTTTGCATCCGTGTTACATGTGGAGCACCACTTTTTCTTGTTTAGCTGAGTGATATGTTGTTCACAACATTCTATAACATACTCTGCCCAAGTTTCACATCTCTATCTCAATTTTTAACGAAGTTGGTAGTGGTGGGCCCCTGTAATGGGAATTGCCAAAATTTAACCTAAATCTATAAAAGTGGCAAAGGCAAAACGTTTTTCAATCCAGCATACACAATAAAGTAATCTTGTTGATGTCTGAGATACCATTAAAATTTAAAAAACCAAGCGTTTTATATGCATCCATTGTTTTGCTAAATTAAGGGCTTTTCAAATTTATGTTTGTGTAAAATATTCAACAATCCTCCTTAACGATGATCATCACTGAAATCTATGCAAAGAATTCATACATGGAGTCAAATTGCTCTCATTTCTTTATTTCTGAAGATAAAGGTTTAAAATTTAGAACAATTCATCTCATCGTCTTAATACAAAAATCAGTTTTCTTCCTCCTTGTTAAAACTGGCATCATTCGAATGACAATGTTGTGCAGGCAGGAGAAAAGGGCACGACCCATTGCAACTAGTGACATCAGTATACCAGTGTCCACAAAATGTTCTGAAAGGCTGCCGCCAGTGTTTCTCACATACTTTGACTGAGTTGCAGCCCCCTCTCTCAAGAAATATATTGACCCTCACAGCATGAAAAAGGTACAGAAAAAACACACTGAATCAGGTTGATAAGGCATAGCTACATTTTGGAAAGAAAATTGTTTTTGCAATGTGAAAGACCAAACATGAGCTGGGAGACTTCCATCAGTTCCCGAGCGCCCCCTAAGTCCAGGCTTGGAGTTATTACTCCAAGGTCCAGGTACATGTATCTCCACTCTAACATTGAGTAAGGGATGCACCATAATAATGCGGAGGAAGGTGCGTGGTGAGGGTAAGGAAAAAAGATTTTCTGATTATTTTTTCAAGACCATTCTCAATAATTTCAGATAAACCAAAACAAGTCTCCATGGTTTTTATTTTCTCCATCAGATTTGCCACCAATTTTTATTAATAGAATGCATGTCCTAATATCTATATTTAAATGTATTTAAATGTATGTATACTCTCCTTTGCATCGGGCTCAGTATATAACACATACTTTCCTATATTGAAGAGGCCTAGTAAAGCTGGGTAATGGATGTATCAGTATGGTTTACTGGAAAATAATATATTATGCTTTATGTTCACTGATATACAGAAAAAAATTAAATATTTCAATTTTTCATGGATCAACAACAACGAACTCTATTCATGCTATCTGTCAGATCATCATTAAAATCTCATTAAAACTGTTGTTTTAGATAGTGACTTCCCCAATAATCAATGTTAAGTAAAGAAATTCAACTGAACATTTTAATCGAGCTGAAAATTCTGCTAATATGAATAACAAAAAACTGTTTGGAATAGATTGCAGGTTATATTGTAAATTGTATTTGTTGCTGATGCCTGAAGAACTGGTCCACTCAAACATGCTCTGGGTAAATTGCACATATCAAAACTCGGAGATAAGCGAGGACAAAATTTTATTATGGTTGCCTTTCTTCCTTTAAAACTGATTTCTACATGCATGACACTATTTTTCCCTCGAAATTATACCCAATTAACGGTTGTTGTTTTTTTCAAATATGAATTTTCAAATATAAATTGATGTTAAATTTGAATGCCCAGCCTTCACTGAATTTGTAATAACAAAGGAAAGTAACTCTTTCAAAATGAGGAATAGACATACAAGTATTTTCTCATAATTTATATTTTTCTTGAATTTCATCGGTATTGAATGAATTGATCAAATGAGTGTTGTTTTTCACAACCAAATACTATATTTGAAAGCACAGTGACATTTAAAAGCAAATTTCATTTAAAAAACAAATCCATGTAAATATAAAGTGGCACATTGCTTATAGAAAGTGGTTTAGTTTTAACTTCGCATTGGAATATATTGTCTGGCTTGTAGAGAATGGGAACTTAAAGTCTTACATATAAATATATATTTAATGGCGATATTGCTAAAATAAATTCTATTATTCCCCCCTTTGCATATATCTTAGAATATAGAGATGTAAATTCAAGTTGTCGATTTTACCAATAGTTCAAACAAGAAATCATTCAAGTGTATAAGAAAGTGACATATAAGTTATTCGTAATAATCTTGTTTTGTTGGACGACTGGGGTGAACGTGTAACTACTATCTGAGAGCAATAATATTTTATATAATTTTATATTGCTCTCAGCTACTATTCATTTGGAAGTGCCCTGTCATAAATTCTGTCATCTGTCAAATTTGAATGGCTGACAGAGTCGCTGATGTTTTGATTTCATCATTCTCTTTTCCGGTTCCGTCCTCTTAGCATAAATCCTGACGCAAAATCACCCCATCTGCTGCTATTCGCTGATTGGTCAGACTCATCTACTGCTTCTCTCTGATTGGCCAACTCCACGTGGTGTGGTGTTCACTCGACAGAAGACGAAAACAGAAATGGCGGACCAGACGGACTGGCCCTTCTCCGCGGATCCTTTACCGGATCTAGGAGCTGCTTTATCTTCTTCTAACGATCTGGATTCTGCTATGTTACACGATATAGACGGTAAGTTATGTTTTACCAATTTTTGGGGGACATACGTGTAACCGATCAAAAGTTAACATCAGTTGAAGTTGACACCGGTGAAACCACATCGCCCAACATGGCTTGGGTTGTCAAGTTGGAAAAGGGTCCAAAGTCAAAATCTACCCCTCGCTAACTTCTCATAAATCACTGAGTAATGCAATCTATATACTGTTGAAAATGACATGCACACATCATATATATATATATCGCAGGTTTAATACAAGTGTCAATCCCGGGGATGCGTCAATTGAACCCCGTCAGTTGTCCGTCATCACTCAGTAACAGTGTCATTGACAATTCACGAATGACAGTAATGTCATGATCAGTGTTTGATGATAATGCCACTATATCACTGCGCGTTGAGGTGGGTGGGTCATCACGGTCCGTATTAAGTCAAATAAAGAGAGGACAAAATAGAGCAGTAAAATCTTCTCTGAGATAATTGTCAGCAAGCTGAATTTACTCAACATTGACCGGGCCAGGTCATCTGCTTGTGAATTGACAGATTATCACATAATTCTAAATTTACTAAAGTCTAAAAGAGTACGACTGTTTTCAACAAGAAAAACAGTTTTCCCATATGTAACATGGACCAAAAAAAAAAAAAAAACACAAAAAAAAACAACAAAAAAACAGTGAAGTGAAAAAACAAACATTGACCAAAGAAACCAAACATAAAAATAAAAATAAAGGAACAACTTCTTATACTTACACTTAAAGACAAACTTAACATCACTAAAACAAACATTTAAAATGGGTTAGGTTGGTGAAAAGCATTTTTTCTCCACAAGGTGTCACCACTGCACCAAATATTTTATCTTTTCAGTTTTGTAAAGTGTGTGACATCATTGCTCCCTTAATGTAAACACTTTGACGTCACAAAGCATTAATTTCTATATGTAAACAAACTGACATCATTGTGCACTACTGTCTGTGGGCCTGAGACAAACACTCCACAGTAGTGTCAGTTGTACAAACTATCTTGACCACAGGAAAATCTGAATTACAACCCACAGATAATGACTACACGTTTCTCTTAATCATACTGATCACAAGGTAAAACATATAGTCCCTGACAGCAGTGGATATTCAAAAAGGACCATCTGTGCTAAAAAAAATGGCTTTGTATTAACATCTTTAGAGTATTTGGAAATATGATTACTGAGGCTGACATGTAGCAAAAAAAAAAGAGACTTGTTTCAAATTGCATACCAACCCTAGTTCATTTAAAAGATAAAAATAAATTTATCTTCATTTGTGAGCATGTTATCAAAAATAAAATTATTATTTTGTTTCACCTGATGGGAAAATCATCAAATTTCAACAATTATTTTGCCTCTTTTCAAAGAAAAATCAAGGTTTTTGCCTTCAATGTTAGCACCATCTTTTTCTGTTTCTTTAATTATGAACTGCTCCTCAATGCCTTGCTGTCATATTTTGTATTTTTTGTTATTTTGTGACAGGTCTATTATATATATTAGAAAATTAAATTTGCTCATGTAATATTAACTTGTGCCTAGTTGTTATAATCTGGTATAAGGTGGCGTGATTGTCTGATGATGTAAATATAATTGTACTTTTTTTCTTTTCAGAGGTTATCAAATACATGAACTATCCAGACAGTACAAAGATAACAGATCTGCAAAGTGAACTTTTTGATGGACAATTGAACTTTCAGGCCCCGATAAAACAGGAACCAGACACATTGGGAAATACTGATGACCTGTTGGGACTTGACTCAAATTTTGACTTGTTGCAGTATGCAACAACTCCTGCTGTTACAAAGCCTCAAAAAACAGTGCAGGTGGAGACTGCTATTCCACAACAAACAACAAAACCCGCTACTACCTACCAAACAGTGCAGCAACAAACAGGCCAGCGGCTTCTACAACAGCTGATTCAGCAGACACAAACAATCACAACCACTGCCACCCCAACAGTACAGACCCCACCACCTCCAACACAACCTGTTAAAGTTCAGACCACTCTGCCTCCCAACATTGTCCTCCATTCACAGTTAGCTGCACACTTGGCGGCGCCACCGTCTCCTCCAGCAGCTGTCGTGCCATCCTCTCCACAGCCGATTCTGGCGACTACTTCACCCCAGCCCGTGGTAATCCCCCAGCAGACGGTGCAGCAGGTCAAAACACAGAAGATTATTCTCCAGCAGCAACCAGCTAGCCAGCCTCAGCAGATCATCATCAACACCCAGCCAGCATCCCCACCCCATGTGCAGACAGTGGGCCAGGTCAACCTCCAACAACTGCAGCAGGTCAGTCCCTTGCCATATATTGTACATTTCTGTGATATATCATTGTGGTTTACCTGGGGATTTCTTCCATATTATGATGAATTTGTATATTTTCAATTTATTTAAGTTAGTTTTTCAATATGCCATCCCTGCATAAAAGATCTATTTCATGTCCTCAAGACTTCACAGAGGGAGGATCAATTCTATGAGATAGTAACAAGTGTCTTTTTATCTGAATTCCAGCCCATAAAAATAGATGGATTGAAAATGTTGAATGGCTCAAATGAATCATGTATAAGTAGATGATGTTTTCTGGTTGTAGTTGTTATTGGGGTCACAGATAGTAAAGGCAGAGAATGGTGCTAACATGGTCACCATCACAACCTCACCATCGTCAGTGGTAACCCAGACCAGCCCCCAGCCCATCCATCACGTGATCAGCCACCCCAATACGACGACAACGGCGGTGACCAGCGCCCAACCTGCCACCATCCTCACCACCACCAGCATCCCGGTACAGGTGATGGACACAGAGAAACTGCCCATCAACCGCATCAGCAGCAAGGCATCCTCCCCAGTGCCTCCCAAAGGAGAGAAGAGGACTGCTCACAACGCCATAGAGAAGAGATACCGCCTCAGTATCAATGACAAGATCAATGAGATCAAGGACCTCATCGTAGGCCCAGAGGCCAAGGTTAGTCCTCTTATATTTTTTTTCTTGATATTTTAAAGTTTTAAATACAACATTTATGTTTCTGAGAACCATATTCTTTTGATTTTGCCTTGCTTGATTGTCTTTATCTTGTTAAAAATTAAAAGAAAATATAGAAGAAATGCATGTGTTTTTCATTTGACAGTTGAACAAATCAGCAATTTTGCGCAAGGCCATAGAATACATCCGATTTATACAAGCTGCCAACCAAAGACTGAAACAAGAAAACATGGCCCTCAAAATGGCTGCAAAACAACAGAGTAAGAACCCTGGAAATTAATAAAATGCTTCTTCTTTTATTTTTTTCAAAATATGTATGTATTGTAATTAATTTCAATCAAATGTTAAATATATGGATTATATATTCAGATGTTACTGGGTTGTTGACACAAGGTCGTGAGAATCCCATCCTTGACATGTCGCCCCCTCCCAGCAGCCCATCCACGTCCGACAGTGGATCCTCAGACCCTCCAAGTCCCATGTCATTTGATGAGATGGACACAACGGGTAAGAAATGAAACATTATCAACTCTGGGATATACTGTTGAGAAATTTGTAGAGGGTGGGTTGAATTTGATCTTTTAAATATATTTAACCAATAAGTGGTATATAAGCTGGTATTATATTTTCAGAGAAGAGCGTGACCCTTTCTATAGGCATGCTGGACCGTTCTCGCATGGTGCTATGTGTGTTCATGTTCGGCATCCTGGCCTTCAATCCTTTCTCTTCTCTGATTGGTCGGAGCAGCGAGAGCCTTGGGAACATGGTCAATGACAAACTTCATAATGGCAGAAGAATGTTATTCGGTTTGGAGGAGGAAGGTAAATATGTTGGAATATACAAGACTATATGGCATAATATGCGCTGTAAGGAATAATACATATTTTAATATGAATTTAACAATGTAATATACAGTAAGAACACAGAAATGAATGCTAATATATATTTTTGTCTGATGTACAGAGCGGGTTCCAGGATGGACTGATGTGTTGGTACACAGAATGTTTATGTGGGCCTTCAATGCAGTAATCGTGGCAGTGGTCATGGCAAGGATCTTTGTATTTGGAGAACCAGTCACTAAGCCACTGTCTGAATCATCTGTGTGTTACTGGAGGAACAGGAAACAAGCCGATGTGGAGCTAGCCAGGGTGAGTCAGCCTTTTAATGGGTTTTATGCTGAAAAAATAAAAAATAAAAATTTTGCCAACAATGTAAATGTTTGAATTATTTTTCTTTCTTTCAAACAAAGCATGTTTTTGAGACATGAAAATTATTGATTTATTATAGTTAAAGTTTGAGTATTTAAGGAGTATTTTTACCTAAAATGTTTTTATTAACATGAAGCCCACTTTTCATGTAAATGTGTGGTCTATGATTCAGGGAGAGTATGCAGAAGCAGCAACTCACCTCAGGAATGGATTGCGGGCCCTGGGCCGTCCTCTGCCTACATCGAAGTTTGACCTGGTGGCGAGCCTGTTCTGGCACTCTATCAGACAGTGTCTTCACCGTGTGTTTGTAGGACGGTGGCTGGCAAGTAGGGCGGGAGGCCTGAGTAGGGCGAGCGTTTCGGATGTGAAGAGTTCAGCCAAGGATGCGGCACTGGTGTATCACAAGCTACATCAGCTACATCTTACAGGTAAATATTAATAGTAAAGCAAAATATTGTTTATTAAAAGATTTACGAAGTGCCCACCTTTAAATAGACTGCAAGAAATCAACTACATGCTCACATCTCAATACTGTCTTAGATAATTTTGACTCCTTTGGAGATTGGAGTAACAGATTTTAATGATGTGATTCAGGTCATGCATTGATGGGCAGCATGTCTGGGGTGAACCTCGCACTGTGTGCAGTTAACCTTGGGGAGGCTGCCGGAGAGAGTATTCCCACGGACACCATGGCCGAGATCTATGCCACAGCAGCCTTGACTATCAGGATGACCTTCCCAGCCTTCATGCAGTTCCTGGCTGTAAGTGTTCATTCATTAAAGTAGTTTATATAAAGAGGATGTTATGTAATTCACCCTGTTTGCCTTAACTTTTGCGTTAAAGCAAGTTTTAAGACGAGGCTGTCAAATATACATGATTTTGTCTCTTTCCCTGAACTAAACAAACTTCTGTGATTTTGGAAAGGAATGTTTGTGACAGTATTTTGATCTTTTGTATTTTGAAGTAGAATTACCCAAATAAGAAGTAAAAATAAGAAAGTTTTTATTGTAATTTCAGCGCTACTTCCTGAGCCGTGCCCGACGTGTGTGTTCTTCACAGGGCCACACTGTACCCACTTCCCTGAACTGGCTGTGTCACCCCCAGGGCCACCGCTTCTTTGTGGAGGGAACCTGGGCCATGGGAGGCAAGATGAGCGTGTACACCAGCATTGGTAACGAGGCTGACCCCCTGGCACATGTCACGCAGGCCTTCAGGGAACACCTCATAGAGAGGGCACTCTTCTCTCTTGTCACACCTGGATATGAGAACGAAAATATCTTAGGACCCAACCGAGGCACAGATGGGTTAGTAACAATTATAAAGCTTTGAGGTGTTAGTGTCAAAATGGATTTTGAGATGCCACCATTCGTGACTTAAAATAGGGATTAGTAACATTGAGGATGAATGATTTGAAGAGTCAGACAGTTATATGCCAAAAATATAGCACAGGCCGTTTTGACCATTTTTGCCATTATGATTTAAATGTGACATATAGTAATGTGCTTCTCTGTATAATTTAACTTATTCTTACTGTTTTACAGGGCCACTGCAACAGATGAGGCACTGCAGTACATCCAGCTATTGACCGAGTGTTCTAATGCTGCCAGTGTGTCGAGCGGCAAGTCGTTCGCGGTGGGGTCTAACATGATGGCTATTGCTGGCGTGGATGAGGTGTCCAGGTGGTGGGCGGGGGTGCTTGGTGTGGGTGCCTACTGGTTGAATGGGGATGATACTGCAGCTGAGAGGCTCTACTCTACAGTGGATAACTTCCCCAAGGCTCTCCTTAACACAGAGTGAGTAACGTGGACTTGGCACATATACAGATTTCTTTTGATGTATTCTCTCACACAAATATATTTAACTCTGCATTCCTCCTCCTCACAAAATTTATTAATCTTATTTTTTAAAAAGACACAATATTATAAGACCAAAAACAGAGGATGTAAAATTTATGTATTATATTATATATCTTGCAGCGACCCTCTTCCCCGTGCAGTGCATCTTTCTTTCAAGGCCAGAAAAAGTTTAATGCAAGGAAACACGAAAAAGTGTCACTTCAACGGCATTAAGCAGTGTAACCGAGCTGGGGAACTTCTCAGGGAAAGCCTGAATCTTCATAACAGTCAGCAACCAAAAGGCAAAACAGAAGTGAGTAGATATTTTAGTCACTCTCTTGGAACCTTTTAGGTATTAATTTTGGAGATATGAGGTAGGATGACCAAGTGGAGATTTATAAGACAAAAACAAGCATCTCTGCAGCTGAATCAGGAAAATGGTCCACAAGATCTCTCTGCCAGTGGCTGCCTGCAGCTGTGGTGCATTGTAGTTGCATTGCATCAGTGATTGATGTATGCGATGCGTCTGCAGTGCAAGCACAGGGGCATGGTATATTCAACAGGGGCATGGTACACTCCACAGAGGCACAGTACAGTCAGCAGATGCATGGTGCATTCTACAGGAAAGCAGCCGTGATTCTACAATTTGAAAATATAAATTTTCTTTTTGAACATTAGTGCACTATTTATTTCAAACTGGTTTTGATATTTGCAATTGACATATCTCTTCAGGGCATACAGTTGTTGGTTTGTGATTGGCTGTTGTCAACTCGCACTGCTGTCTGGCAGGAAGAATCTGGAGAGACAGATGGCGCCACTACTGCTCTGTGTCAGTCGGAACTCCTGTCCTTCCAGCAGGACCTCACTAGTCTACGTAAAGTGGCCCAGCACTTGAAGGCTGCTATGCCAAGGGTCAGTACATTATACACAAAATTTCAAATTGATGATTGATCTTTAAAGCTACTGTTCTTAAAGTTAAACTCTGAACTCATTTGGTTGTTTTACAGGTGTTTTTGCATGAAGCTACAGCTCGCCTCATGGCAGGGGCAAGTCCAGCCAGAACTCAGCAGCTATTGGGGCGAAGCCTCAGGAAACGCTGCTTACAGCCATCAACAGAGAAAGGTAAGCAACATTAGAATTGATTCTCCAGGTATTTTCAGATTTAGGTGGTGAATTAGTAGGTATAATGCCCAAATTAACTGAACATATATAGTAAAAGACAACCAAATAGAATGGAAAGAAGATAGAATAGATAGTTATCACCATCAGAAATTGGATTAGAATGATTTGAATTGATTTTTTTAGACACAAATGGTGTTAATAGAATTGTGATTCGATGTATGTTACAAAGGCTTTGTTTTGTTTGCAGAGTTTGAGGAGCAGGAGGACGGAGAGGTGGGTGAGAGAGAACATGCCACTGCCCTGATGTTAGCTTGTAAGCATCTGCCATCACAGGTATTGTCTGTGCCTGGACAGAGAAACTCTATGCTAGCCGAGGCTGCAAAGACATACAAAAAGCTCGGCGACCGCAAGGGCCTTCAAGACTGCCGCAACATGATCATGAAATTTGGGAACAACCATGCCCCAGCTACCATGCCTGTGTGCTAGTTATAAAAGAATATGCATTGGTCAGAAGGATATATGTTGCAGGTCTTTAGTGTCAAATTATTGATAGACACATTTTGTTAACTGCAATGGTCATCCAGAAAATGTTCAGGATCCTTGCATTTTTTACACAATATGTTAATAGTATTTTAAATAGGTGCCCAGAGGACACATTCAATGTCACTCAATATTTTTTTGTTTCACACAAATAAAGAAATTAGCTTTTCGTCAAACAAACATTTTAACCTTGAAAGCTATCTCGACTGATGACAAGCAATGCATATTTTATGACCTTAGCATCCTCACGGAAGTTGTGATTTAAAAATTGTTATCATATCAAACAACCATATTTATAAGTATCATGCATCAGTGTCGAGTGAAAGACATGAAATTCATTGTTAATATACCCATATTCATCAGAGAATGTAAATTATTGATATTTTTGTCAAGTATTAATGTTTTTCAAATGAGGAACTGAAAAAAAGATAATGCTTTTTCAGTAGATGTACTGATAGATATAGAAGATAGATTCAGTTTTGTTTGAATTGACTTTTGTACCTTTGTCTTGCTCTAAAACATGTCCATATAGTTCACAATTTTGGAACAAGGACATTTGAAGAATGAAAGCAATTCATTTGTAAATATGATGATGTAATGTCAATAAAAATTGCAATAGCAATAATAAAGTATTTATTAATACTTGATAAACATACATTAGATATAAGTAGATTTGTCACAGCTATCAACGTAAGCACACAGTATAAAAATCACAATAGTTGTTGGAGAGGGGGAAAGAGAAACCAGAAAGAATTCTTTTTAAATTACCACATTTCCTGGTGGTATGTGATTTGCTCATCTTTAAACAATATAAAAGATGCAAAGCTGGGCTATAAAGGCTTGTGGGCACAGGTTACTTGAAGGCTGGAAATCTAGTTTTATTTTTTCATTAAAAAATAAACTATCCCAAATAGAGATTATATAAATAAACCTTGTAACAAGATGGTGTTCCTATCTTGTAAGCTGTGTTTTGTACAGGTGAGATTAACAGAGCTCCAGTCACTGGTACCAGATTCTTGTCTGGATGCACTCCTTTTTCACTGTATACACCTCCCATGAAAGCTATTTTTTGGAATTTGAACTGAATTTTCTGGGCATTCCACTTGATGTTTCTGTTGATTGAACTCTGCATGAGAGCAATGACATATTTGTCATGAATGGTGTCTGCCTCTTCCTGTGTGTCACCCTGTCCAACTACCATGGTATCATCTGCGATATTGATTACATCCTCCAGACCCTCAATGGCTTCGTGCATCCACATCTGGAATTCTTCTGGTGCAGAGCTTACCCCATAGGCCAGGCGGCGCCACCTGTACCTTCCCCAAGGGGTGTGCATAGTGGTGAGGTCTCTAGATTCCTCATCCAGTTCAAATTGTGTGAAACCATCCAGAGCATCAAATATGGAGAAAGTTTTGTACTTTTTCTCTGAGAGTTTTGGTATGAGTTCAGTTGTAGTGGTTTCGCATGCCTACTGTGCGACGGGACTACCGACGGACCAGACATGGACGGACGTGATTTTGACTGACTCACTGAGGACTGACTCACTGAGGACTGACCAACTTGGGACGGACCAACTTGGGACGGACCAACTTGGGACGGACCAACTTGGGACGGATGAAAGGTCTAAAGAATTGGACCTCAATTCCTAGAGACAGATAACAGAAGCCATGCTGACTGTTGCATTGTGGGATACTTTATTGTTCTCACCAGGGGGCACCACACATCCAGCATCATCACTAGGGGGCAGCACTATCCAGTCCCAATACATTACATCTCCCCCTTTTACATTACTTTGTGGAACAATAGATAAATTATCTCATCAGGCAACAAGTAATATTTATAACTACAAAATGAACACTCAACTAAACATATTATCCTTTACCCATTCTACAACTGTGTGCTTTTTTTTACATTCAGTAATTCCACAATTACTACAACACTGTCCACCTTAACAAAGCAATTAAACCTTATATGTAACTATGTGAACAATAATGAACAACAGTTAACTTCCAGATGTTACAAATTTAACATTTTTTTTGCTTTTCTTTACAAGTCTAGCCTGTTTGGTGGCTTGACCACCCTACCACTTCTAGTGGTTTTACTTGGCGACTGACCACTGACTAGCCCAGTGCCTGTGGCTGGTCTTGACTGGCCTTGCCTATCATTTCCTGATGTGTCTGGAGGTTGACCTGGTACATCCATGCTGGGTGCATCAGACATGCCTAGCAGAATGTCCTCCACATCTGGAACTGGTGCATTTGATGGGATTTCATGGGTTAAGAACATGTGTCTTCTATTTCTCCTGTATGTCTTACCTGCCGGAGTTTCTACCTCGTAACTCCTGGGCATCTCATGTTTTCCTTTTACGTGTCCAAACACCCACTTCCCTTTTGCTCCTCTAAACCTTACTGCCTGTCCTCTCCCAATCATTTTCTTCTCAGGACCACTCCTTTTATCATGGTAGAACTTTTGTTTTTCTTGTCTGCATTTCAGCTCTTTCTGAACATTTGGCACAACCTGTGGCTTCAACAGAGCCGCACTAGTTGGCACCCTCCCTTTCAGGAGCCGACTATTGAGCAACTGTGCAGGTGCATAATCAGTGCCATCTAGTGGGGTATTTCTATACTCCAGCAATGCCAACTGAACATCTCTCCCAGACCTCTTGGCTTTTTTTAACAGTCTCTTTACTGTTTTCACACCATTTTCCACTTGCCCATTGCTTTGAAAGAACCCCGGGCTGATTGTGTTGTGAACAAATTCCCATGTTTCTGAGAACTCCCTGAACTCCTTGCTTGTGTACTGGGTCCCATTGTCTGATATGACTATTTCAGGTGTCCCTGCCCTACTAAAAAGCCATTTGAGTTTCTCTATCACTGCATGTGATGTCTCATCATCTAGTATTTCCACCTCTGGAAACTTTGAATAGTAGTCTACTACTATGAGGTATACCACTCCATCCAAATAATAGAGATCAGTGGCAACTTTTGCCCAAGGCCTGTCAGGTATGTCATGAGGAATGAGTGGCTCCGCAGACTGTGCAGGCCTAAACTCCTGACAAAGGGCACACTGCATTACTGTATCTTCTATCTGAGCACCCATACCTGGCCAAAATAGGACCTCCCTTGCCCTTCTCTTGGATTTGACTATCCCTTGGTGAGATTCATGGATACGGCATAACATTTCTGATTGTAAGCTCTTTGGGACAGTAACCTGGTTCCCCCTAAACAATAGGCCATCGCACCAGACTATCTCATCCCTGTATGAGAAGAAAGGCATCAGCTCTCTCGGCACATCCTGCTTCAGTACCGGCCAACCCTGAATTGTGTTATCAATCAAACAGAAGTCTCATCTTGTCTTGTCAAGCAAGTGCTTTATTCATAACTCCAGAAAGAGGCTACACAAGCTAACATGTGCTTGTTCACAACTTGTAGCAACTGATACACTTTGTTTAGTAGCATACATCACATCTCCCTTATATATTACACAAAAGTAATATATCTCTGTTCTGAATAAAACTATCATCTCTATAAAGTATACAATTTGTCAAATTATTATTTCACTCATACTACCCGGGTCATACACACAAAAGAAAAGCATTCGTACATCAATCTACATAATATCTCTATTTTACTTTAGAGTTACATGTGAATAAACATCATAATTCAGTTACAAAAACATTTGGCAATATTAATTTGCTTTTACATAAAACATTATCATCAGCAGTATATATGGTTAACTTATCAGTCCTGCATCAACAGTTTCCCATATATTCTTATCTCAGTGCAAATAATATTCATGCAATACACATATAATTTGAACAATATGAATATGTGGTGTACAATAATTCAAACATTATCAAGTTCTACAGTACTTGAGCATTCAATGTCAAAAACTGGCTTGCAGCTTGAGCATATACATTTTACATGAATGGCGATAATTAAAATAAACACAATTCAGTCAACTTTACTGATTTACAGTTTTACATTTAGCATTTCTCTCCACTTTTTACATATCCAACTGCACTTTTCCCCTGGACACCCTACCCCTCCTAGTCATTACCTCTGGCCTAACTGAGACCTGCTCATATTTGACCTTAGCTTGTTGACCAGCTGTTTGTTTTGGCACTGTGGGGGCTTGTTTTGGTACTGTAGGTGTTTTGGGAGACAACCTGGCTGGGCTGCTCACTGACCTAGGGGTTGTACTAGGTGAGCTATGTGATGCATCTCTCTGTGATACATCTCTGGTTGCAAAATTTTGTTCAAACTGTTGTTCATACTCCTCATCATTTATTTGAATTGGAGGTTTGGATTCCCCAGTTGGAAACATGTGGCGCCTGTTTCGCCTAAACATTTTCCCTGTTTCGGTCTGGACCAGCAGACTTCTAGGTGCACTAGATGTACCGGTTACCGTACCATATTCCCACTGATTTTGCGGATTGCGGAATCGTACCGGAGTCCCGATCTCGGGTTGTCTAACAGTTCGAGCGTTCCGGTCGTGAAAGGACTTTTGTTTCTGTTGCCTTAATTCCAGGCTGCTCTTCATTGGTGGCACGACATGAGGTTTTAACAGGCTCTCGGCTGTCGGAATTCTGGATTTTAATAGTCTGCTGTGTAGCAACTGACTCGGTGCATATCCCAACACTCCATCTAATGGTGTGTTTCTGAACTCCAATAGTGAGTTATACGGATCCTCACCGCTCCGTACGGCCTTCCTGATCAGTCGTTTTACCTATTTTACGGCATTTTCTACCTGACCGTTCGCTTGTGGAAAACCCGGACTTGTTGTTACCTGTTTAAATCCCCATTCCTGGCTGAACTCACGATATGTTGCACTATCGTAGCATGGACCATTGTCACTAATGACCTTGTCCGGAGTATCATTTCTGGCGAAAATGGACTTTGTTGCCATGACAACTGCATGAGCTGTTTTATTTGGCAACACTTCAACCTCAGGGAACTTTGAGTAGTAGTCAATTACTATCAAAAAGTCCTTTCCACCTGTCTCAAACAGGTCTGTGCCTACTTTGGACCAAGGGCGGTCCGGAATTTCATGTGGAATCATTGGTTCCTTGGGACGCTTGTTGCGAAATTCCATGCAAATACTGCATTTTGACACTAGATCCTCGATCTGTGCATTCATCCCTGGCCAGAACATAACTGACCTAGCCCTTTGCTTGGACTTGACTATGCCTTGGTGGCTTCTGTGTACTTGAGCTAGTACCTCTGGTCTCATACTTGCTGGAATGATGATCTGATGCTGTCTGAACAATATTCCATTGCAAAATGTGATATCTGATTTGAATGGAAAGTATGGTTTGATCTCATCTGAGACTTGAGATCTGTCCTCGGGCCATCCTGACAGGACTGTACGACACAACTCCGACAAAACTGGATCCTCCGCAGTTTTCTCACGAATGAGCACCAGTTTCTCATCGCTAACTGGGAGTTGCGCTAGGACTGAGTCGACTAGAGCGGCATCATCGGTTTTGTACTCGGGTTTGTCAACCGCTGCTCTTGACAGTGCATCTGGAATCAACATTTCCTTTCCAGGCTTATAGGTCACTACTAGGTCATATCGGTGAAGCGCCATGCGCATTCGCTGCAGTCTAGGGCTTAGCTTTGCAAGCTCCTTGCCAAAGATACCAACTAATGGTCTGTGATCTGTCTCCACAGTAGTCTGCTCTCCATATATGTAGTCATGGAAACGGTTACACCCAAATTTGATTGCGCACATCTCCTTCTCTATGGGTGCATAGTTCTGCTCTGCTGGGCTCAGTTTCCGAGACGCATATGCAATAGGCTGACCTTCCTGAGAAATCATAGCTCCAAATCCCTTGTTGGAGGCATCGGTACTCAGGACTACAGGCTTTGTTGAGTCATACAGCTTCAGTGCGGGCGCACTTGCTGCAGCCTGGATCAGCTCATCAAATGCCTTCTGATGCCAGCTTTCCCAGCACCAGGCGTACTCCTTTTTCAGGAGCTGTCTGAGTGGCTCAGACATTTTGGACAGATTTGGCACAAATTTGGACAGATAGACCATGATGCCCAGAAAGTTCTCAAGTTCCTTTCTGTTCTCAGGTCTGGGCATCTCCTGTAGGGCTCTTACCCTCTCAGGGCTCGGCTTGAGACCCTCAACCGAGACTACATGACCAGAATACCCAACTGAGTCCTTACCAACATTACATTTTGGCATATTCAGGCTCATCCCAGAGTCACGCACTCGGTTGAAGTAGTTCTCTAGTCGGTCATCGTGATCGTCATCCTCGCATCCCCAGAGCATCATGTCGTCGACAATGATTTCGATGCCCTCGATGTCGCCAAACTCCTCGACTATGGCACGCTGCCAAATTTCTCCAGCTGAACTTATCCCGAACGGCATTCTGAGATACTTATACCTCCCCCATGGACTATTGAATGTCGTCAGCAGGGAGCTCTCCTCGGTGAGTCTCAACTGCCAATATCCAGAGGTGGCATCAAACTTGGAGAACACCTTGGCGTTAGGCATCCTGGCGGCTACCTCCTCGATGGTATTCATCGGATAGTGCTGTCGGCGAATTGCCTTGTTTAGGTCCCGCGGATCCAAACATATCCGTACCTTACCATTCGATTTCACTACCGTGGTCATCGAGTTTACCCAATCTGTGGGTTGTGTCACAGGTTCGATCACGCCAATCGAGACCATACGATCGAGTTCCGCTTTCACCTTATCGTACAACTTGTGCGGCACTGTACGTGGTGGGTTTTTCACAGGTGGTACGCTCGGATCGATCTGTATGTCGTATTCTCGATTCTTCAAACACCCAAGGCCCTGAAACAAGTCTTTGTTTCTCTCTAACAAACGCAGTGCTCTTGGACTAGGTTTGTGTGGGGGTTTGGGGGACGGACTGACGGACCAACACTTGACTGACGGACAGACGGACCAACATGTGACAGACGGACAGACTGACCACTAGCTGATGGCTGACCAACAGCTTGTACATGTTTTACACCAGAACTACCAAATCTGAGATCCATAAAAAGAGCAGCAATATTGGTTAAAAAGCTTGTTCTTGACAGAGCTTTTCAGGGATCCAAAATCAGACATAAACATATTAAAACTCACATTAAATTTTCTTTCACCTTCTTTGTTTAAAATCTGATAGTCAGTAGTACTCAACATATTCCCTAAATGTACAGCTTTATTACAGATGGGAACAGTTTCACCATTCACAGTAACACTGATACCTGTAGTATCTTTTCTACCAAACACTAGCAGTTTACTCTTTTTACCATTAAACAATACATCATGCTTTTTTGCATAACGTTCACATATTTCAATAATTTTTCGCAGGCCTGACAATGTGGGTACAAGAGTGATAAGGTCATCTGCATAACCCATACCTCCACAATAGTGTTGACCAATATGACAACCAATTCCAGATTGTTTCAGTTCTAGCAGTAGACCATCCATATATACTCCAAACAGCAAAGGAGACATTATCCCCCCTTGCCGTACGCCATTAGTAACCTTAAAAACAGGAGATATCTTATCGTTCCACTTGACCTGTAGTTTATGGTTAGTATACATATGCAACAAAAGTCTAATTACCAGGGGACACATCCCTTTATCAATGAGCTTCTTAAACAACAGGCAATAATTAACCCTATCAAACGCCTTTGAAGCATCAAGTAAAAGAGCATAAACATGGCTACCATTTTCTAGATAATGTGAGATTGTCTCATTGACTAGTCCTGTACACATTGTAGTAGACAACCCATTTTAAAATCCAAATTGTAAATCTGATGTGTCAAATACAGCTGCTTGTTGCTGCAATATCACAATGTCATACAGCTTACCAATGGTACTGCCTAAAGTAAGTGCCCTGAAATTGTCAGAACTATTACTTGCTTTCCTTTTATCTTTTTGAAAAGGCACCATAGTTCCTAGTATAAGCTTTTCAGGGCTAACACCATGATATAACATGCTATTGAATAAAACCATGAGAATAACATAAAGTTTGTTAGTACCTTGTAAAATATGATCTGAAAAGATGCCATCTTGTTCACCTTTACCAGGCTTTAGTCTTTTCAATGCATTATGTACATCATCAACATCAATACCATGTAGGTGACCATTACCATCATCTGTGCAACAATTACAATCAATAAGAGAATTAACTTCATTTACCAAAGAATGCATATCATCTGATTTAAAACCAACACAATTATACAGTTTGTTGAACTTGGTAGAGAATAAATTGGTAGAGAATAAATCAAACTTGGTAGAAATTAACTCATAAAGTCTGCAATGTGTGATGAATGCTGTCTTTTCAATGCCCTCTTCTGTGACAGGAAGTTGCCAATATCTGCTTCGCAGATCAAGTGTGAATAACACAGATACACCATGCAGCTGGTCAAATATATCCTCAGCAAAATCTTATCCTCCCATCTTTCTTTGGAACAAACAGGGTGATGCCCAAGGTGACGAAGATGGCCTAATTATTCCAGAGGCCAACATATCAGAGATTTCTTTCTCTATCACATGTCTCGTAGACAGAGTAGCACTCTGAATCATGTGGTGTTTATCTCAATTCCTGGATGAGAACCAATAGACTCCCCAGACACAGAAAGTACATGTTGATAACTATTGACCACTTCTATGAGTGCTTCCTTGTTTTGCTGTTATTTCAGAGAGCCTACACATTGATACACATTATTCTAGGTCCAAATCCTCGGTCTGTAGCAAATTCTCTCTCAAGGTTTCATCATGGATTCCGCAGACAATTCTGTCTCGGAGCAAACTGTCTTTCAGTATACCATACTCACAGTCCACAACTGTTTTTTAGTGTAGTCAGGTATGTATCGAATTTCACATTGGGTTTCTGGTTTGTGGTGTTGAATTGATATCTGATTATGATGAGATTCTTCTTGCCCTTACAGTACTGTCTACTGTCTAATTTGTCTTTTTCAGCATCAGCAAAAGTCATTGTGGCATGAACCTTCTGTGCAGCTGGGCCAGCTACATGCAAGAAGACACTGCATTGGACATCCGCTCCCAATTTCACTACTCCAGCTGCTACAGAATAGATATCATACTGTCTGAGCCACTCCTTATAATTCTGGTCAAGGTTTCCCTTCAAACTGAGGTTTCCTGGGGGCTTCAAACCTGTTATTTGGGCCATCTCATCCCACTTCTGACACCATGCAACGTGGTAACAAACCAACAAAGATAGAGGCTGGTGTAGGACTGACTTTATTGCTCGCCTATGATTGGTCCATTTTATAGATGTCATGAAGAGTCATGTACATACATTGCACTTCCACAACAGGTAGTTCCGGTCCTGGGGCTGCTAGTGTTAAGACTCTTTATGCTATTTCCTCGAACTATGGGAGTGACTAACAACAACAACCAGGTTCTTGGCGACAGATCATGTTAATAACTTTATTCTGATTATAAAAATATATTTATTTAATGTTAAATGTGTCAAATAGATTACTCCTTTACCTCAGACAGAGTAAAACTGTGACAAAGAAGGACTAACTCAAAACTCCATTTTAGATGCAAGAGATTGTTATTATTCTCAACCAATCAGATTACAGTATGGCAGTCACATGACAACATATAAAACACTAGGTGGCATTACATGCAAATATAACACCAGGGGACAGCACCAGGCTATGTCACATCCTCCCCTGTCAAAAGATTAACTTGAGATTACATATTTTGGCATCATGGAATTGTCTTTTTGGCATCATGGAATTGTCTTTTTGGCATCATGGAATTGTCTCTGTAATCATATACTTGGCATCATTGTCTCTTTGCAAGTCTTTAATCAACTAAACACAAAACGGCCTTTAACTCTAACATGTTGAACTCTAACATTTAACCTAACATCAGAGATTATAACTACTGGGATCAGAGGTTACAAGCACTTGATCCGCCGTTGGCTCAGGTCCTAACCTGCGACCTGAGCATTACTTGGACACATAATCTTTCATCCAGGCTGGCCTGCGTAGTTGCCTGGCAGGTCTACCTGGACTTAGAGCTGCAGCACCTCTAACCGGTGGCGGTTTGGTAGGTGTTTTCTCCATGCTGGATGTTGGTCCTGGCTTGTCCTCTGGCTTGTCTGGTGAACTGGGCGTAGGCATAGGTGTACTGTCAGCACTAGGAGGTGAGGACACTTCAATATCCTCTGGTGGCAGGATCTGAGGCACAGGCTCTTTGGTGCGGCGGAGATGCCTGCGATTTCTCCTGTATGATTGACCATCCTCAGTTGTGACCCAGAATGATCTAGGTGCTTTATCCTCCGCAGTAACGACAGCTGGGTTCCAGGTCTTTCCCAGTTGAACTCGGACACCATCACCTTTCTGGATCTTTGGCAAAGGCTTGGTACCACGATCATAGTATGTCTTTTGCTTCTGCTGCCTCGTCAGCAGACTGGCCCGAGCATCACTCACGACTTCTGGTGCGAGCAATGACTCGGCTACCGGCAGCTTATCCCTCAGCCTCCTGTTGTTTAACAGCTGCGATGGGGAGTACTGCAGACCTGCTACCGGGGAGTTCCGATACTCTAGGAGAGCAATGTGTGGGTCACGTCCATCTTCCATGGCTTTTCTCATCAACTGCTTGATATTGCCCACTGCATTTTCACTCTGGCCATTAGATTGGGGGTAGCGAGGTGATGATGTTTGGATCACAAATCCCCAATCATTGGCGAATTCTCTCATTTCCTGACTGCCATATGGCATATTGTCGGCTATGACAGTGTCTGGTATGCCATATCTGACAAAGTTGGTCTTCAGGTGGGAGATTACTGACTTTACTGTTTTGCTTTCCAGCTTGCAGACTTCAGGAAACTTGGAGAAATAATCCACAAGCACCAGATAGTCTTTTCCTCCAAACTCAAAGATGTCTGACCCAACCTTGGACCATGGACGGCTGGGTACAGGGTGAGGCTTCAGTGGCTCCCTCTGGTTCTTCTTCTTGAACTTGGCACATGTTGAGCATTTAGCCACTGCCCTCTCGATGTCATCAGACATTCCTGGCCAGTACATTACTGATCTGGCTCTACTTTTACATTTGTCCATACCCAGATGGCCTTCATGGATTTTCTCCAGCATTTCTTGCCTTGTTTCTGTGGGTATGACCAGCTTTTCTCCCTTGAATATCAGACCTTCTGCTACATGGAGCTCACTTCTCATCTGCCAGTATGGTCTGATACCTGGGTGGAGCTTCTTCTTGTACTTTGGCCAGCCTAGCTCAATGGCTTCTCTGAGCAGCTGCAGTGAGTTATCTGACTTGGTGGCTTGACAGAGCTTTTCTCGTCTCTGCTCACTCACGGGAAGGTTCACCACCAAACTATGGATCCTCTCCTCGATCTCTCGGACCTGCTGCTCATCATCACCGGGTGGGACGATATCGGAGTAAGCTCGTGATAGCGTGTCAGCTATGTACAGCTGTGATCCAGGCACATATTTCACGGTCAGTTGGTACCGCATCAGCTTCAACATCATGACCTGGATACGTGGTGTGGCACTATGGATACTTTTCCTCAGTATGGTCTCCAGTGGCTTGTGATCACTGTAATCTGATTGGTTGAGAATAATATCAATCTCTTGCATCTAAAATGGAGTTTTGAGTTAGTCCTTCTTTGTCACATGGTGTCAGAAGTGGGTTTAACTCAAAACTCCATTTTAGATGCAAGAGATTGTTATTATTCTCAACCAATCAGATTACAGTATGGCAGTCACATGACAACATATAAAACACTAGGTGGCATTACATGCAAATATAACACCAGGGGACAGCACCAGGCTATGTCACAAAAACTGTACCCTGTCTGGATATATATATCATAGCCTGATACGGCTTCAGTTCATATGGCACTGCGGGATATGTTGCTTGCAACAGTCTTTTACAGTCTTTTTGTAGTGGTTTGCCACTTGATATCCCCCTGGTCCTTGACCTGGGCCCATATTTTGGTAGGTCCATTACCAGACAAACAATAATTAAGAACTCGTAAATGGTTTCCTCCTAGATATGTTTACCCGAACTTGTTTACAACCCGACCTGTAGCCCATATTTTGGAAGGTTCATTGACAGTTACCCCTTGATATTGAACATAGAGGTGTGTGTCTGATGCGCCCTGAGAGGGAGACTTGCCTCTGACCGCTATTCGTGTGAGAGGGAGACTTGCCTCTGATAAGAATAGGAATGGGTATGCATAGGGAGACTTGCCTCTAGCCCCACCCTTTTGATATTATGCGGTGTATTAGGGAGACTTGCCTCTGACCGCTATTTGTGTGACAGGGAGACTTGCCTCTGATAAATTAGAAATTGCCGATACTAGTATGTTGCGGAGCACATGCCGACTATTTGGTCTGTCATATGGCTCTGTGCTTCGTGAGATGAACAGGGAGACTTGCCTCTGATAATGTTGTGAATGGGTGTTAGGGAGACTTGCCTCTAGCTCCCATTCTGTATTGAATGTGCGATGTATTAGGGAGACTTGCCTCTGCCTTGTGACAGGGAGACTTGCCTCTGATAAGAATGGAATGGGTATGCGTAGGGAGACTTGCCTCTAGCCCCACGCTATTGATATTATGCGGTGTATCAGGGAGACTTGCCTCTGACCGCTATTTGTGTGACAGGGAGACTTGCCTCTGAATAATAATAGAATTTGGTATGCATAGAGAGACTTGCCTCTAGCACCACCCTATTGAGTTTATACGGTGAGTTAGGGAGACTTGCCTCTGACCGCTGGTGTGTTGCAAGGAGACTTGCCTCTGATAATATTTGAGACTGGGTGTGCTAGCCCCATCATGTTGTGTTTGTGCTGTGTGTTAGAATCAATCTAATCTGTGTAAGGGGAACTAGCCCTCCAATGTGTCGCGAAGCACATGCCGTGAGTGGTCTGTCGTTTGGCTCTGTGCTCTGCGACATGCGTTTCCATATCCCTGTAGATGTAAACCCTAATAATGGCTATGTTATTTTATCTATGATCTCTAGTGAGGAATAGTTACATTGTAGGAAAAATTCCTTCATTAACATATGCATATCACAGAGAAATTGGTAATCCTACAGTAGCCTATAAATATCATAAACAAACTGGTATTCATGACATGTGTACTCTCTGTTTCTCAGGCATGATTTGGCCCCCATGTGGCTATAATTGGACCATCCAGTGACACTATGTTGTTGTTTTGTGTTATGTAATGGGAGAATTGCCACAGCAGAATAATTGCTTGTGGGGCAGAAATCTCTCAAGTTCGTGGCATAGAATGCCCACACAGTATGTCCAATTTTTCTTTCCATTTTTGGCTCTAGTTCCCCGGCAAACTGGCTCAGGGTTGGTTTGAGTAAATATCCAAAAATGCTATCAGTCATAAATGTTAGCAATAAAAAACCATTAGCAAAATGTGTGACACATGTTGGGTACCCGGCAAGCCGGCTCAGGTAAAAACACAAAAACTCCCACTAAGTAGGGATGGGCCCTGTTAAGAATTTAACGGGACGATACCGATACTTTATAAACGATACCGATACTTACACGATACCGATACCTAACAATGAAGACCAACAAGATGTTTATAATTTCATCATAAATGCCTTTATTTAAATCTTCAAAAACTATTGAGTGTTCTTCAAAAAGATGAGTTGATGTGCCTTTTGGCAATCTATGCGTGATCGCTCTGATGTTATTTATGTCTCCTGCAGTGCTGAACACTCTCTCACTTGAGACACTGCTGCCTTGCACACATAAATATTTCTTTGCCAAATGGCTTAACATGGGTAACATGTGTTCTTTAGATCTCCAGAACTCTAGTGGATCACCATCACTTGTTATCCCTTCCAGTCCTCTATACTCCTGACACTCCAAGTCTGATTTAGTCAATAAGGATGTCCCTTCCTCGAATTTGACTATCCTTACAGCAGCATCTTCCTCTGTAAAGAGCCTACTTAATGCTATTCTGGGCATCTTTGGCTGGGGCTGCAAAATGCAAAATAACAGCATGTTTCAATTCATATGTCCCAATTTTTGTGTGTTTTTTCTTATTTTAAAAATTGAATGGCATGACTGTACCTCATCTTTCTGTTTTTGTGTTTCAGGTCGAACTGCTAGCATTGAATCTGAACTCTACTCGTCTCTTTGTTCCTTTTTTATCCCTACAGCTGCAAACTTAAAGAATATGTAATATGTTAGTGATGTAAGATTAAGTGAGCAGTACAAGAGGATCAGAAAATTATTAATTGCCATTAGATTAATTAAATTCTGTAATTTACGTTAAGTACCATTTTGGGAGGATGCAAAGTTAAGTACCTTTTTGGAGTACTCAGTGAAGCAAATGTTCTGGACTCTTTCCCACACATCATCTGCAACTTGTTCTTAAACCGTGGATCCAATGCCTGTGCTTCTTCCAAAAAATGTCTAACTTGTTCATTCTGAAATTATAATTATATAGGCAATTTTAATATTATGAAATGTGGAACAATCGGAAAGTCATCAGAGAATCTCAGATGAATATCTTACAAGAGTTTCAATATGTTCAGCAAAACTTCACTTTTTCAATATTTAATAAAAAAAAATTCTAAATTAAAATATTTACCAAATATCTCTTCCGCAGGTTGGTTGAAACAGTTTCTTTTATCTCCTTCACAAACTTTGAGTCACTCTCTTCTATTGTGAAGTGTTTTAATAGTTTGTCGGCAGGACTGCTCCAGCTGTAGAATACTTGTCACTGCTGAGAGCCAGAGTGCAAATGACCATCACCTCCATTACTTCACAAAACCCTTGTGACTTTGTAAGATCTTCATCTGAGATTCTCTGTAATCTCTGGGTTTCTGATGACTTTCTGATTCTTTCATCCAGAGATGCTGCAACCAAGGCAGAATACTGCTCATTGAACCTTTCAAACATTTCATAAGTCAAATTCCAGCGTGTCTTAACATCAAGAATCAGTTGATGTTCTGGCACTTTTGTGATGATCTGCTTTTCTGCCAGAACAACTTTCCCAAGACTAATGTTTCTGAACCACAATATTATTGGTCTGATTCGTTTCTTTAAGTCATCAACAGCTTTCGTGGCCACTGCCGTTTGTGCTGCAATATTCATTGTGTGTGGGTAACAGTTGTGCCATATTTGCTGCCATATCCATATTACTCGCATTGTCAACTGTTATAACTTCAGTTTTTTCAGTGATGTTGTATTGCACCAGACAATCTGTAATTTCAACTGAGATGTTTGCACCAGTCTGGTCTAGAAAGTGAGCAGTTATTGTTAGATAGTGATCTTGTGCCACAGACGTCCACCCATCTGCAGAGCTACATATGGGATCCTCTGAAAGGTCTTCACAAGCTCCTGCTTCTCCATGTTATACCAATTGGGAATTATTGTATTGGACAGTGTCTGTCTGTTTGGAGCTTTCCGGCGGCTGTCAAACTCTGAAAGCATTTCCCTAAAATAGTACATATTTCATGTCTAAGAAATACTTCGTGAAGTATACACAAATGAGATTGTGAATTTCTGAGCATGATGCAAAAATCAAAAATGCTCCACTTTTCATAAAGCAAATGGAAAAATCTGAGTTGTCTCAGAAGTGAGAGATAACTAAGCAAGTGAGAGATAGCTGAGCAAGCGGGAGATAGCTGAGCAAGTGGGAGATAGCTGAGCAAGTGGGAGATAATCATATCGTCCAGTACTGTTTGTGATTTTTGTCACAAGGTATCTTTCAGTTTTTAAGATGTTTTGAAGTCAAAATTTGTTTGACATTATTGTTAATATATTCAACAATTATTTCAATGATGAAAAAAGAAAACTTACAAAAATCTCTCTTTTCTGCTCAAATTGTCTTCTTCCCGCCGTTTTTCGAGTTGCAGGAAACGTAATATGCACATGCACAGATTGGACATCTGCTTTCAAATAAGGAGAACACGTGAGTTTTTGTGCGGTTTGTCATCGGTTGTGGCCATTTTCTCGGATATTTTGAACTCAATAATGAACGTATTGGTTTGTGCAGTCTCTGTTTGGACGGTTCCAAAACGCTAGAAACCGGTGGGTTACCGGGACTCGTCAGTACCGGGTCCCATCCCTACCACTAAGTGTCCATTTTGCAAAAAGTTCCTTACTTCTTGCACAAAGTTCCTTACTTCTTGCACTGGTGTATGATGTCTAGGAAAGTTCCCAAGATTTCTAGTGAATTTTGAAGTAACGATGATGGCGACGGATAATTATCTGCAAACTTTTCTACATGTTAACACGTTGAATAGCGTGGCGGAAAGAAAGACGGGTTACTTTCGTCAGATGTCCGCCACCAAAACAACCACTGTAAGTATTTCGCTGCTCGTCACTCCCATAAAAGCATTTATCGCATCGATAAATGTGTTTTTTAGGTACATATGAATTACGTGTACCAGGGCCAGGGTGGAAGACCAGCGCCAAGTCGTTTAGTTATGTTTTTGCCGTTTCGGCTCCGGTTGTGCATTTTGGGTCGACCTCTTCAATAAACAATACGCCATATTTGCATCAGATTCCTATCAGCGTGTTTCGCCTTCTTTTTTGTTCTGACGGCTATGGTCATCTCCCTGGCAGCTGGGCGGACTGAGATGTCGTTGGTCACTAGAAACGGGTTACCTGCCAGTACATCCACGTCAAGCTTGGACACGACGAGCGCTTCTAGCTTGTATGTTGTCCCATCTCGGGTCAATTCACAGCTGATCTCTCCCACGACTTCTAGTTTGGTGACGCCGTCCGCTTGTCTGGCTTGTTGCGTGGAGTGCATGATGGGCAATCTAAGTTTCCTTGCTGTGGATGCTCTCATCATGTTTGTTGTGGCACCTGTATCCAAAGTGATGCGCAGAGGGTGGCTGCCATAGTATGTATTGAAGAATGGGGATTGTACGATATTGACTCTTCTCGCTGTGGGGACTGTGTCTTCTGAGTCAACCCATTCATCGTCATCCTGAGCCTCAGTGTCAATATAATCTTCCTCGTCATCGCCGATCGCCATGCGTGAGATGCCGAAACTGGCACGATCAGCTTCAGGTAGGGAGCGGCAGTTTATGAGGTTGTGGTTGTTAAAGGTCCTACCGTTGGCTTTACAGAGGCAGCAAGATTTAGGGGAGCTGCTTGGTTTGTATGGTACGAGCTGCTTGGTTTGTTGGTACGAGCGCTGGGGAGGGGGGCGCCGCTGGTTAAACTGTCCGATTGAGCTGCCCGTACGGAGTACTTTCGTGTCCTAGATGCTCCTTATCTCATCAAGTAGGGAGGTAAGGGCCTGGGAGATTTCTGGTTTTAGTGATGCTAAGGTCCGGTTCCTGAGCTCTGACCCGTATTTTTGTTTTACTAACTGAGGTAGGCCAGGGTGGACTAAACGCAGCCATGTTACCACTATTGTGTTTTCTATGGTGGGCGTCCAGTCTTCGTCTACCGCAATATCTTCCCCATTGTGGGCGAGACCACAACCCACAGTCAAAAGATTATCCTCATAAAAGGCCATGATTCGTTGGAAGAGATCTTCTGGTTTTTCGTCGGCCTTCATGAGGATGGAAGCTAGATCCAAGAAATGTGCTCCTGTGCTCTGGAAACCAGAATGCTCTCTGATTTTCTGCCAAATGTTGTTAATACTGGTAGAGTTTTTGACAATACTGCTCCGGGCAATGACAGGGCAGTAATTAGCTATTTGCCCTAACAGCATGTCTAGGGTAGCGCTTTTTTGAGCAGCGGTCTGTCGCTGGTTTTCGGGGATAGGGGCAGCATCATTGGTTAGGCCTCGGTGGGGTCTGGCTGCAGTTTTCTTTTGCCAGTTGCCAGTCAGATAGGGCACAAAGTTCTGGTCAAGGGAGAGTGTGTAGACTAGATTCTCCTTCCAACACTCAAATGTTTCATTGGTTGTGAGGGACCACTGCTTGGCTGCTCTGTATTGAGCCATGATAATAGTCAGTTGAATGAAGTTTGTGTACAGGTGGAGTGTCTATGACAGTGGTTCCGTTCCGTTTATGTTACGGTGGTTTTGTATTTTACATGTGTGTGGGCAGGAAACTGGGTGCTGAAGGCAACATGTGCTCGTTTCAACCTTCTGACCTGTCAAAACCAGGCATTTACAAGTTCCTTTTTTCAGGTGAGTAGCTTCTACATATACTTAACAGTCTCTAGGCGTGAATCCTTCGCCGCTGCCACCACGTCAGAATAAAATAGAAGGCGAAACACGCTGATAGGAATCTGATGCAAATATGGCGTCTTGTTTATTGAAGAGGTCGACCCAAAATGCACAACCTGAGCCGAACCGGCGAAATGGCAAAAACATAACTAAACGACTTGGCGCAGCACAGCTTCCTGTGGCATGTGGCAAACCCTCCACCACCATGACCTTAATGGGTTCTGCTTGACTCTCGATCATTTTGCACTTCCCCATAATTTCCACTGCATGTCCTGTTGAAATGCATAGTTCCAGTCCACTTCGTCTTGGAGCCAGTTCTCCTTGTGGGTGCTAAGAGAGGAAAGCTGAATATGGCCTCGTAACTGTTGCCGTGTCATGGAAATGACCATATTTGGTCATTAGCCAGACATGAGAGCATATCCACGCGTGGGTATAAATATCGTCATGCACGACACACAGCAGTTTGGATCCAGGAAAGCACAGCCAAGCCACAACACTCGGGAGAAGCGGAGAGCAGGAGTGCTTGGATGGGCCTGCAGGCCGCCACTCTCTGTTGCTGCATGCCCACACAGGATCCAAACGGATGACCACTCATGCTGATCACTCATGCCATGCCGTACACTAACTCGGGGTTATATATATGTATTCATGTATGTATATGTATACTTTATACCCCGAATAAAAGATGACTAAAATATACGAGTCTGCAGTAATTCCTATCAGAGCGGATAGAGTTAGCGTAGTGGCCAGAAACTCACTTAGCCAAGCGAGATTCCCTATTAGATGAGGTTACAAAACCTTTCTAATACTTGCACATTGGTCAAATACTCATCAAATGATTGGAACTCACCCCTCTCAGCCTCCCAAAACTTGTATCTACTGTACACAATCCTTTTCATACCAGCACTTTGCCATAAAACATTTCTATCACATCATATTTCTCAGGATCTTTTCCTGCAGCCCATGTGTGATGATTGAAAGGCTCCAGTACCAACGCATGTCAATAGCATGGCAATCTTGATTATAGCATGGCAATAGCATGGCAATCTTGATTTTGTCATGTTTAGCCTCAAGAAACAGTGTGAACCTCTGCTTCCACTTCCTCCAGTTTTCTGCCTGGTTACCTTTAAGGCTTAATGCCTCTGGGGGCTTAAAATCAACCAGTGTACTCATTGCTGTAGGCTATAAATCACCACTTCTGACACCATGTCACAAACAAATCAGACACACATGTTGGCAGCCATTGATGTTGTATCCTTTATTCTGATTGGTCAATACACAATCATACATGTGGTGCCACCTGGAGACTAAGGTAGAGAGGGCATTACTGTTGACAGTAATATATGTGACACAAATATCTTGCTATCTTTCTTCTAAGAGGTCCCTCCACTGTGCTTGAAGCTATGTAAAACAGTTCTCTCAGAATCTGAGATCATCATATCTACCTCCCGTAGACATTTTAGACAGCTTTTGTTGATGAGCCATCACATCCTGCCACCTTTTTTTTGTAACACGGATGGTTCCTTTTTTGACAAGCATTGCCGATAGGCAATGCTTGTCAAAAAAAGGAACTATCTGTGTTATTCTGTGATCGGTACGATCATGGGAAATGCGTATTCATTTCCTGTGGTTTGTGATTCGGTTTTTTCTGTGGTCATTATTGTTAAAGCAACTGACGCCACTGTGGAGTGTTCGCCGTGTGCATGCGATAGATTCGACTGGTTCACCCTCATTTCTTGACACTTGGTTGGAGGCCAGTCTAGTATTCGGCGTAAGAATACAAGTAAAACACTGACGATGATTACACTGACGTCATGTCAATGGTTGGCACGTGCACGAGGCGATTACGTAACGCAAATATGTGTCCGTGCATGTGCAAAGCCAATAGGCATCCCGCCGAAATGACAACATCGTCATCGCCCATCGCTGCACAAAATTATCCCTTCAGATTGCTTGCAAATGCTTCCCAATCGCTAGAACAAGGAATTATCAGTAAGTTTAGTTCAAATTTGGTGTAAATCGGACAATTAGAAGTCAGATGACATGCAAAAGAAAGATCGTTGATTTGCGGTAAGCGCCTGAGCGATATTAGGGATACTTACGTAATCGAGCCTGAAAAGGCACATCTTTGCATAAAGTTGTGCTAAAAAAATCGTTCATATACCAAATTAAATAATTTTAAAAGATGAATCAAGATAATATTTCATTTTGTGTTTTTTGTTTCTTTTAATTTTTGTTTTGTTTGCTGTAATTTTTGTTTTGTTTATTTTAATTTTTGTTTTGTTTATTTTAATTTTTGTTCTGTTTGTTGACAGTTTTGGTTTGTTTGTTTTTTTTTCTCATCCGTGTTACATGTGGATCACCACTTTTTCTTGTTTAACAATTGTTTTTGTTTACTCAGAAAAAGTTCCACAAGCAGTTCATGGAGATGTGCAATATTGGCATAGGGCTCCCAGAATGCCTCCCTATAATATAAACAATATGATTAAAGGTATTAAGCACCAATCCTGTTTTCTTGGTTTTGCAACAGTATATATACATATGAACACCATGACATATTAAAGTCTGACATCGAGCAACAAGAAAAGTTGCTACAAAACATAAAAGTTGCACAGTCTGTATAAGATTAGCCCATGGCTGCACGTGACGGGTAAACACGGGTAGCATGAACTTTATTTGACCTCAGTTGAGGCTCAAAGTAGGGTAGCACTGTTTGACGTCATTTTGGTACTATTCAAAAGACAATACATTTCATGACGTCATAAGCATATTACCATGCACTTTTGACGTCATAAGTATATTACCATTCTTCGACGTCATTTTACCTTTCAGTGCCTCTATGATGACACTCCACATAAAAATGACACCAAGAAAGGAGTGTGCTTTCATTAGGGGCCTATATATTAGGTTCATGTTCAAATAGGTTTTACAGAATGATGGGGATGCATTTTTCAAAAGGGTTATAGACATGAAAGACAAGTTCATTTATCACCAATATGTGAATTTTAAAGGGTTTTTTTCAAAATCGGTGCTTAATCCCTTTAAGTGTTGGCCTAATGATAGACACATTCTGGAGTATGAGCGGTTTCATCCTTCCAGACAGAAGCAAGTCATATGTCAACACAGTCCTGTGTCTATGCCATGCATGGCCCGGTGTAATTGCAACTTACTGTTTATGTAGCGCTATTGAACTCTTTGTTGAAGAGTTCTCTTTATCCTATGAAGCTCATCTGAGGTAAACATGTAACCCGGTAAATCTCTTTTGGGACAGAAATAATCACCCGATGTAGTATTAGTAATAGGTCACTGGCAGATCCAGAAACAACACCCCATTCAGCCTCACATATGTAGTGGCGCGCATTCGGCAGTAGCCAAACCGGGGTGATCTTTTTCTTTGAGATTCAAAATATTTTTCAAAATGAATCAGAAATGCATAACTACCTCAGAAATATTTTCCCACTTTACGAGATATTTTCTTTCTTCTTCTTCCATCTTTGTATCCAGTATTTTGTCCACTGTAAAGGGGCTTCCTCTTCTCCTTTCTAAAACATTTTATCATAAATGTGCTGTCTTAATCTATCAGATGTTATGTTTTGAGAAGGTCAAAGTAACCTAGTTACATAAATTATTCTCCAAATGATTGACATATTGTATGGGATACATTTAGTGGCAGTAAATGATTTTTGGTGCTATGTAAAATATGGTATTTATCTGATTTTGCTAAATTGTTCCTGTGACTTTGAAAATATCATGAAATGTTAAAATCTTATTTAGCCTTTACATAGGTCACTGTGACCAAGTAATATTGGTTACTTCTCCAAACCAACCCTAGTGCCAAAATGTCAAGTAACATTGATATTGCTATATTCTTACAGTCAATAGAGCATAATCAATGTAACAATATTACTGGTCTTGAAAAATAATCTTTACATACACTTCACAAATCCATAATATCAGGTTCTGGATCAGCTTCCCCAGATTGTTGGAATTTTGACCACTTTTGCTTTTGAATAGGCCAATGTGACCTAGTTACATAAATTATTTTGAACAAACGAACAAACATTGTTCTGCTAAAATATTCTGCTACATATTATAAAGTTATCAAGTTAAAAGTGTGAACAAGCCTAAATGAATGAGGACAAAAACAAATTGAAGCATTGGTGGACACAACAGCAGATTTTAAATATTCAGAGATGAACAAAATATAATCAAAAATATTTGTTATAATTCCAATAATAATGAGCACTAAAGTCCTAGACTTTACCTCTTGTTACCTTGAGAGATAATCTCAATTATTACAGCCTCTATTTAATACCTCATCAGGGGGTGCGTTTTTTAGTTAAGATAAACAGTTTTTTACCCTGAATATCCAGACAGGGGACTTTAGAAGAAAGTACATGAAATGAGACAATTACTAAATAACTAAGTAATGGTAACTCTTCATTGTACCCTTAAATAACTGAAGAGTACACAATTCTGACTGAGAGACAAATGCCAAACGTTTGACAAAGGACAGCACCAGTGTTTTAAATTATAGCTTGCTCTGTTGCTCTTAAAAGCATCTTTTGGCCAGGGCCCGAAACTTTTGAAGCCTTTTTTTACTTTTATTGTTTGATTAGAACCGGCTAAGGGCAAGCAACATTACATCTATATTTCAGACACAATGACAAAAGGTAGAGAAAATGGTGACTGTATAATTCTACAAACATATGCAAATTATTCGTTTACATTTAATATCAAAATCATTTTAATAAAAACGGCAAACGATTGATATCTGTAAGGTTATAAATTTATTTACCATTTCTTTTAGACTTTATAATTAGTTTCCTGTTTATTAAGATATATACATAATACTAGTGCTGTCTTCACCTTGATGTATTTTAACACCTGTTACGTGACAGTCGTAATCTTTTTCATTTTGTTTCATATCTCTCTCACTATAATCTAATATTTCACCTGTGTCTCATTTTATAATTTAAGTTAAGTTTAAATAAGTTTCTAATTTCTAGATGTCTCTCCCATTTGTCAACCTGTCAGAGGCAAAGCTATGTCACCCGTGTTGATAATCTGATCATAAATATTCCTGCCTCATTATAAGAATAAATATGTCAGTTGGTTGGTCGTATTTTTTTTGTTAGTTTCTGGTTAGCAGAGTATCTTAATGATGACTGTCAGTTTCTGATTGTTGTGTTAAGTCTCCAATTAACAGCTTGTCATATTGGTGACTGTCAGTCTATGTTTGACAGCTTGTCATGTTGCTGTTAGTCTCTGATACACAGCTTGAATATGACAATCATTCACAAACATGTTTTTTCCAGAAATGAACCTCTCACACTTTCGAACAGCCTATAACGTAAATTATGTTGGTCATTAATGTCAAACCTTAATGGCGAAACTTGATGTTTCTGTTTCTTTTACTGCAAATGGTAACACCTATCATATCAATGTATGCAATCAGAAAAGTCCATGTTCAAATATTACCAGAATATTGAGAGTAATATGCTGTGGCCAATGATACCTTACCTTAAAACATTTTGAATTTGAAGGGACATCCTAAATGTATGCTTACCCGTCTTGTTGGAGTCAAATTTGACTGGGAACATGAATGCTCCTGGCCAGCATCTTTCTCTGAAAATGTATAATTGAGGGTTTTATTATTGGTTATTTATATGTACTCTTTTATGATTTAAAGAGAACTGTTAATCAGAGCAGATCTTCACACGTCTAATATCAAAACTATTATTTGCTCCTTTGATTCTTTAATTTGATATATTTTTCAAATATAGAAAATGCATAAACATTAAATCATTTGGTTTAGGCATTTAGGCAGACTCAAACTAAAGATGAGATGACAAAGAAACTAAAATGACATTGACTAGACCTCTTATATATAAATTAACTTGAGGTTAATACCTGTGTACGATCTGTGAGGGGAATATTCTGGAATAACAATTTCACTCTACAGACTGGCTGAGATGGTTAACCTGCTTCACTTCAATGTCATAGCACAGGGGATCAGACTGTCAAGCATTGAGTGATTGTCTGGCCCCGTTGTCATTCTACCTTGCAATTCCCTCCAACAAATAAACCTGAAAGTTCACAGCAGTTGCTGACTTTGTGGAAAATAATTATTGCATTTTTAAGTTAAATTAAAATACAACGGTTACCATTTTTGTGTATTCACTGTGATTATGATCATGACGTTCAAAATCAAAATGTTAAAAAGGAAAAAGATTTTGTATATGTTCTGCTGATGTCACAAATGTAATAATACCGTAGCATGATATATTTACAAGAAGTTGTCATACCTGGAATACCTCCAAACTCACTGACCCTCTATGACACCTGTAGAGAGGTAGGGTGATGCCACCTTTGAATACTGTGTGTTTGCTTATACAGATTCTTACCAGGAGGATCGTGTACACAAGGCAAGTGTCTCTGCTGCTCCTGCCATATTGCAGACATCTGGTTCTTATTTAACAATTGCAAACCAGTGGTATCTGTCATGTCCATCATGGAGTCTAGAAGTTGCTGGATCTTACTCCTGGTCTCCCATTTGCAGTGTGCTGCAAGCTCCTTCTTGGTGATATGTAGGTCAATGACTGCCAAGTCAATATGCCTCTGTCCCTGACCATGTAGCTCACCCCTCTTTGCTGCCCTGAGGCGATCCAGATCTGTGGGGTCCTATCTAAATATGTACCGTGACAGGCCACCCATGAACACTTTAAAAAGTGGATGGGTGTCAACTAGGACACCAACAGCTAGATGGCGAAGGAAGTGCCAAACCAGCTTCAAGACCAGGTTCCATTGCCGTAGGTGATGATGAATCATGTTTGCTCAAGCTGTGTTCTTTGTGTAGCAGTTTTTGTTGATATACAAAACAACGGGAGGGTCTTATGCTGTTTTGTATCGAAGCACCACTCACTGGCAGAACATGTCCATATCTCCCTCTGAACATGAAAACATTGAGTTGAGGATTTGGCCGTCCTAATTAGCCATGTTCAGCACTACCTGGCCTGTACCAGCAATTTCCCCAGCTTTTTGGATAGCTGAAAGAAAATAATAAAATAGAATATAGGATATACATGATAGTTTGCATATAATTATGAATATCCATATGAACGTATAGTCTTGCACATCAACCTTTTGAAAAATAAATGAGGTTTTTAAACTTGTAACAATTGAGGTTTTGTAGTGTGTAATCATCTAAAAAAATGCCACAGGCCTAAGAACTCAGCTGCGTATTTGCCTTTTTGTCCAAAAATAGTACAAATACAAGACAAGTGAATAGTTCAATACAATATTTAAATTTATTCATTTGAGCAGTATTTCTTTTCAAACAATAATGAGCAGTTAGTAAAAATAGAACTCTGCTACACATGTGCAACTCTGTTAACAAAGCATAATTAACATATTGACAGTATGAACTACCTTAATTGTGGCATCTCAGAGCCCCGAGAATGCCACCTTTGAATACTTTGTGTTTGCTTATACAGATTCTTACCAGGAGGATCGTGTACACAAGGCAAGTGTCTCTGCTACTCCTGCCATATTGCAGACATCCGGTTCTTATTTAACAATTGCAAACCAGTGGTATCTGTCATGTCCATCATGGAGTCTAGAAGTTGCTGGATCTTACTCCTGGTCTCCCATTTGCAGTGTGCTGCAAGCTCCTCATGGTGATTTGTTGGTCAATGACTGCCAAGTCAATATGCCTCTGTCCCTGACCATGTAGCTCACCCCTCTTTGCTGCCCTGAGGCGATCCAGATCTGTGGGGTCCTATCTAAATATGTACCGAGACAGGCCACCCATGAACACTTTAAAAAGTGGATGGGTGTCAACTAGGACACCAACAGCTAGACGGAGAAGGAAGTGCCAAACCAGCTTCAAGACCAGGTTCCATTGCCGTAGGTGATGATGAATCATGTTTGCTCAAGCTGTGTTCTTTGTGTAGCAGTTTTTGTTGATATACAAAACAACGGGAGGGTCTTATGCTGTTTTGTATCGAAGCACCACTCACTGGCAGAACATGTCCATATCTCCCTCTGAACATGAAAACATTGAGTTGAGGATTTGGCCGTCCTAATTAGCCATGTTCAGCACTACCTGGCCTGTACCAGCAATTTCCCCAGCTTTTTGGATAGCTGAAAGAAAATAATAAAATAGAATATAGGATATACATGATAGTTTGCATATAATTATGAATATCCATATGAACGTATAGTCTTGCACATCAACCTTTTGAAAAATAAATGAGGTTTTTAAACTTGTAACAATTGAGGTTTTGTAGTGTGTAATCATCTAAAAAAATGCCACAGGCCTAAGAACTCAGCTGCGTATTTGCCTTTTTGTCCAAAAATAGTACAAATACAAGACAAGTGAATAGTTCAATACAATATTTAAATTTATTCATTTGAGCAGTATTTCTTTTCAAACAATAATGAGCAGTTAGTAAAAATAGAACTCTGCTACACATGTGCAACTCTGTTAACAAAGCATAATTAACATATTGACAGTATGAACTACCTTAATTGTGGCATCTCAGAGCCCCGAGAATGCCACCTTTGAATACTTTGTGTTTGCTTATACAGATTCTTACCAGGAGGATCGTGTACACAAGGCAAGTGTCTCTGCTACTCCTGCCATATTGCAGACATCCGGTTCTTATTTAACAATTGCAAACCAGTGGTATCTGTCATGTCCATCATGGAGTCTAGAAGTTGCTGGATCTTACTCCTGGTCTCCCATTTGCAGTGTGCTGCAAGCTCCTTCTTGGTGATATGTAGGTCAATGACTGCCAAGTCAATATGCCTTTGTCCCTGACCATGTAGCTCACCCCTCTTTGCTGCCCTGAGGCGATCCAGATCTGTGAGGTCCTATCTAAATATGTACCGAGACAGGCCACCCATGAACACTTTAAAAAGTGGATGGGTGTCAACTAGGACACCAACAGCTAGATGGCGAAGGAAGTGCCAAACCAGCTTCAAGACCAGGTTCCATTTCCGTATTTCCGTAGGTGATGATGAATCATGTTTGCTCAAGCTGTGTTCTTTGTGTAGCAGTTTTTGTTGATATACAAAACAATGGGAGGGTCTTATGCTGTTTTGTATCGAAGCACCACTCACTGGCAGAACATGTCCATATCTCCCTCTGAACATGACAACACTGAGTTGAGGATTTGGCCGTCCTCATTAGCCATGTTCAGCACTACCAGGGCTGTACCAGCAATTTCCCCGGCTATCTTTTTGGTTATCTGAAAGAAAATAATAAAATAGAATATAAGCTATACATGATAATAGTTTGCAGATAATTATGAATATCTATATGAACGTATAGTCTTGTATATCAAACTTTTGAAAAATAAATGAGGTTTTTAAACTTGTAGTAACAAATGAGGTTTTGTAGTGTGTAATCCTCTAAAAAAAAAGGCCATGGGACTAAGAACTCAGCTGCGTATTTACCTTTTTGGCCAAAAATAGTACAAATACAAGACAAGTGAATAGTTCAAAACAATAATTAAATTTATTCATTTGAGCAGTATTTCTTTTCAAACAATAATGAGTAGTTAGTAAAAGCATAATTAACATATTGACAGTATAAACTACCTGAATCGCGGCATCGTAGAGCCCCGAGAATGCCACTGTGATGCTTCTTTCATTGGTCATCACAATCTGCCAGGTACACAGCAACCTTCATCAGCCAAGCTTGGCTGTGTTGCTCCTGTAATGTTTCTGAGAGCATGAGGACTGTTTCCCAGTGTCCTGGACCTCAGAAGAGTGACGACTCTGATATCACAGTTTTCTTTGAACTTCACAAAACCAATACCATTGGCTAGATCTTTGAATAACATAATTTTGATTTTTAAGTTTATCTTGCTATCTCAAAAATTTAAAAAGTCCAAAAGTCATAGCATTTTTTCGCTCTGAAACAAGGGACTTTTCCCGAAGACCTGTGCCCATATTTACCTTTTCTGTGTATTCTGAGATTTAGATCTGCACCCATGAGCTTAAATGATTCTGTTTTGTTGATGTCTTCCCATGTGTGTACATAATGAGATAAAAGTGTTAAATTAAATGAGAAAATAATATCTAATTTTCAGGAGGTTCAACTTCACAATTATTGCATTGAACTTTGCCATCTTTCAGTGTGTCACGCACAAATTTGAAAATGAAAAGCCACATTTCAGTGATGATTCCTTAAAATATTTGATAGATACTGATGTTTTTCATAATATTTTATGCTATTGCTTATATAATGAACAGATTAAGCATGTGTCGTTACTCTTTTTTGTATTAATTACATTAAAAATTAGAATTCAAAAATTGATTTCAGTCCATTTCATCATTTTCATGGTTAGATGGGGAAAATCATATGATTTTTATCTTTTGCGCATTCAAAATGCTATAAAATCAAAACTACAAGGCACAACCTGAAAATGTCAAGCTCATCTTAAAATGTTGGAAAATCCCTGTATCCTGATCAAACTAATAAAGCCATTTATGTATGAATAAAACTGTTAAGTATAGAATTGTGTGTGAAAGTCTTAATATTATGTAAATCAATTATTGGCTGGTGCCCCAAAAATATTATATCAGTTACAAATCATATAAAGCTCTGGTATTGAGAGCTTGGCTTGTCTCTAAGGTGTTATGAATACTCTTAATATTTTTAATTAGCCCTCATATCTAATCTCAATATTAACAGTGCCAGCTGGTGACAAAAGTTCTCATACAGACCACTTTGGTTCTGGTTCTGCTACAATATAAACCTATTGAAATATTTAAATTTGTTATGGCAAGAATATCAAAAAAGTTAATGTATTAAGTTATTTTTAAGGATTATTATATGATTCTAACATAAAATATAAATTATAAATAGCTTGCTTTGATCCTAATTCATGATAGAATAGCAAAAACATGAAGGGAATTTTTCACATTTTGACAGTGTCACCTTGTGGTGAAAGTTGGCATACAGACCACTTTCCAAAATTACCTTGTCTCAAATAACGATTTTGTGCACCTCTATATACTGTTGAATATATCTTTTAATACATGGATAGGTTTTGAAGATAAAGCCTTTCAGATCATGTTTGAATATGTAACCAGATAGAATATACATAAATACTTTGAAAAAACAATGTGGGAAGTGAGAGGAGTGGAGAGAAAATGGCACACTTGTTGGATACCATAGTATGTCAATGGGAGTTTGGTTTCACATAATGGCCATTTTTTTTCTTGACTTCTGTGCATTAAAATTGATTGTGCACTCTTAAGCTTGGTATATTTCATAAAGAGTTGTCAGGGTTATAGTAAATTAAATTCTGCACAATGTAACCAGATGGAAAATTGGAAAATGTAACCAAATTATTCCATGAATGTCTGACTTTTATGATTGGCCGAAAATCTGATAGTTTGATAGTTTTCTGCACAAAGAAATAGCCATACAAACATAATATCAAGCATAGTTTACTTTTAAATTATACTATGTGAAAATTTGAGAAAGAAATATTAATAATTGTAATTAGTTATTAGCCGTTAAAGGTTTTGTTGGCTCATATTTTGACAAAGATCACATTGAAAATGGCTTTTCCAAATCGCAGTGCGATTCATTCGATGTAAACATGGCTCATATTTAGTAAAAAGACACCACTCAAAATCCCACGAGCCTCTGTCTTGACCTCCCTACTATGAGACATTATAACTGGAAAGAGTGACTAATGCCTCACAAATGACTGGTCTGTGATTGCCTTACTGTGGGCAATAAATGTTTTTTTTCTGTTTCTTCTTTGGCATTCTTTGTTATTGCATTAATAATACTGGCTGACAAGATAGTAATGTTCATCAACATCAATGACCAGACATGGCTTTTTGTACCATCCCATAGACTTTAGGACTGTGTCTCACTTGGTGCACACCAGCATCACTCTGAACATGTGCTGTGGGCGCCACACCAATAATCTGCAAATAATATAATTCCTTGCCTCTGGTTTTCTGCTCACAAGTGAAGCAATAGGAGGGGGGTGATATCAAAGTTTGAGATCCTCGACAGGTGTACCGTCAGCCATGTAAAGCTCCTCTGCTATCCAGTCCAAGTCTCCCTGAGGTATCACATTTGACCCGAACTTGGGCAGAAACAGTGCTCCTGATGTTTCACCACATGATGCCTGAACAACTGGCACAGGACTGATGATAATGGGCTCATCCTAAAAACAAAAGACAAGTTAATAATGTTCCTCCATAAATTCAAAACTGCGTGCCATATGATCACATTTGTCTTGTGTTATGTTCTAGAGTCTTAATCTAGATAATTGTGGGGGAATTGAGAAAGACAGACCAGACCTGAGTCTACTATTTGATATGTGGGACCAGGGCATACGAAAGTAGTGCATGATAATATCCTACACGCCCTCAATTTGCATGATAATAACGAGATGGTATTTTTAGGGGACAATAAATGAATTGCCCATCTTATAAAATAATGTTTCCCTGTTTTATCAATGATATCAAAACAATAGTTAGAATAGTTAGAAAGCTTATTTTTTTCCTTTGCTACACCATTGCATTTCTATGTATAAATAGATATAAAGAAATAAAATCTATTTTCACTGGATATCAGTGTATATACACTGATGGATCATTTATGATGACAAGGCTGCTGCAGCTGCTGTTTAGGGCAATCATATTTATTCAGAACATCTGCCAAATAAATCGTCTATTTATTCTACAAAACGTCATGCTTTATACCTAGCTTTAGATCATGTGGAGACTTCTCCCCATCAAACATTTTTAATATTTTCTGATTCTTTGTCTCGTTTACATGCATTGAAAGCAAAGGATTGGAAAAATCCTTTTATTTACAATATACTTGAACGGCATCATAAACTCTGTACTGAGGAAAATAAAGAAAGTACTGGCCAGGTTGAGAGTAGTATTGGGCCAGGTTGAGAGTAGTATTAGGCCAGGTTGAGGGTTATATAAGGTCAGGTTGAGGATAGTATTTGGCCAGGTTGATGGCAGTACTGGGCCAGGTTGGGGGCAGTACTGGACCAGATTTAGAGTAGTATTATGCCAGGTTGGGGTAGTATTAGGCCAGGTTGAGGGTTATATAAAGTTAGATTGAGGGCAGTAATGGGCCAGGTTGAGGGCAGTACTGGGTCAGATTGAAGGCAGTGTTGGGCCAGATTGAAGGCAGTACTGGACCAGGTTTAGAGTAGTATTGGGCCAGGTTGGGGTAGTACTAGGCCAGGTTGGGGGTAGTATTAGGCCAGGTTGAGGGTAGTATTAGGCCAGGTTGAGGGTAGTACTGGGCCAGGTGGAGGGTAGTATTAGGCCAAGTGGAGGGTAGTATTGGGCCAGGTTGAGGGTAGTACTGGACCAGGTTGAGGGTACTACTGGACCAGGTTGAGGGTAGTATTAGGCCAGGTTGAGAGGTAGTACTGGACCAGGTTCGATGTAGCACTGTGCCAGTGGGGTAACACTTGGCTTGGCTGAGCGTAGTGCTTGGCCAGGTAGTACTGGTTAATCTTTATTTCTGACAGTCTTTAGTCTTTAACAGTCAAGCATAGTTAATTTAACAACTATGGTGGTGGGGACTTTCAGTAAAACACGAAATGTCCAAACTGTCTGAATCATATCTCAAGCAAATAATTAATCATCTTTATTCATATAATTGGCATTGGGGTTTCTACAGAGGAATTGGTAAAGTTTACGATACCTGTAAAGCGTGGAATGCTACTGATGCTATCAGCGACGAATATCATTGATTATTACAATGCAACAACTTTAAATGTGATAAAGAGAGAACTTATTACCAGTCAGGAGCAAACACATTAAAATGGACAATTTAATTAATCATTCGGGCACAAAAGAGCCTATATCTCTCAGCTTTTGTGAACATCATGAATCATTTCAAGTATGACTCATTCATTTTTTATTGTCTGTTAAAGTGTATATATGTATAATTTACATGTCTTGAATTTATAGATTAAGAGATGCAGAATGCAGATTGTGCTCAAAATGGCATTAATCAAATGTATTTATATAAGTGATTTTCATTATGTTTGATGAAAATTATGTTTTGAGTGAGTGCCCCTGCTGGAACATTCAGGTGGCTCCACAACTGTTTTTAATCACGTTACTGCTTACAGAGCCACCTCTTGAGAAAGAAAAAATATTGTCATTCAATGATGCCAGCATTAGGCAGTTTGTCCACGTATTGGTTTGGTGAACACATTGTCCTTTCACAGTATGTTACTCTCGTTGGTCTTTCGTGTAACAAACTCTTTTGATCCGCTGTCTCTTTCATAAGAGGTGAGCCACAGATCCGAGAGACAGATACAGGAGTGAAACCTGAAGAATATAGCTAAAGGTATGGTAATCTGAACAATGATTACCCATGCCAGCTTGCCATAATAGTTCTGGAGCTGGACAGCTTTGGGCAGATTTTTCATCATGAAAGTATTTATTAGCCACATAGCAAAGTTACACAGAAGCAGGAAAGTGATGAATGATCTTCCTGGTTTGTTCTTGAGGTGTTCTGGTGTACTTGCCCGCCGACGTAGTCCATCCATAATGAAAACCAACTGAAGAGTGATTTGTACAAATGTCAAGCATCTACTTATGACATGAAGTTTGGAAAAGTAAGAAATATTCACATATTGCCTGACCCCAATGATACCGAATCCGATGAGGCAATAATACCCAGACACAGCCAGGATCAGCAGGTTTTGATCAAATTTGTTATCTAGTTTACTTGTGAAGTGTAAATGTCTCATTCTTATAAAGGCTGGTGGAATGGCTAGCAGGGCTATAGCATTGACGGAGATATCGAGGTAAACATAAAGATCAGCTGTAATATAACCAGATTCGCCAGTAAGTATCTCCAGCTTCACAAACACCATTATCATGCAAATAACAGTCACCATGACAACGATTATGCCGGCAATCAGGCCACCGTGAGTTCTCTGGCAGTAGTTTTCTGACCTCTCTTTACTTTTATGTTCTTTGTGGTCATGGTGGACAATGGAAGCTCCCACGTTACTGTAAATCTTGTAGATAATGGCGCCGGCAATGAGGCTGTATTCTATGATGAAGGGAAGCAGGTAGGGAGACGCGGCAGACACCAGCGATTCCCTGGTCAGGCAAGCTATCGCCGAATACTCGTCTGAAACGCCTGAAGAACAAATAGGGACAAAACTCATTGGAGAATAGCACAAATACGTCCAAAATGTGAATATTAATGCTTTATTTTCAGAAAATATTTCAGGAAAAGTGAGCAGACAACTTTCATAATGCTGTGGAAATTGATTGATATTGTACAAAGCCCATCAAAGCATTTTACAGAAGTTTCAGTTGGAGAATGATTTGGAATGTATTCTTCCTTGTTTAAAAGTTAATGGGATAGTGCCGTGCATTGTGTAGAAGAAATGGAAGAATTAGAAATAATACTTCTCATCAGTGAGATAATTGTACATGCAAATGACAACTTTCTCTTTTAAAATGAATGTTACATGCACAAGACATACCTTAACATAATACCGTGGTCCAAACTGTTCAGAGAAAAAAAAATCAATTATGAACTTATGTTATTATGGATATTAAAAGATGAAGGATATAAGATATTACTTTGGGCGCTCCTTCTGCGGACGTTGTGGGTGAGAGTTGTGGAGAGGTTGGAGAGATGAGCCGTGGAGAGGTTGGAGAGATGAGCCGTGGAGAGGTTGGAGAGATGAGCCGTGGAGAGGTTGGAGAGATGAGCCGTGGAGAGGTCTGTGTCATGGTCTGTTCCCCCCTGGATGTGAGCAAACTGTTCTGAAGCCTCCAGCACCACGATGAAGGCCCACAGACACAGGTTGGTGGCGGCGACGTGCAGCAGCCCTAGCTTCATCCACCCATGCTGGTAGTGTAACACCAACTGCAACATCCAACATTACATAGCCCTCAAGGATGGCTTGGCGCGGGGCAATATACGCGGGGTAATATACATGTGGCTTATTTGAAAGTATTACCATTGACATCAATTTTAGTGTAATTGTATCATGATAAAGAATTTATCCTGTTCTTTTTCATTTTGTGGTGCTTAATTGAAGGGAACTTGAATGTTCTGTGGGGAAAAAAATGTAAGACACTTTACGTTAAATGGGCGCGAACGTGTATATATTTTCAGTTATGGTTATCATGGTGGCTGATTACGAGGTACAATACTCTAATAATTAAAAAAGTGTAGTGAAACAAACAAGCTTCTATTTAGATAAGATATGGCACTTACCTTATGGTTTTTGAAGATAAATACGGCCTGTAGAATAACAAATATCATTAAAAGGACATACATTATAAGCATGTCAAGGCCAAAACAATCCCAATGTAAGTCTGAGTCGGTTATATAGCCTACGACATTGAAGCTTGTCATCACCACAGTAACAACTGCGAAGGCTGCAAATAAACCAATGAATTGCATATAATATCAATGAAATAAAATCATACAATGTTTTGCCAAATTACTGATATTATTGGAATACCCTTAACCCCCTCATTGAGTACATTGGTAGTCATATACGTATGAAAGGACAAACGACTGGAAACATGGAGTGGCCTTTGTATGTAAATTGCCCTTATTTCGCGTTGTTTAACAATAGGCATGATAAAATAATAGTTCTACGGACTGGTTCCTGTTGGCAACTCCTGTAAACCATGATTAACTTTTAAAGGAAAATATATAGAATGGTGGTTTAATATAGGAGGTCTTTTTTAGAATCTTGAAGTTATTTATAGCCAAAGAAAGCCAATGGAAGATTTGTGCAATGGTCCGTACATCGAAATAATCAAAAATTGAGAGAAGTGGTAAATAGAACAAAATTAGAAATAGGATGTTCCATTATCTTCGATCATGATATTTTATGATTTATCTATTATCTTTATGCTTTATCTGTTATCTTTATGCTTTATCTTGTAACTTAAAAAAAAAATTTCAGTATCTTTTGTATTTTCTGGTATCTTGTATCTATATGGTTTTTTTCTGGTATCTTTATGTCTAGTTTGTCTGTTTTTTTCTCGTATCTTTATGTTTTTTTTCTTGTATATTTATTGTTTTACCTAATAACCCCATCCTGAGGAAAGTATTGACACCTCCCGATGCGTGATAATAGGGAAGTGGCGGCTCCCTGCCGGGGCCCGCGTCTCCCGGGGCAGTCACTGGTTGGGAGAAGTGCGACTTGCCTTCTTCTTGGGTTGCAGTATCAATGTGGAAAGCATGGTTTTCCTTTGCATGCTTGTGCATGCTGTTTGCATTGTTAAACTTCTTCTGGTCTGCTTTCATTTTGAAGTACATACTAAGCTGCATATATGTTAAGAATAGTATCGATACCAAGTACAGGTAGATGTGGAATGCCTGTAAAAAGATAAGATATTATTAAAATAGAATATCCAATGCCATAACAAAAGACAGTATATATTAACTCTCCGATTAATAATATCTTTATAAACACATGGTATATTTTCGCTTGAAAAGTTCTTTATTTATTACATTTTGAATTTCATTAATTCATTTTGAAATTCAACACTTTCTACAAACATTTGAAACAATAAAGCTACTTTCAATTTAAGGGGACCAAGATCCCATGCTTAAGAGACAATGGACTATTTACCGCAAAGTACCAGCCATCTTCTTTGGTTTCCTGGGCGAGGAAGAAGCTGAGTGGTGTCACTACTCCAAGCACCATGATCATGATAGCATAAACACCTCCCAGGGCCGACACCATCACCTCCCTGAAAAACAACAAAGCATCACTCTTATTGTATTCTCTCAATGTCATCTTCTGGTCAATAGACTCGATTCCGGGGAAGGACAGAGACTGGGTGAAAGAAACCATGGTTTCTGTTAGTGCACCATTCATCTGTAGATTCAGTACAGGTACGATAATCGGTATTACTAATAAACAAATTATTTTGAAATTTTAAGATTTATGGCATATCCTTCCAGAAAAAATATATTTCATGATTAACTAAACATACTTTCTAAAAACATCTGAAATAGATTGTCAGCCTTGTGCAATCTGTCCAGGCTAATTACATATGACATTTGACTAACATACCCTTTGGTTTCCTCTTGCATGTTGACTTTGGCGGAATAAGGTTGAATCCCTCTGTCCCCGAATTGCTCCATGACCATGATGACCGCTCTAGATGCTAGTTATGTACTTTGCATTATCCATGTAGAGCTAGAAATTCAAACTAAAATGTCAAAAGTTATTAGAATCCGATTTGATATATCATTATATGTGAGGCTTTTAAGAGATTTTGATGCAATATCATGGCTGCAGGTATCACAAGAGATTTACAAGGTAATGCGTTCGCCGTTATGCCACATTCAACTTCTTCATCCCCAGCGACTGATCCCTACCTGTGTGTTATACCTCTGAACTCAGATATATTCGCTTATGGGAAAAGTATGTCATGGTTGCTTGCCTTTTGAAAGAAGAAATGCTGTCTGTTCATGGTCAATAATAAGAACGCAGATATATTTGTGGCAGTTTGACCAAGTTTACCTTGCAATACAATCCACAACTGACAAAAATGTCACTAATTGTTTTAGTGCTCCTGGCCGGGGGTATAAAGTCAGGAATGTCAAATGGGACTACTGGTGATATATATATATATCACTCTAATTAAAACACATAGGCAAACTGTTTGCAGCTTAATTGCACATGCATGTAACTCACATTGTATGATATTGCATACTGTTGACTATATAGTTGATTATATAGTTGCTTCAGCCTAATTCAACATAAATTTCAATCTTATAAAGTATTCAATTTATTATTTGGATTGAGAAAGCCTTGCGCAAAGTCCTATTTGTATCAGTAATCATTTACACCTATCGATGTTTACTAGTTACCGTCAATAATGACATAAACCACGCAGTTCACCATCACCTTATAGCAGAACAAAGGACTGTTATGTGATATTCTGGATCAATATGTTTTGCAACATATTACGATTGATTCTGGAGTTTTGCAAGGTTAAAATGCGGACAGGTCGTGTTCGCCATCTCCCGCCATTGTCACTATGGACACCTCTTGTAACGCTTTGATGGTCTCCGATTGGTCGAAAAAACCCTTCCATTGTTTCAACTTCCATGATTGGACAGAGAATCGAATGTGATTGATAGGAAGATTATTGGAAAATCCTACTTGAAAATGTTATGACGTTAACAACTTTTTTATCAATTCATATCCGGAATTATTACTGTTTGTTTCATGTTCCATGTTGCCATAAAGGTTTGGTTACTTCATAGGAGAGTTTTTTTTTGTGAATTTAAGGTTCTTGAATATCAAACCATAGTATTGCAACAATAGTATTGCAACAATTAAAAGATCACGGCTCGTGACATAACTGGTCTTATTCGTTCTAGTTTTTATGTACTTTAATTGCACTTTTACCTTTTGGCCTAAAGAATTTATGTGCTAAAAACGATATGCGTTTATTACCTTTTCGCCTGGCTACAAGTACCACAAATGAAGAAAATGCCCCATTTTAATCTCGCAGGTTCCAAAGACTTTCCTTTAAAAAAATTCTTCTCTGTTTAACACACCACAGGGTCGAAGAATGTGAAAAAATCATTGACGGTCAATTGATAAACTGAACAGCAGTTTTCATGTATGTCGCTCGCAGATTTCATGTTGCAAGCAGCTTGCATGTCAGTTTGTGTTTGACCGCCGATCATTTTAGGACCCAATTTTATTTGAAGTTTTATTATTTGCATTAAATGTCTCGCTTACAATATATATATATATATATATATATATATATATATATATATATATATATATATATATATATATATATATATATATATATATATATATATATATATATATATATATATATTTATATATATATATATATATTAATTCCCCCCGTGACAGCAAATAATATTTTTGATTTCATTTAAGAATATGACTGTTAAAACGAAGGGTTAAGTTCACACCAAGACAATAATGATAATGATTTGTAAAACTCTCTATATATATTAGACTAGGTGTCAGTCCCCAAATTCTTCTTTTAAATGTGTTTTTAAACAGTTTTTTTACAATCCCATATGCCATATGGCAACTCATTCCGTAGTATCAGGGTATATAGTTCAAAGGCCCGAGGTCCGTCTGCATGTTCAGATTAGATTTATAAATTATTTCTTTATATATGATTGGGTTAGGGATACATGTTCAGACTAGGAATAATCTCTATATATATGTTCAGGCTAGGAATTATCTCAATATACATGTTCAGGCTAGGAATAATCTCCATATATATGTTCAGGCTAGGTTAGGGGATAATTTGAGACTTCACATTTTCTCCTTTGAGTAGAGAAGCAAGAGATTTTGGTTGAAAGTCACTATCCCCACGTGCTCCACACGTTGCAAGAAATATCTTTTAATCGATTCTTACTGTTATATATATAGGAAAAAAGTGGAGTATTTTAGTTTGTGAAGTGATCGTATATTTTAAGCTGTCTTCCCTGTGTAAATGTATATGTTGGAAGTATTTGATGTTTACATTTTAAAAATAACCTTGTGAATATCAAGTGTAGTGTGTAGCCTGCATTGTTTACACTTTGTACTGGAATGTGTAAGCAACTTAAAAATATATTTAGTTTTCCAATTGTTAATTCTGATAGTTTCGATAACTCATCTGTTTCATTCAGAAAAGTATACAACACCTCTAACTAATATGTAGCGTTCAACAGAATATAGTTTTCCATTTAGTTTCTTAGATATATGATCATGCCTTCTACATCCTACATTTTTCAGCGCTATGAACAGACTTGTCTGGTATCAGCGCTATACAAATTTTATTATTATTATTTATTATTATCCTGTACATAAAAAGCGAACAAAAATATTAAAAAAAAAACTAAACTCAAAAACCAGTTTTTCATGTCCTCATGTGTTTTCAATTCTGGCTGACCGAGTGGGTGATGGTGCCACCTGGTGTGAAAAAATCAGGGGCCCTTCCTGTTTTTTTGTAGACACGCTTTTTTGTACACCAAACTAAGAGAGTTCCACTATAGAAAGTCACGGCCAACAAGGAAAACTTTGCTTAATCAACAAAAAAAGATTTGTAGAAAAAAGCTTTTTAGGAAAGTATTGCATGCTTGTCAAAAAGATTGAGTTAGTGGGTTTTTTATCAGTGCTATTTGTACATATTGATGCAACCCATTATAGGGTTAAGTAAATTTCACCACAAATAATATTCAAAATTATATTTTACCCTGATATCAATATTAATAAATGTTTTTTTATGAAAAGTAAACAGGTCAGTCTCCAGGGTTGTCCAGGCCTTGCACTTGAAGGACTTACCATAGTCATCAAGTAGGGAGGCGGGTCAATCTCTAGGGTTGTCCATGCTCTGCACTTGAGGGACTTACCATAGTCATCAAGTTGGGAGGACTTGCCATAGTCACCCTGTGCAGGCATTGGACGAGCAGTCGAGAGAGTGCAAGCCTGGAAGACTTCCCATAGTCGTCAGGCAGGGTTGACTTTCCATAGTCCCCTTTGGCTCTCTCTCTCTGCAGCTAGAGATTTTACTGCAGATTTGCGTATCGTATTAATCTTATTATTGTTTCATGTTATTATTATTGCACTAGATCATTATGTATCTTTATATTTATTGGATGAGAATGGAATAAATGATTATAATCGACTAGAGAATTGTGTTATCAACAAATGACTGAAGGAAAATAAAATATTGAGAACTTCTCACCAAAACATGCTCACGAGTTTGTGTGGTTTTCACGCTACCCCACCCCAGACCCGTGACAATATGATGACTCGGAGCCAGTACAGTCGGTGCAGAAATGTCAAATGTGAAACATTGTTATCTTAACTAAGGCCAGTTTCTCACACAGCTGATCTGAGAAAGATGCCATTAATCACATCAGGCAATATGATTGTGTATTTGATTACCCACTGTAAATGGTCCCCTGAGACTATAACTTCCCGTAATGCTTATTTTGTCAACAACTACAACTGACATTGTACCGCTGTTCTTTTAGTCACATGACCCATGTAACATCTGCCATCCAATAATAGACATGTAATTTTCTTAGTTTTACGGTGTGTAAGCAACACTCTCCTGCCTCACAGAAGAAAATGATATAATATTGTCAATATAATATTGTCAAAGAAAACAATCATAAATGACACCAATCTCAAGGCAACACACTGTGAAACGGAAGTAGTCATGTCTACAGAACTGTCCCATGATGCATTGTGCATGACTGCAGTGCCACCTGGTGCAATATATATATATATATTGAACAAATTGAAATCTAAAACTACTTTTTAATGTAGTATGGAGAGGGTACATTGTTTGATACGATGCAATTGTTTGATGAATCTAATCGTAACTCAATTGCAAACATTTTATGACTAATTCTAGAGTTTAGCAAAGTTGAAATGCAGACATATCCTCTACGCCATCCTCCATTATTGTTTAACTGTTTCGTTACATGATTTGAATGCATTAATATATTGAATTAAAGCAGGTTGTTTTCAGTTTGTTTTTTACAGACGAAATGTCTGAATGCATGGCAGTCCTTCCTGTATGCAATTGACCAGATGTCTGACAAGCAGATGCTGGAGTGAAATCTGAAAAATATAGCTAATGGCAGAGTCATGTGCACCATGATGACCCATGGAAGCTGGCCATAGAAAGACCTCAGTACTCGTGCATGGATGAGGTCCTTCATTAAAAAGGAGTTGATCAGCCACATGGCCAAGTTGCAGATAAGAAGAAATGTGACCAATGAGCGCGCAGGTTTGTGGGTTAGCTGATGTGACGTCAGAGCACGCCTGCGCAGACCATCTATGATGAAGACAACTTGCGTAGTGGCCTGGATGAAGTTAACCAGTTTTGCAATGATGTGTAATCTGGCAAAATTAGAAATCTTTATGCTGCCACTACACCCAACGATTCCAAAGCCTATAATTAAATAATATCCGGCCAAGGCCAAAATGACTAGATTCTGATCAAATATGCTCTCCACTTTGTCAAGGTAGCGGAGATTTCTCATCCTGGAGAAGGCCATAATAGTTGCCATGAAAGCGAGGCTGTTGACGCTGATATCTGTATAGGCATATATCTGGGTTGTGGTTTCCGGTGCGTCTGAGACATGCGCAGAAGTTTCATTGTACACCAGGAGAACACAGGTTGCTACTGCTGTCAGAACAAACACCGACAATCCAGCGAATAACCCTGTGTTTGCTTTATGGCATTCATTGTGCTCGAGATCATCTATTCTATTCAACTTCCGATTTTCCATATCTTCAGCTTGCACCAGTGCCCCAACATTGCTGTAGATCTTGTAGATTATGGCTGCGGCTATGAGACTGAACTCAATTGTAAATGGGAACAGATATGGAGCTGCTTTATTGGCCAATGTCTTGGTGGTCAAACAGTCCACAGAGGTCAGCACTGTACCTGGATCAAAAGAAACCCCTGAATTGATATTTTTAAAAATAAAAGTTATTGTCAAATTACAAACTATAAACAAGATGATATTCAGTTACTTATTTCAAAGGATAAACTTATTCTCTACACGCATATCAAAGAGTTGATCTAATCTATATCTAGATATGATAGAATTAACATATTATGTATCCAGATATCAGAAAATTATCATACCCGCTATTTAAGCATAGACGTTTATTATGTACATCTGTAATATTATGGTATCAGGCATATAGTGATGATGATATAAATTAGAATATTTCACCATTTGATTGAGACTTTTCAGCGTGGTTCAGTGTGGAATTGGAGTGAGTATCGAGCTGGTTGTGAACAAAACTCTCAGCTGCTTCCAGAACGACACAGAGGGCCCAAACACAGAGATTAGTGGCCATGGTGTGAAGGAGCCCAAACTTCATCAGGGCATGCTGGTAGTTCAGCACCAACTGCAATCATGGTCACGTTATTATTAATGTGGCACCAATATCCAATAGCAGATTGAATCTGAGAGCAATAATTTACTCATACTCATGTCGGTACCAGTGTTGGTACAATAACGTCCAGACTGCCATGAGGAAAACATTCTAAAGATAGGATCATTGGGGGTGATTTGAAAGCCGTCTGCTTTTATATCTGTATTTCTTGGGTTAAAATAAACTGTTTAATTGATTCTCCAAACCTGATGATTCTTGAATATGAAGAAACTTTGTAGCAGTACGAAGAGGACTCTGAGAAGAAGAACAATAAAGAAATAAATTCCATAACAGTTCCATGGTTCCTCGGAGCCATCAATAAACTGAACTACATTAAACCCATCCTGTAGAACCGCTCCCATCGCAAAACCTGAAAAATTACAGTCCATATTATCAAATTCTGATACGGTATCTATTTTACTCTTTATTAATGTATGAAATTATCTTACTTCATTCTTTATCATTTCATGGTTGAAATATGATATTTAAAAGGGTAGATGTATTAAATACGTTCCCTAAATAATATTTATCTGTTTCTGGTTTATCAGTTTCTTTTTATATAAGATTTATAAGAAAAAGATTTGTTATTTTCTATTCATTATATTTTGAGTTCTTAATTTAAATATTATAATTCGATCCGGGTCGTTCTTCATACTTTGACCCCAACAAAAGTGAAAGTATATCTCTTAAAAATATATCACATATTTCTATCAGTAATTACATGCTTTCTTCCATGAAAACAATCACATTTTAGTTTTTGTTTAAAAATTGTCTCAACTATTAGACAAGACCAAGAAATTGTAAGTTGTGGTATTGTAAGTTGACATGGTATCTTAATTTCTAACATATTGTCTGCATTGTATGTGTGGTCATTAGATGTGTGGTCATTAGACCTGCTTTGCCAATACACTTTGTGTGTTGCAAGCTGCGTGGTTGAGATTTGGATACCCACAACTAAATCATTCACTCTCAACTGGTGCATAGCAATTCATTTATGAAAGACGGCTATATTTTATTATCATTTTGAATCATTGAATCCCGGCTGCAGACTTTTTACTTCAGTCCGCCTGTGCCTGATTTAAATATTGGTCAATACCTGTTAGGTTTGCCCTACGTATTGGGTTGTTTATGCTACCTGAATGGCAATATGTTTTGGGCAAAGCAATAGTTAAATGGCTGCATCCAGCGCAATATGTAACCCTAAGTTCACATTGGTATTGTTCGCGTTAACCTACCTATGACACCAAGGCGTAGATAAAAATTCACACCTTCAGACGCATGCGCAAATATTACTTCCTCTTTACTCTCCAACTTTAAATGTTGACGTGAAAACACTTTGGTATCTGTCTGTATATCATTCGTGTCTCCGTTATCTGTCTTGTTTTTCTCTTGGCTGGAACTTTCATGTTCAGGATTTGTTCTTTCTGTTTCATCATTCATGGAGCTAGCGTCAGCTTGTATATTCATTGGTATACTTTGGTCTTTCTGTTTGCCAGCGTGCTTATGTGACCAACGCATGCTGATATGAACGTAAAGAAGAAATGCTATTGATGTTGTGTACAGGTAGATGTGAAATACCTTGAAACAGAATTTAGAAAAAGATTCGTTAATGTTAAATCTATTTTTACAAAAATAGGTTTCTACTGAATAAGATACATGTTTTTTCAAGCGTTTTTGTTCAAAATGTAGAAGTGAAGTACATACTGAGAGGTACCAGTTGTGGGCGGAAGTTCTGTGCGACAGGAAGTATCCAAGCGGGAAGACAATGCCCAGAACTGTCAGAAAAATAGCATACAGCCCTCCCAGAGACGCCACCATCACAGTTCTGAAATATAAAGCAATAAATACCTTCTGAAAGCAGCCAATATCCTGAAAGAATAATTCCTTTGCAATGTTCATGACCATGATAACAGGTGTCTTCCAACATGTCCTAAGATAATGTGGCTCATAATGAAATACAAAAGCCGGGTTACTTTTACCTTTTCATTAAGTTCTGTGACACACTAACCGAAGTATATTCTTGTAAAATGGATGGTTATGTGAGCCAATGAGAGCAGTTACTTCCGGTTAATACACCACCACGCTTTACGGTCTGAATCTTGTACACTGAGTCCTTGACAAAGACATTTGGCATCCTACCAACACTCCTCTCCACAACCAACAGAGCTTGATCACAATTATTTGAAATAAAAAACCTGCATTATAACAACATTTAGTTTCTGTTTATTTCATTTTGCCTTTTAACCCTGCATTTTAACAACATTTAGTTTCTGTTTATTTCATTTTGCCTTTCAACCCTGCATTATAACAACATTTAGTTTCTGTTTATTTCATTTTGCCTTTTAACCCTGCATTATAACAACATTTAGTTTCTGTTTATTTCATTTTGCCTTTTAACCCTGCATTTTAACAACATTTAGTTTCTGTTTATTTCATTTTGCCTTTTTGATTCTTGTCATACATATATTTCTCTTTCATTTACTCCAGTTTTACGTCTACCATGCATGTGAAAGTTGGAGCACCACCGATATGCATGAAAAGTTCTCTAATTCGCTAGATACATGTTTTATGAACCTTTTTTAAAGAGAACTTTTTACTTTGTGCTGAACTGTATTGTACAACTAAGAACATGTGCACCTAACCTTGTTTCAAATATACATATAAGAAAGTAATGTTTGATATTTGTTTTAGCATGCTACGTTCGATCTATCACACTGAATACAGTGGGATATTGACGTCCCTGTGCAGGGTGCTTAACTCACCTCATCCTCTCTCTCTCACGGGGAAGGTGCTTGCTTCCCGCTGCCTCCTCCACCAGTTTGCACACCTCTGACCTGTCCCCATCCTCTGATCTCTCTGCAGCATCTTTAATGGACTGAAGTGTCATCTTTTCAGACGATTTAGCCTTGTCTGGATCCCTGCCTTTCCAGAATGAACAGCGTTTCCTGGGAGAGTGTTTCTCTGCCTCGGACACTGTTGACTTGACCCAGATTTAGATATTAGGGTTGGAGGCGGCAAATAGACATAATAATATCGCAGGAGGCATCAAGCACGACTGGGAGACATGTAGGGGTGAGATTTGACTTTGATATGGACAACAAGGATGCAATCTGAACTAAGGACCTAAGCCGTTTCTATGGTAACGGTCAAACACTTCAGAGATACCCCGCCCTTAAGACATATCCACTGGCCTGGGGGCATCCAGTTACTTGCAGTGTTTAATGTGTGAAACTACTGTACGATAATACCCAAGTTACTGAGTTACATCTTTTGGTGGCATTCCTTTGACAACCCTCGGGGATACCATAGATTTACTTTGAAAACAGTGAGCCATCCTAAAAGCCTCCTCATCTGTAATATATGACAAGTAAAATGTGAACAGATTTAACACGTTTATACCAGTTTTATTTGTCAACGTATGAAAATGTGTACAGTTTGTTATAATTGATAACATGTCTGAAGATTCGAGTAATGGAAATATCCATGTTACATTATTTTTACCTTGGAACAATTAGAATTACTCCATGATGTTACACTGAGAAAAACTCAAGATATCAATATCGATATAAGAATCTTACTGATCTAATTAGAATCTTTATTGTATAGAACATCAACTGGATCAAACTGTGATGTGAATATTTCCATGCATGCCAATATTCATTTGTCTTGTAATCATGATCGATATCAATGGCCTAGACAATTGCATGTACATGAATAGCTTTAAAGACCAACAAAACCCCATTTAGTCATTTAATCATTATAATTAGCCCTTTCCAACTCATTTAAATGTGCACCTACGTCTCCCTGTATTTCTGAGTATTTTGGCCCAAACATTGGACATTTCCGCATGCCCAGTCTACAATTTAGAATCTGGCAGTTGTACATTATTACATCATGGTTGGAAAAACGTCTCAAAATGACTGCAATTAAAACACTGCAATTTAAAGAAAAAAAGTAATGCGAAAATGTGTAATGAATTTTCTACTTGTTTACAATTTTCTTAGTCAAATTTGGCCAGGCCAGGTCACCTGGATAAAGATTCTTTTGTTTGTTTGTAATTCCTCTTTGGCTGTTCATACGTTTGAGTTATTTTAAATTCTGAATGGATATTTCCATAAAGGTATGATGCAACTCGATTTGTGGCAAAAGGGTTTAAACAAGACAAGTTCGCTCCAATTCAATATAAGCTGCAAGCATTGTAAGAATTTTGGTGAGGTATCAGACCTTTCTCTGACTGACACAACGCACATCAACGCACATCAACGCGCATCACGTGCAGAATACAAAAGACCTGATTATCATTTTGTCATTGTGTACGGATCTGAATACAACGCAATGGCTGCCCCGTGATATCACATGACATTTACCCCTAGTCATGACGTCATCTCACGTCGTCAATTCAGTGAGGCAGCACTATATTTGCTACAAGTAGGTCTCATCACGAAATGACTGTAATAATGTTGAAATGATGTAAAACCCCATACAAACAAACAAACTCACATCGTCAAGCCAAATGTCAACAGAAAAGCTGGAGAAAAGGCATTACGGAATGCACAGGGTTTGTTTATATGAAGGCATTATGACTTGGAAAGTGATGTGTTAATCACTATAACGTTTTTTCGCCGGGAGTTGCATTTTGACCCGTTTGAGATTTGGGGCACAAGTCTCTGTATACAGATAAAAAATTATGCTCTTTGAATCAACAAGGTACATATCTTTGGGAGGAGATCGGTGTGACATTTCTTCGATTGATATAATGATTCCTGTTTAGTTTTCATCATTAAGCATTAGTACATATCAATTGGCACAGGTATGTTGAGTGAAAGCACATGGGGTGCTAAATTAAGCTGCCAATTGGACCAGTCAATAAAAAGTTGATCTTACAGCTCTATTGAAGAGGTTGTGTCCCAAAACCAACATTTTCAACATTTCGACAGTTGACGTTGGTCACGTGCATACGGTGGTTTACTTCACCCTAAATCGAAATTAGGGAATGCCAGACTGGGAGCTGTTAACGAGTGTATCATAATTGATGGCCTGTCACAACGCACAGCAGGAGGTATTGTTCTCCCTTAGCAACGGGCAGATCACGTGGAAGTCGCTACCTAACACGCCATCATTGTTTGAACATCGAGTTGGTTCCCAGTTTCCAGCAATTTCCCTCCGCCCCACCCTAAATGTAGGCTAAAATAAAGCATACCAGGGCTTTGGGCATGTTCGTCAGACAAGAATTTCAAGTTACCAAACTTACCATCACTTACTGTATTAACTAATTGAATATAAAATGCTCTTCAGATATTTTGAGACATTCCTCAACTGACCACTGCTGTTTGTAGTTAGTTGCCAGTGTCACAATGATTGACCAGAACACAATTCGCGCGAATGCACTCGCGAATGTACCCTATTCAACTGTTTAATCTCCCACACTGATTTCATATAAAAAAAAACAATAAATCAGATGTGTACAAAGCTTTGATTTCCATTGTCTGTATTGCTAACATGTGTACCTACAATGACTCACTGTGATAGTTTCATGACATTATTGATAATTGCACTAGAATTGTTTGAAATGTTGCCCATGTTGCATCTAATCATTTTATTCTTAGCTATTATCAAGCAATCACACTTGACTATACCTTTGAACAATAACTCAGAAGGCATACCTTTTTATAATACCTTGGTGTATATATGCATTTTTTATGCATTACAATAAACAATTAGTTTACATATGTTTGTTGCTATCATGAAATTCACACAATTGTAAAAAAGGACAAACAATTTAAGAAAATAAACTAAAACAAGCAAAATAGTAATAAGAACTTAAGGTTATATATGCACAATAAAGACAATATTGAAAATTTCATATTTTGGCCATTACGTTGGGACATTACTTTCTCTCACCTCTAAAACCAACAATATAAGAATGCTAATATCTTCACATACACTTACATGTTATTCATACATAACTTTCATAATTATAATTACAAAATACAGAAAGGATTTTACCATGCATATCCGCAATACACGTTTTAAAGTTTTATGAGATTGTATTTCTCTACGGAAAGCTGAAGGAACTCAGTCAAACAACAACAAAAATTATATCACATGTTTCATTTAAAATACATCCCACGTCTTTCTAAGAGCTTTTTTAACAAGCAATATATATCACATTATGGCTTTTGATGTATATAAAGGAGCACCATCTAAACTACAACAACAATGCTTAAAATGTCTGTATTGCACATCGGGATCAACAAGACCTAATTCAGCTCTGAAAATCTTTCAAAAACCTGGCCATCAGTTTGAGAAATTATTAATTACTGATGTCCAAGGTTTAAAAAAATATCGACATTACCAAAAACTCATCATTAAAAATAATTTGACAGTTTTGTGTTTTACAACCTCTGCCTCTGAACACATATTTTTAAGCAAATAAACTGCATGATATTCATATTTAACATAATATGTTAATCGTACTTTGCTCTATTTGTGGGTGTCCGATAGTTAAGATTAATGACATTTGCAAGACACCCAAAACATGATTGTCCACGTGACATTTGACACATTTCCTCTCCAGCCTCCAATAAAGATTATCCATAGATGTCATGACTGAGAAAATGCAATGCCAATCTGTTTTCTTTTTCATTTTGATATTACTTGAAGATATAGTTGTGAATCATGCTTGAAGATTGTTTCATATGCTATAAAAGCTTGAAGATAAGTTGTAGTTGGCGAAATATATCAGATATATACTTTAATTTTACATATTGGTGAGAATATATATCTGTTAAACGTGAAGTATCAAGCATATAATAACCTGTTTCTCTTATTCATATAGGAAAATAATATTTGCATTAAAATGATTCAACATTATATGCAATGGGATTGCAAGATCGCTTTTGAGATGTTATAATTTCTTGTTAGTATTCATAATTTGTTTCACTTTAACATTGACCATTTGTATATACCTATCTATCAGTTTACTCGATTTGTTTAGATGATTCAATTGTTTATCCTTGTTGAATTGTGACCCTTGTCTATGAAATGAACCATCTCTGTTATTCATAACACATTTGAGAACCTTGTCTGGCAACGGTTGGTTGAGAAACTTGGCAAGTCTTCTTAGTTGCAGCTCCAGATTGTCCAGCATATCTCTGTATCTCAATATAAGGATTGGTCCTTTGGAGTTTAACCAGTACATGTTAAATCTAAACCACTCTAATGCTTTCTTCCTGATTGATTTTTTCCATGCTGAAACAAAATGTTTGAACAAATGAGATTTTATAGCATCGTCCTACACAGAAGTAAAACTTAAATATACAGCGTATTTATCAATATATCTATCAACAATGGGAGAACAGTGTCGTCCACATTAGCTGTAATGTTTGTGATATGTTTGCCAACCTTTCCTGTACGATACCATATCACTACCTCTATCTACATAACTTGCCTTACCAACTGGGAATGCTAGTGGTATAGTCAAGGAATATTTTAAGAATCTGAACGAGATATATTAAATAAATGATTCACCAGATGACAGCTTGTAGCACAGTGGCAAAATGCTAAATGAATATAATGAATTCTAATATGCCATAAATATATGAAATAACTGAAGATTCTAATGAAACCTCTGCTTTCGGAAGTTATGTATTGATCATGTGATGACGATTTTAGTCAAATGCAAGCATAAACTCAAGTCCTAATGATAAACAATTTATATTACTTCAGAATGCTAACGTTTGTGACTATCATGATATGATTCACGACGCATGTAATTTGTGGCACCTTAATATTCCCAACAGATATATATTGAGTGTTACGATAACTGACACCAAATAAAATCTTAATCAAATCAAATTAAATCAATAAAATCAAATCAAATCAAAACAAACAAATCAGCAATGACACGATCATTACTGTGACGTACCAGCTTTGAATCGGTCCGGATCTAAGACTCCGGTATGGTTATGATGCGGGGAATGTTTCCGGTTAAGGTCAGAGGTTATTGCATCGTATGGATCTCTAATAAGCAGCACCACTTTGTCATAAAACCATCTATGTTGCTGGTGGTGAGTTTTAACGACTATGACCTTTCTGTCCATTATGCGTTCCCCAGGGAAGCCATGATATTTCAGGTATCGGTCATTATACACTGACCCGGTAAATATACCTGCAATGACATGGAAATTGTGAAATGATATAATGTTTGATAATCAGGCAAAATTATTATTAAACCGCCCTACTATTGTCATTTTATAGCATATTTGACCTCAGCTGATGTGTGAGATGCAACATATAACAGATATAAATAGACAATAACTCTATTACAGATAAAATAACTTCACGGTGTATCGTATACATGGTATTGCATAGACGAACACAGATTGACCTTTCAAAGTTGGATATGAACATGGGGAATCTGAAAAGTTAAGATAGTGTCGAAATTGTGTGATGTGATTAACGCAATGCCAACTCTCTCTTTACTCATATACAACTAAAGGGATGAAAGCTTAAATCACAACCATGGATGAGATCATTTTTATTCCATGTATAAAGTTATCAATTTTACTTTTATGAACTTGAGGTGTGGATATTTCTGATCTGTGCCATCCAATCCTTAAATTCAGTGTTTCAAAATTAAACCTAGCCCTACCTTAATTAATATTTCTGCCCAAATCTGAGATCACTTGTACAAAAATTAAAAAAAGCCTGTGATCCAATTGAGGGAATGATGGAAATCAATAGTGTCCCATACAATACTTTAATCCTGTGCTCAGTGGGGTGTGACAATGCCTTGTAGTTCTTTGCAAATATTATGACCAATTAAACAACAGGGGGCGCAAAATTTGTAACTTTCCTAGGGAATGATATTATTTAGAGGGTGTTCCACCACTGAATCACCGGTCTTTTCTTATTTCTCTTGGAACACAATTTTCAACTTCATCAAAGAAATATTTTAAAAGGTATAAGGTAAATTTTCACTTTTAAAAAATGCTTTGTTATCTTGTCCTTGAATGAATCATATCCTTTAAATTTTAGGATGTACATAAGTATTTTAAATCTGATTTTAAACATCAGGTTGATGTAAATGTGGAGCAAGAGCTTTCATGCCCTTAGTTTATATATATAGTAATGCTATAATATAGACACATGGCTGAGATCAAACCTATTTTTATCGCTTGGTTTGCATACAGCTCATGGATATGAATATATTTATATGCACATGCAATAGCCACATAGTACATTATAAACATGAACACAAGTAAATGTGCTGAACTTAACATGTGTAATCGTTTCTTTTCAGTTTATAGCATGACCAAATACCCTAAAGATACAGAAATTACAGAAATGAAGACATTTATTCCTCAGCGAGCGTGGATTCTCGAGTTTATTTCTTACAAGGCTGGGCTGCTTGAGAGAATGTAAGTAAATAAAGTAAGTAAATGCGGTAAGAAGAAGGTTCCGATATGAAGGTGAGAACTCACCGGTCATCTGTTGTATGAGGTATCTAGTCCACGTGTTACCTGAGCCGGGGAAGCTGGCGAGGGAAGTCAGAGCAGCCGATTCTTCCTGATTGAACCTCATCTCCCGGCAAACTGTGTAGGTCTTCGCACTGGAATAAAATAAGTCCACTAGCTGTTGCAGTGTCTCTTTTGGGGTCACCTTCGGTTTACCATCTAATGTTTTCTTGTGTTTCCTTCTGACAGGTCCATGAATATCGCTTTTATATCCATCTTTCCACACATGAACCTTTGGTAGTAACTTAACCTTGCCATCCTCCTCATTAATACAAAATAATAAAATGATAAATAAGATCATGATTATTGTTATCAATAAATAAATGATTTTCAAATGTGACATTCTGACAATACAAGTCTGTCTATAACACAGTCTATAGCATTGTGAAGGTCTGTATAGTTCTTGGTTGTTATATTCGTCTCACATCTGAGTCGCGTGACCTTGGTATGAAAGGTCCCCGTGTGGGTAGTCACCTGGAGGCGGTAGGTGACCTGGATAGGTCCATGTTTTGCATCATAAACATAACTGTCTAGTGTTAATCACATAAAAAATAAAGTGGCGATAAAGACCTCAGTGAAGTTTCAAAACTTGAACAGGCTGATGTCAGGTGTATTACCTTTGATAATAATGTTCAGATAGCGCGGATCTTGTATGACGTTTCGATAATTACCACCTGTCAATATATTAAGACGACATTCTAAATAAAAAACATGATTCAATCGCTCTAACGATGTCAATAATTATCCCATTGTAAAAAGTGTTACTAATTTAATGGTTCTGATTCCTTCATCATAAGAGAGTGTTGCGAACTTGAACTTTTCTTAATATCTCTAGCAGCTTAGCAATAAATATATTAATAAGACTTCGTAATCACACTGAGTACCTTGGTTTGAGTTTGGAATAATATTTTATACTCCAAGGTTGTGCTTTTATAAATACATATATATTTTATATGTCAAGCCCCATTGGCTATTTATGCATTTATTTATTTATTTTGATTTGAAAAAAAGCATCACTTGATTATCTAAATTATGTACTTTAAACTCGGTTTATTGAATCATAATAACCCAAACAATCAACCGTCATTCCCAGGTGACACATAGGAATAAGTTTTAGTTGTCTTTCTACGTTTTTTCAACGTGCTGAGCATGTAGAAGGATAACTTTGTGGTCTGACATAATAACAACCTTGCTGTTCTAATTGCTGACAACGTTGTCAGCACGTTGTCTTGCAACGTTTTTAACAACGTGCTTACAACGTGGTGAGCACGCAGAAGAAAACTTGTGGTGATTAAATTGGCCAATAGATGGTTGTAGTATTACAGAAAATGGTCGCCTGTAACAACTTGGTTGTTAGGCAATTCAAAGTTATAGTGAACGTAGTGGATAAGACATAGAGTTCTGAATGACTAAAATATTATAAAGAATAAATGATCATGTCTTTGTTGTGATAGAAATTTATTGCTATTATCTACAGCAATATATAGCATATAAATTCAGACAATGCCAAAAAATCAACATAACATTCAAGGTGATATGCTAGAAGAGGTTGTTGATGAGAAAATCCCATCTGAGTAACTTGATTTGGCTAAAGATAGCTGAATTTGTTCATAGCTGAATGTATATGATATATACCACGTGCTTGCAACATGTTGAGCAAATGCTTACACAACATGTTCAAAACATAATGTCAGTTTACAACGTGCTCACAACGTGCTCAGCACGTGCTGAGGACATGGTCACAACGTAGAAAAAACGTGCTGAGCACTTGCTCATAACATTGTACAACAACGTGCTCAAAACGTTATCTGGTGTTCACAGATCTACATCCATACAACGTCATGTCATTACAACGTGCTCAGCACCAAAACACATCGTGCTCACAACGTAGAAAAAACGTAAACTTGTTCTCTGGGTCGGTGCTCTTGTCGGAGTGATAGACAGCATAGAGGTCCACATGAGCTTCCAATCTCAGAAAAGAATGACTTCAAGCATTCATAAAATGAGGTTTTCAAGCATTTTCCTTGTGCAATATAAATGTTTATAAATGTTTGGAAAAATGGAGTTTGGATTTGGCTTTCAGAGGCCTGTTTGTCAATTAATATTTGTCCTTTGGTACAGACCTAACACCCTGACAGACCACAATAGAGGTCACATGCTTGTATACATGTGACCACATTGAGTTCACTAGAGTACAGGCAGTACTTGGCACTTTCAGCAAAACACAATAACCATGGTCGGTGAATTTTAGTTAATTCTAGTTAGGTAGCTTGCATGTATCACAGATTCGTGGCCACATATCATTTAAGCATACCCCAAACCTCTGTATAATTGCCTATGACCTCTTTGATTTTATGAATACTTTCAAGAGAGGAAGCAACTTTTTTTGGATTTTTTCACCGTGCCGTACATCAGAAATATTTAGTATTAAATGTCTATGCGTACATAGAGCATATAAATGTTGCACTTCGAACAGCATATGCAATGATAAAACAACCCTTAATCTGCGAGAGCTGGAAGCTAATGCTGTTCTCCATGATAGACAGAGGGCGGCACCAGTCTGGAGAAGTCATCTATGCTTTTCGAGCAGTTTAGTTGATTGTACACACCTGGTGCCTCGTTGTGGGAGATGAGCTCATCTGTCTCCAGACCACTTTTACAACGTTAAAATACCAAGAAATATGGACTTTGACAGTATTGACAACGCATGACAGTAACAGGTAATTTACTTATTCAAAAATACCTTGAAACAATTTGAAAAATTGAATATTTTTATAAGGTATATTTAGGATTCCCTGTTTATCGCCCAGCGATAATGCCTGATCTTCATTTTTTTGAGTGATATTATCCAGTCCCAATACATTACAGTTTGAGCATATAGAAAATATTATACTTTCTCTCTATGGTTTGAGTCAGAATCAACAGCTACTGTAGCTGTCTATCGCCTGTATGCAGTAGAAACAGTTATTTATATGTCTCACTTGTAAATGTCTCTCACATGTGTAGCAGTCTTTCCCTTATGTATCTGTGTCAGGTTTAGTCAATCATTTGTTTCTGTGTGTGAAAAACTCTTAAACTTTGCCAATTTTCGGCCATTGATAAAAGTGCTGATAACTTTTGCAATTTTTAATATTTCTTTCTCAATTTTTCACATAATATCATTTAAAGTATGCAGATTACGATTATATACGTTATATTAAATTTGGATGAATATTTCTGTGTGTGAAAAACTCTTAAACTTTGCCAATTTTCGGCGAGACAATGGCTCGCGGTATTCTGAGTGGTGTATTTTCACTAAATATGGGCTGTGTTTACAACACTGTCACTTCGTCAAAAATTGTCAGAACAATATGTTCTTTTGGAATCTGAATATTAATATATCAGAGAGTACAAATATGTCAACAAGTTAAGAAAAATGTAAAAATAAATGCAAAAAAAACGGCGCTAAAAACGGGCCGCACTGCGATTTGGAAAAGCCATTTTCAGTGTGTCACCTTTGTCAAAATCTGAGCCAATTGACAGCGCAACTTCTACAGCTGATAACTTTTGCAATTTTTAATATTTCTTTCTCAATTTTTCACATAATATCATTTAAAGTATGCAGATTACGATTATATACGTTATATTAAATTTGGATGAATATTTCTGTGTGTGAAAAACTCTTAAACTTTGCCAATTTTCGGCCATTGATAAAAGTAAGAGACCACCATGGAATCAATTGGTAACATCTTGTAAACTGAGCAGAATTTAATTTCCTACAACCCTGACTACTTAATTTCCCAAATAAATAAAGGAGAGGTGAGCACAATTGTTTTTAATACAGAAGAGTACTGAAAAAAACGGCCATTTTGTGAGAGAGAACTCCCATTGACTTACTATGGAAAAACAAAATGGAGGACATGCTCTCTCCTGTGCTCCAACTTTCATCTCTGTTTCTGAAGCGAATTCCTGATGTCCATTCTGGTAACATCCATAAACTTATTCCACAATATGTTAGATTCAACTTTCAATCAAATTTAGACTCATATTTTTCAACATACTGGACCACAACAGCATTTTGTGAGGTGAGGCTGTTTTGCCAGGAGGCCATTTGCCAATTTTCGTCACTAGATGTCACTACTGAATTACTTCATTCGCCAATTGAAATGCCAGGGGGCACTGCTCGTTCCCACTCGGATTTTAGGCCTTTAAACAAATTTTTTACCAATATTTATAAAAACAAAGTGCCCTGACATTGAGAGAACAGTTCTAGGAACCATTCTTACTTGTAAGAATACAACTTCATACTTCTTTTCTTTGAAAAAATGTACTTTGTTCAAGTTCAGAGAAATGGGGCCCCTATGGGTTTTGCAATAAATACATGGTCTAGGTTGGCCTCTTCTCAATTAATATTGTTGATGCGTTTCATGTACTTAAATTTTTAATTTTAAATTATCTTAAAGGGAAAAAATAACATTTAAATAATATTTGGGTGCTCTGCATATTTCATATATTGTCACCAGTGTGAGATGCAAACTGTGCTCTGGCCAAATATTACAAATATAAATATTTCACATGCAGTCATCTTGCAGGTTTGCTTTTCATCATATCTCATTGAACTTTCTTTTTAAAAAAAATATATGATAATTTGGGGTGCCCTGCAGATTTCATATATTGTCACCAAAGTGTGAGATGCAAACTGTGCTCTAGCCAAAAATCAAATATAAATATTTCACATGCTGTCATCTTGCAGGTTTGCTATTTACCATATCTGATGAAAATTTCTTTTTAAGAAAATTGACAATTTGAGGTGCCCTGTAGATTTCATATACTGTCACCAAAGTGTGAGATGCAAACTGTGCTCTAGCCAAAAATCAAATATAAATATTTCACATGCTGTCATCTTGCAGGTTTGCTATTTACCATATCTGATGAAAATGTCTTTTTAAAAAAATTGACAATTTGAGGTGCCCTGTAGATTTCATATACTGTCACCAAAGTGTGAGATGCAAACTGTGCTCTACCCAAAAATTAATTAACTTTACATTTTAAAGATTGGCTACTGCAATCTGATTAACATTTTAGAGTTCTTCAAATAATATCTAGAGCTTTTGTAATGTTAAAGGAAAGTGAAATTATCATTGACATTATTATGAGCATTTTTGGAACATGTCTACTTAATGATCATTCACATGAAAAAATTTCATATTGACTTTGGATATCAAAAATTCAATTTTTTTCTGAAAATTGTCATGACTTTGTACTACAATATTTCTATTTTCAGAAATCAAGTTAATTTGATGTATTAATTTGTATTGTTATCAAATACTCCTTTTCAAGACCTTTGAAATGAGACTTTGATTGCAACTCTAGCACAAATAGTTTTCATTTTACGTTAACTTAAGTAAAAAAAGTTGAAAGTTTCATGGTTTCTTTCGTAAATTAGGGTAAAACTATAAATTGAATAAAGTCTGGATTTAAAATGTACCCTATTATCCAATAAATACAATAATTAAGCAAATAATATGTGTATTGTGTTTATTTGGCATATAACTCCAAAAAATATGAGGAAATAATGCTATATTTAGATGATATTTTTTGTAATATGCGTCGCAAAATGGCTTTTCGTTCACAAAATCACGCGTGACACACTGAAATATGGCTAAGTCCAAGAGATAAAATCTTGATTTCAACCCCCATTTGTGCAAAAAATATTCTCATTTTACTTTGTAATACCTATTAATCCAGCAGAGGGAATATAATAATACATGTATTCAAGAGGTAACCATTTTCTCAAGTATTTTACACCAATTATGAAGAACTGAAATCATGAAATGACTCAAAATTGCTATTTCACGGCGCAGTCCTCGGAAAAAGTCCACATTTTCAATGTTAAAAATTGAGCTAACTTTTTTTCAAATAAAGATAGAGACATAAACTTTTTTTTAATATAAATTGTTTTTCCATGATCTAGCCAATGGTATTGGTTTGGACTGTATCTGAGCATTATGATTTTTTTGTTGACAGCCCTACGGTAGGCGTAGCTGTCTCTCCTGTGCAAATTTAGCCAGTTTTCTATATCTGTCTCACTTGTACAACTGCCCCTCACTTACCTAGCTGTCTCTTACTTCTGAAGCTGTCTCTTACTTCTGAAGCTGTCTTATACTTTTTCAACTGTCTCTTGGTTATAAAGCTGTCTCTCAACTCTGTAAGGCGGGATGCCAATTGGTTTTGCGGAGTAAACTTTTAGATGAAGGTTTAGTCAGCCTGTCACTTATGCAGCTGTTTCTAATTCTAACTTAGATAACATCAGTGTGAGCACCACATGTATATTCATGCAATGAAACATCATCTTCCCACCACTTTCAAATGAAATAGCCCCAGATGAGATTGAACACTCTTTCAAGTGGTGAGATTTGGCTCAGCCAACACATTTCCTCTCTGGTCATGTTTGGTTTTTTTTATATGTAATAATTGACAACTTTAAGATGATATAGATTTTAAATGTACATTAACTCCTCAACATTTTGATATAAATTTATTTTAATTTCAGGTCAGTGGAAATGGAGAGGGAGGGGATTGGAGATATCAAGGTGTTGATCATTCCGCCGATATTGGAGCGTAATTCTGATACACTCTTCAAATCTTTTGATTCAGAGTTCAAGAATAAGTTTAGTTTCTTCAGCATAAAACCTGTCCCAAGACGAGACAATGGAATGGTGGATCATAAACAATTACTGAACAAGTGTCGCCAAATCATATTGCAAGAAAATATCACTGTATGCTATTCCAATAAGCCTCTGGGTAATCTTGTTGAAGCCATTTTGTGTCAAGAATTTCCCCAGCAGTTGCTTGGACCAAGTGTAGAATCTGTTTTTCTGTGTAATCATAAGTACTACACAACAACAGTTGTTGACTCAAGAAAGGAGAAGTTAGCTTATATGGGATGTTCCCTTAAAGGAGATATATACGATTCATCCTACAATATTCTCAAAAACTTTCTCACAAGTGGAATTATCCGCTCATGCCTTGGAAGTGGCCATTCTGTTTATTGCTATAGCAACAGAGACCAGCTCATCAAAGTTTTGGGAAGGAGCAAAAGAGATGTGGAGCACATATTGGAATTGCAGAGATGGATTTTAGAAACTCACACAGACCTAAAGAAATACCCACTAGCTGTACTGCCCCTTGTGTTAATAAACTCATATGTGGACCGTTTCCTTGCTCCCATTGGGAAAACCTGGATGAATGTGTGTGTAGAAGCTTGTGTTTTTCAGAAAGAAATTATTCCTTGGGCTATGTGTGACTCAGTGACACTCCCATATGGAAGCAAGGAAGCTACACATTTTTTCTCCGGCTGGGAAATGCCCACAAAACTATCAAGGAAACAGCAAGATTACTTGTGGACTGAATTCAGGAAAGATATAAAGAATTTGATATGGTTTGGTTTCAACAATTGTTTTGTGAATGCAGAGTACATGGTTTTTGAAGACGGGAGCATTCATCTGGTCACAATCAACCCCAGGCCTCATGTCAAATGCACTGTTATGTACTTGCGTGCCTTAACTAATGGAAATAACATCAAAGCATCTCTAGAACTCTCCATGGGAATCAAGCCTAAGGAACCCATACTAAATGACTGTTATGTTCTCAGCTATTCTATGGTAGTGTTTGAGTCGGGGAAGGCGGACAATCTTATTAACTTTGAGAAGGCAGTTGCCAATCGTGATGTGTCACTTCGCTATCTACCAGGACAAGACATTGTGATAGAACCTGCCAAGGACTATGCCATCATTGGTTTCATAACAATTAAAGGCAAACGGTTCGCAGAATGCCTAGAAAAAATCAAGAAAATTAAGCAAGAAATCATCAAACTACAAGAACTAGTGCCACTTACATGTTAAATCTTTCCTGCCACCTTACACTTAATTATTTTGAAATTAATATCCTGTGAATCAAAGGTGCCGAAAAATATGGAAGTGGGAAAAATGATTTTAGGCTTAAATTTGAGTGTTGCAACCATTATATCAAAGTTTAATGACCCAGGAAGGCTATGACTGGCCTTATATTGACAAGTACTATACTCTTTCAAAGTATAATGTGAGAGTGAGGCTAGTATTGATCTTTAATGATTGAACGTAATTCTAATTATCTCATACTTGGTGCTTCAAAAGAGTGTTCTGCACTTTTGAGATATTTTTTTTTTGCAGATCACTCTTTGCCAAACTACTTTTGCTGATCATCCCTGTGCTGAACTATTTTTATTTTTTTTTAGTTTCCTTTTCTGTTGGTTTTCAAGGAAGAATCTCAATAGTCCAAATGATGAGTAACCAATGAGAGAGATCTGTGAGGCTGAACACTGCACAAACCCATGTGCTTGTCTTTATTTCATACTTTATCTCATGCCTTGTTCATGCCTTAAGATTGAGTAAATTGTGATTATCAGAAATGAATTACTGCTTCAGTGATCATATGAGGGTAGCTGGATTTTTCATAGCTTAGCAAAACACCAACTTGGGCCATCAAGGTCAATTAGATTTTTCTTAATCAGCACATTCTGAGTAGGTAAATATATATGGAGAGAGAAACATTGAGAATCAGCAATTTCAGGATATTGTATTGTTTTCAATTGAATCCTGGGAAGAACATTATAGAATTCTGCTGAGATGAATGGGTTCTGTCTCAATCCTCCCAGTAGGATTTCGAGGCTAGTACGGGCCACTGCACACAACCTTCTTCAGCTTTAATCTAGGCAGATTTTTCTGATTGGTCAGAAATATTATCCCACACCCACAGAAAACAGAGTCCACTTACATTACTCACTCTCTCACTCACACAAGTAGCATTGGTTGGTTAGAATTCAAACCCAATTAATGATAATCACACATGAAGACTCTGACAAATCACAGCTGTGCTTTCAATGGCCCATACCAGACCCTTTGGGTTGGGGACGAGACTAAAAGCTGCTAATCCTGTGATCAGTTGTGCCAAATATATATTTGACTCTTTTCATTCCTTGTGATCCTTTTTTATGCCATGAGCAGTTGGATATAAAAATCTGTTTTGTTATTCATAAACACAAACATATTTTGGCACCCAGGGCCATTTTATGTCTTCATCTAGTCCCACATTACTGTGTGTAATATGCATGTGCAATTACCAGGTGAATGTCTTTGTGACTTATTTTGGTGCAGTATGCTTCAACATATATTCCATTTGTAAAATAATCTGCTTGCAGATATCCAAATGTCCTGTTTAGAGATATTCAGATATAAATTACTTGTTATTTATACACTATACACCCAAATTGATAATGATAATGATCTGTAAATGTTTGGTACATTTCAACAAATGATGGGTTATGCAAAATAACATTTTTTCAAAATGAATTTAAAAAAATAATATTTTATGATATTTAAGTCATTGAATTCCAGTATTATGTTGGATAATATTTTTGTGATTGATAATGCTGTTCTACTTTTCCTTTGATCCAATTTGTTGTGTTAAATTGATACAATTACATGGATTAGTATCCTAATTGTATTTTTTATGTGTATTTGACCTAAACTTTTTGTTCATACTTGTTTTTGATATCATGATCATGTTGCTAAATCTGGAACATATCTTATGTGTGCCAAACCAATACATATGACTGAGTTCTTATAGTAAACTTGCACAATTTATATTAGCAAAAAAAGAAGATATGCAGTTCATATTACTTGATGAGGTATCATAGTTTCTGTGATAACCATTGATCTCTTGTTAGGCTGGGACACTAAATGTTGTTTTGGTTTGTGTCAAAGAGAAAGTTGAAGGCCCCAAAGAAGGCCTGACTCTAACAAATTGACTAATTGGATTACTTACCATTTAAAACAAGGCATTTAAATCAATTTAACAGCATATGAATACTTAAATATTTATTCTGCATTCTTTCTGCCATTGTCATAAAAGATGATTACCTGGTTTCTTTCCCTTATTGGACATCTGGTCAACAAAAAGAAACAAAACAATGAATTAGTACACAGCAGGATATCTCTAGATTTTAATCCAAACATTCTTTTATTGAAAATAAAATCACTTACAAATATTTAAATTAATCGATATTCTTACCAAAGATGAATTCATAAATCAAACAAACAAAAATATGCAGAAGCATAATGAGTGTTGGGCTGCAAGTCAAAATAAACCCCTAACAGTCTAGCATCTCTAAATTTGTTTGATTGGCAGGACTAACCATTTTTCTGGGCTAGTGTATCTTTAGACTGAATTGATAAATTTCTAACCATGGTTATTCAAAATGCTCAATGAAGTTCTGGGGTCAAAGTTCATGATCCAATCAGTCTGACGTCATTATCATGATTACATTGTATCAAGTTACTGCCCAAGGGAATGTTAAAAAATGACACAATCAAGCCAGAACAATGGTGATGTCCTTCCTGTCTGTGACCGGTGATCCATTAGAGGTTAATCAAGATGTTTGGCTGCAAAATGTTCATTAGTGTGTTGTATAATAGTTCTCTACACTACCTAATATGGGAAAATGTGTGTTCCTGTGATATTAAGAACTTTTAATCATTGGTGAAAGTAAAAAAAGTAATGAATTGTTCAAAAGCTGATAGATTTGCTCATTTGAGTTAGTAGTGTAACTGAGCAGGTTGATAAGAAAACAGATATTCTTAAAAACACCTTGAACTAGTTCAGTGATTAAATATAATTTACAACATATATGATATTATATGTTCCTGCCTTTTGAGTAATACAATTTGAATGGACAGAGGCCTTGAATTTTTGCATTGGTCCCTGATTTTATGCACTGATTTTGAGTCCATGATATCATATAAGCAGCTCGAGTCAAACATCTATTTGATCATGCATTAATGCAACCAAATATGGTCATGCATGGCTATGATGTCACTCATAAATGGTACCTTGCATGATTTGACCACACGTACCTCATGTGTGATACAATACAGTCATGCAGTTATATGCAAGCTTATTTGTTGACATTCATGTCTGAATAAATATTTCCAATTGATGCAACTTATTAACTTACGATGTTTCACATATATTTAGAATATTTCAGATTGTGATCCTCTGTCTAGCTGCTAACTGTTATCCCCAACCATGAACGAAAGGAGTGAACTGCAAATTAAATTATTAAAGTAACATTCAAAGGGAAATTGAACTCTGATTTTCTACACATGAGTAGTGAACTAAATTAAATTTGACAAAACCCTTTAATACAATGGAATATCACTGAATGTCTAATTATAATAAGCAGTGCCACCTGGTGGAAATTACACTCAAGTGCATGCAACTGCTCATGTATATGTTCAACGTTGACTAAACAATGTAAAACCACAGATAATGCCATATTTTTTTGCAAATATGCAGTTTAAGATATGCAGCTTTTTCCCAAAGAAGTGGGGTACACAAGCTTTGAAATTTAAAACATCTGAAAGGGAAAGTAGAAGTCTTTTAGATATAATTAATCTCTTAAAATCTATAAGTATTACATTTAAGGTGTGAAAGTGTAATTTAAGGTGAGAACAGGTAGAAATGCTTTACTGAGTTGTATTAAATATCCTAAAATCCTGAATTAAAAAAAAAAATCATTGTTCTGGGATATGTACATGTATGTTTTTGTTATTCACGGATTGTCACACATCAAATGTGGGCAAATAATTATAACTGAGTTATTGTTCACTGAGTTATATTATTTTGATTGACATTATTGATAAATTTAAATAAACATTATGTGATCTCTTATTGTGTGGAATTTATCATTTCCTGTATAACAAGTGATTGATTGTCTTTGCGATTTCCCTGGATGTGAGATAATTACACATTAAACAGGTCATTATGTCTGTATTCGATTAAACGTTATAGTTGCAAGAGCAGAAAAATAGCCTTGTTTTTAGGCAAGTGATGCTTTGGACTTTGCGCAGGATGTCTATAAATATGCAAGTGTGTTATTAGGATTAACATGTAGGTCTTTTATGATAATAATGATACGAGTTCTGGCATCTAGTGGAAGCCACTGTAATTCCTTCAGTTTATCAGAGATATGCTCATATTTTCAAATCTCACCCTTCACGCTCACTGCCGAGTTAAACATTTTTGCAAATTATTATCACTTGGTCCTTCAGAAAATCATTTCTTCCTCAAGATTGTATAATCTGATAGATTGTGAAGGGTTATAAGGGTCCCTTGTGATGTACAGTTGTGTGTCCGCATCAGTATGATTCCTTAAATTAAGATTCATTCATTAAGATTAAGCCATGTTTGTGTATGAATCCGCAAGGGAGTCCATATACATATTAAAAAGTAATCCGCATAACAAAGATATTTTGGGGACTCTGGTGCTTCAAATTCAAGGTAGTTATGGGGTCTAACTTGCATCATTTTGCTGCTTTTTCATTAGTTTGCATTGTGAGTTCCAAAAAGCTTTTCAAAGCTTTTACATTTCATTCTTTCTCAATTGAAATAATTATATCATCATTTGTTAGTTTTTCGTTTTGATCCAAGAAAAAAAAACTTCAAATTTCCCAGGAAGCATTTCATGTTAACATTTGGAAACTGGCTTTCATTCTTTGCTCTGCACGAAGGAGCTTATTTCAATTTCTGAATTTTTGGTATGTGATTTTCAACCATCTGGTATTGACTTGAAAAAGAAAGCGGATCTGAAAAATACATCGTGTCTTATGTCTGGCTTTCATCACGTAGTGTTAATTGGCCAATTGTCGAACCAACTGTTGATGCAATTTTGTGATTTCACACTCAGGAAAATAATGACCAAAGTTATTTAGATCGTCATATATTTATAAAATCATCCTTCAAGACAAAATTAAGTGACAAAATTAAAGGCACTAATTCATTTTTGCGAAAGCATTTTAACTCTTAGCTTTATAATGGGATAAAAAAATATATTGAAAAGTGCTGGGAAAAAACTTTCAATTATTTGAGTATTTTTCTGTTGAGTATGTGTGCACCTGACAGGTTACCTCTGTAGTCTACGGGACAGGACCACCCTGCCAGGCATCCCTGTGATCATGTAACCCCCTGCTCTGACCAAGTAAATAGCATATGTCACGAGGAAACATTTCTCCACATCTTCGCGGTGATATGCTCATCAGCGACACGAGGTCATGACCTCTGCTGTGCCTTATGGCATCCAGGGCAAAACTAATTAGAAGGGGGAACTCCAATGACCTCAATGTCAAACAGATTATATCCAAGAACATGAAAGCGTCCCACAGAAGGCAGTAGATACTGTATCAAAGAATTGTGAATTATAATCCTCAGGACAAAAAGCAATCTCTACCTTATGTCTGAGCAATAATAAATAGGTCTATGTCTATGTCATCATTTCAAGTACTTCCATTGGTCAGTACCCTGATATATGTTGGGAAAGCATCAATAAGTAGTCAATGAATTCCAATAAATAGACCACACATTCATATAAGATATGAGAATATGTGAATACAAGCTGAACTGGGTGGCCATGTTATTGACCGATTGTTTTAAGATATCATTTATATCTCCGAAGTGAGAGTAAAATGAATATGAAATAGGTATTTATAACCGATATACTTTTACCAGAAATATTTGGAATGTATCCCCAACAAGATATATCATTGACCTTTTTTCTTGTGTTTTTTTTTGTCTGGCTTTTCCATGGGGAGAAGAGACCTTCTGAATTTTAATTCTGTTAATGTGACACTAATAGGGTTTTATTCAACCACAAAAACTGAGGTAAAAAAGATTTCATCCGAGGCCAGAACTATTAGGAAGTCTTTTCCCATTGGTTTGAAAGCTTTAAATGTATATTACTTAAGAGATCTTCAAGTCTATAAACATTATACAGGTATTTCATTATCAGATAGGACAAGAGGGACCCTTTCCTTGTTTTCTGCATTAGAGAGGTAGTGCGCAAGCACTACATGATTAGTGTTTTGTAGTACATTCGTCTTGTTGTATTAAGTGAAATTAGTTTTAACAACCTTTGATGCTGCTAGAATTTGGAATGAAATACTTGTATTTCATTTAATTTTTTACATTAATCCGATTTTCCCATTTATGGAATTTCATCTGACTAAAAAAAAGCCAAAGATTGTTTTGTCGTCTCATGTTGCCAACAATATACAATTTAGATTTATGTTCTCTGTCTTAATTCCCTTATTCTAAGCTTGTAGTACTATAAGGTAATGGAGCAATAATGCAATATTAAAAACTTTGTCCTGATTCCTAAATAACTTTATAATATTTTCAAAAAATTTATAGACATGAAAGACAAGTTCATTTATTACCAATATGTGAATTTTAAACGTTTTTTTTTCAAAATCGGTGCTTAATCCCTTTAAATATCTCAAGAAGGCCAACCTGGTTTTTGACAATTTCTGACTATTTCCAAACATTATTGACTCTGATGATATTTTGTACCTTGTCAATCTCAAGTTTTGTCAAATGTCTGTTATAATCAACAATTTGAGTACAAATCAACATATTTGATAAGGTAAAGCATGAGCAAATGATAAGGATAGGTTTGATTCCAGCCATGTGTTTATATATATATATATATATATATATATATATATATATATATATATATATATATATATATATATATATATATATATATATATATATATATATATATGAAAACTCTTGCACCATATTTCTGTCAATCTGATGTTTTAAATTAGATTAAAAATAGTTAGGTACATCTCAAATCTAAAGGATACGATCCAGGCAATGCATTTTTTAGAAAACATTTTTTAGAAAATCTAAACCTTATCTTATTCTTTTTAAAATATTTCTTTCATGGAGTTGAAATTTGTGTTCCAAAGAAATGAAAATAGTGGTGGAACCCTGTAAATAAAGTGATTCTCTTGGAAATTTACAAATTGTGTTCCCCCTGTTGTTGTGTTGCTTATAATATTTGCAAAAAACAACAAGACATTCTCACACCCAACTGAGCACATTATTAAAATAGCATTCTGTGGAACACTATTTATTTCCATAATTCCCTCAATTGGATAACAAACGTTTCTGATTTGTTTACAAGTGATCCTAGATTTGGTCAGAAATATTAATCAATGTAAGGTTAGGGTAAGTTTTGAATTTAAGAATTGGATATGGCACAGAACAAAAATATCCACACCCCAATGTCATAAAAGTAAAATTAATAACTTATACAGGGATTAAAAATGGTCTCGCCCACGGTTATGATTTCAGCTTTCAGCCCTTCAGTTGTATATGACAGAAGGGATAATTGACATTGCATCGATCACACAATTTCGGCACTTTTTCAGCTTCCCTTTGAGGCAAAGTTCCCTTGTGTTCTTTTTACGCCCAGGTGTGTCCTGTTATCAATATTGGCCTACAACGCTGTTTGCTTCACTATCAAGACAGTTCCATGAATATTGGTGTGATCACAAAGCACATATCAAGCAAGATGACAAACACGTGTTGCTATATGACGTTCAATAATGACGAAAGAGAAATATGGTGGTGTGCGGGTCAATTTTTTTTCTTGAACTGTACATGTGAGTGTTAATAGTCGTTAGGTTCACTATACGAGTGTAAGAAACGTTCATAATGGTTCAAAAGTGGCAAATATACGTGCAACAGTTTTTTTGTTGTCTTTTCCTTATTATATATGTTACATTTGCACGCTGCTAACACAGATTGTGTTTGACAGAAGCAGTGCCCCGCGAGAACCTTTCTTACACCATCTCACGCGGGAGTAATGACACTGTTTGAGGACTCTCTTAACCACCTGCACATTAAAGTCTCCTCATCGCTTTATCACATGAAACTATGGGGCCACCCACAGAGAAAGACCAAATGCCATATAACGTCACGTGGCCATATTAGTACCAGAAAGAACTGGAGAAGTCTGGCTAAATTATTATTGTGCTCAAACCTATATTTGTGTATATTTTGTGGATAGAAAATGGGGTCAGTTTACAGGTAACAACAATTCCTTTTATGAGGTATTGGTAATATGTATGGGCAGCTGAAATAAGGAGCAATTCGTGATAAATGGCCTTCATGACTCATAATAAAGCCCAGATAAATATTGAATATATAGACACTCAAATGCAGCCTCCTAATTCAGAGGGAAAGTTCTTGTGGAAGGATCTGTATAATGATTGGCTAATATGAATTGATATGAAATACGTTCATCTCGCTGCAATTATCTATGCCAACTTAATGTATTTCTGTGTCCTCTTTTTTAAAAGAAAAGTAAGAAGTGGTGAAGGTGCAATTTGTAGCTATGAATCTGGTTGGGTGACCAATGATAGGATGAAAGATGGCGTGTCGGTGTGGACAGCATAATTACAGGTTTAGTCTAACTCTCTACAGACCCACAGGCAAAAATGTACAAATAGGTACAGAGAATATCTTGTAACTCTCACTAATGCCCTGGGTCGATTCAACATAAAACCACAGTAAATATTCTATAGTAGATTCCAGGGCAGTTTCTCACTCACTTCAGGTGTTAAAAACCCATAGATGTCACAAGAAGGCCAAATTTTCCTGTTTGAATTTTGAGGGTTGCATCATGCTCTTATTTTACTTTGATCAGGTGCCGTCGTGTCCGGTAGTGATATTTTAAACGACGCAAGAAAATTGTGTAGATCTGAGCTTTTAATGTATGGCTCCCACATCGAAAAAAAAGATTTGTTTGTCAAAGCTTAAGAGAAAAGGAGACAATTACTAAATAAAGTGAACAAATTTCAAACTTTTTAGCACTTTCTGGCTTTAACACTATTTGACGAGATCAAAAAACTTTCAAGGCGAAACAAATGTGTTTAACCTCATTTGGAGCCGGGAATGAACAAAAAATATAATCCCAAATTGTACCTGTACAAAGATCTGTATCTCTTTAATGAAAAGTGTCGCCATTCCGAGGCGTTAGATTTGATAGTGTCAGTCTTGAGAGGGCATTCCCCGCGATATCCTGGTCGGCAGAGCTATATTTGTTGGTCCATTTGACTCTTTTGTCAAAGCAATTTACATCCTATTGCTAAGGTATTCGAGTTTATCATCCTGCTGTTTGTCACATTCTGTAGTCGGTTACTTTGTGGTAAGAGGTAAATACTTGCTTTTCAGTCTGCACAAATGGTATGGGTGGTAAACTCTTGTGGTTATGTTCTTATGCAACAAACTAATACACAATGTGCAAAACAGGGTCTAGTGTTTCCAGTTGGATCTTTTTTGTATTCCCATTATTTGCACTATTTGTATTATTTGCGTGTCATTCCAAAGCTTCGGTCTTATTTAGTCTCTCATGCTGCATATGTCGTATGAGACAATCGAAGAGAATCAAGACTATCTGCTTTTTTCATTTGTTCGTGAGAATCTGGTTAAGATGACAGTGGTCTGGAATAAAGTTTACAGATCGGCACTGATATCAACATACAAGTGGCAAAGGTCCTTATCAGGGGAGACCGAGGTGAAGGGCCCCTCAGGGCATCATAGTCCTCAAAATATATGTCATGTTAAAACAAAAATTGTGACTTTATTTTAATCAGTCCGCAAATGTGCACAGTTACACATTTGTTTTTAGAGTTAATAATATCCGTTTAATATAACCTCATGGTAAAGCATTACTGGAATATTCAGTAGCGAAGAGAAACAATGCTTTGCCTTTTCTTTGGTCTGAGGTTTATCCTTCACCTGGAGCCATCCCAGAAGCCCTCACTTCTTCCCGTCGTCACTTATACTCATACTTCCCACCGCATCTAAGAGCCCCCTGGTGGCGGAGCTCCACATCACACTTGTAATAAGAGACCCGGGCCATCCCGAGGGCGTCAGATAAACTCAGACTACTTTCAATGATCCTTCATGTAAAGGGGATGCTCTTATGCTAAACAAACTGATGGCAAGTGTCTGGTCAAAGTGGCCACATATACTCAAGTTGTCTCCAACTCATATTGTCCTTATAAAATAAATAGTATTTTTTTAAAGAATAAGATCACCAATTTTTTAACCGATTTTTGTTATCATATCCAAAGAGAAACGATTTTAAAATCTTTGTACTTTAATCAAGGGCTGTCATCGCAAAAATGGGATTAAAAATACTGTGTGCTGTCTCCAAGGATTTCTCTGAAAGCCTAGCAGGTATTTTCACCTTTTTGCTTTTGACTATTCTCAGTCGATTTAACATCTACCAAAGGTCTTTTTGGTGGAGTCAAATGATGGTGTGTAAAAGCTGTGCAGGGACAATAAGCAGTGTAGGTGGTCCTGCCTCGGTCTTCATTATTACAACTGTAAGCCTGTAATATAGGCCGGGATCTGAACATGATGCATCGGTGGGGTCGTCTTTGTAATAATGTCCAGACACCTTCTCATAGAAAGCAAAATCACACGCTAAGATGCACATCGCGCTATTATAAATGCATGAAAATAGAACGTCAATAAACAGGGGCACCCTCTACTTGTGTGTGAGTAGGTGTATTTTGAGAACATCTTGTTGTTTTAAATGTCATGCATTAAATCTTTGCTCGTCTATATGTGAACACAAATGTGCACAATTGGTTTCCTCAGGTATCCCCATATTTTAACTTATTACAACAAATGATATATTACATATTCATATATGTTGCATACTTCATTGAAGAAAATTATATTATATCGCGTGTTAAAATAACTTGTAAAGCATCCAGTCTGCAAACTGCTTACGGAGGTGTCTCTGGTATGGGAAGAGCGGACTTTAATCTAAACCCAAGGATAAGGCAGATAGATCTTCAGACAGGATAGGGGGCGCTGATAAGAAGGGTTCACGTGCATATATATAATGGCTGATCCAGGGGGCGATAATAGCTAGCATGTCTGCGAAGTGAATGAAAGCCTTCTTCTTGCAATAGCTGTCTGTCTGTTTCTCTTTTGGCACTCAAGGCAGAGCTCTATCTGCCCACGTCCTGGCCTCGCTCTGGAGTTTGCACGTGACCTTAATCATTCCTAGTCCTCCAAACCAGTCTGTGAAGGCGCCTTTCCTGATGTCTCCTGTCTGAGGGTGGGGCTTTCATCAATCCAGTTCTTCAATAATGAAGCATTTGGAAAACAATACTAACAGATAAATTTTCTACTCAATCTAATCATTTATTAATCAACTTTAGGATATCACATGTTTTATTCTTTTCTGTGGATATGAAACTATTTATTATCAGATTCATAAGACCAATGGGCGTCTCACGTCAAACAATATCATTGGTTAGATAAAATTGCATTTTAGCAGATATATACATATATATGACATGTTGTGTATAGTGTATTTGATTTTCATTTCCAACATATTTTTTTTATTCACGCAAGGTTTGCGTTAGACCTTTAATTTGTAGGACTTTTAAGGAGTCCCCAATATACAATTTTAGACATCTTCGAGATATATTGTATTGACAATTTTAAGCAATAATTATGCTTTATCAGTTTACTTTCAGAACCCGGTAGGCCAAAATGAGCCTGAAAGTTTTCCTACTTTAATTTGGTTAATTATAGCCGACAACTATTGGGACATGTTTGTATTGGTTTGGGAGGGCTTTACCTGCCCGTGGTGCCCTCTAGTGGCCCCTGGCGGCATGTTCTGGTCGTCATCGGACCACCTCTAATTGATACTATGGGCAGCTTCAGGCGGCCCCCCACCCCAGGCACAATGTACACCACGGGCTGGGACCGGGGTCGTCGTACCACTCAAGCCCGGCCCATACGCCCAGTATATTACAAGACACATTGCAATGCTGTGATTGTATTTCTTATATTATCCTTATATTCTTGGTACAAATTGCACTAAGATGTCAAGGATTGGGTCGGAGGGATGCCTTACATTGTTATGTATATTTATAGACGTCCAGAGAATGTACTTGAAAAGTCCATGTTTTTTTTGACGATCTTTTATCTTTGAACTACCCCAACTTGGTATAAGAATGACCCAACATTGGCTGAAAATTGATTTAATTTGATTAAATCAAATGTTTTTTGTTTTTTTTTCTCAATAAAATAACTACGGATTTCTCCTAAGACACCCAACCATGTTAAAAAAATCCATTCATGATATTTTGTTCATTAGTATGATCAGAGTGGTTCGCGAGTCCATGAATAAAAGGTATTTTTTTTAACTTGATGAACATCCTGGAATGTGTGGCGTGGAGATGGTACGTGGAGAATGGAGCGGGTTTTCCCGTTCCGTGTTTCACGCGGTGCCGGTGGGCTATGCGGAGTGGCGCGGGTGCTCTACCAGCACGACGTGTGTGGTCTGACGGCCGGAACCCCCACGTCGACCGCCTCATACTACTCGCCTAACACTGATAAATTATCGAGAATAGCTTCATCGCCGCAATCTGGGCCTGTCTACCTGAGCTCCATCAAGGCTTACACACTTCATAACAATCCTTCTTATTTCTGAACCGCACTGGACACAGGTTTTGTACCAGAGGAACATCTACCAACACAATACAATATAAGAATGCATCCGTGGAATTTACATTCAGCGATTATTTATGTCAAGGAGAGCATATTATGGATGAAATAGACTCAAGGAAATAGACAGGAAATGTGAACAAGGCCGAGATAAAGTCACATGTCCTTTTGGTTTATTTAAAAATGAATGATTCTGTTATTTTTGTGAGGAGTAAAGGGTAAAAAGACAAGATAATAAGACGCATCTTGAGTTAAAGAAATGGATTTGACAGGACAAGCAGGTCCTTACAATTTGGGCGGTCTTCTCGGGAACATCTTCAATCCGACATCGTAAATATTTATACAAGTGTGTTGGGCACACGGACCCTAACTACCTTAGCCTGTGCCTTAATGTCAAAGAAAAGCCTTACACGTGGCTGCTTGTGTTTTTACATGTAGCTACTGTGATGCTGTGATGGTAGGCTGTCCCCTCGAGAAGATAACGAGGAGTGCAAACATTCACGTTTTAATTGCAAGGGCAGAAAGTCAGGGAAACCATGTGGCCTGCCAGATAGGGACGCCCAACCCCAGTGGAATCTTAGACGAAGGATTCAATGTCCAGCTCCGAGACGCCAGGACCACCGGAGTTCAGCCCTCTTCATTACCTCGGTGTGAGCGCAATATGTTGGGGCAGACATGCTGAAATAAGGAAAATATTAGCTGACCATAACGTGAACTCATAATGAAGCTAGTCACACTGTGTGTATTCGTTCTACATTTGTCTATTCTGCAGGCAAAACGACGGAGACCCAAGAAACATTTGAATTTTGAAGACTGTGGTGAGTATTATAAGAAATGAGAGTGTGAAAGTGAAGTCTCAGCGAGCTTGTTGGCAACCTCGTTGGCCTGACGAGGGAGGGAACCGACCATGTGTTCATCCATACCGTCTTACAAAAGTAATACTATCTCAAATACATGTGTTGAACACTGACATTTTTTCACTAGCATATCTTTTACATCTATATACCTTCATCTTTTATTCAAATGCGATGGCAAATTTTCACATTTCGGTAAAGAAAAGCCTTATTAAATGATCTAAATTTTGAGCGTCTGGTAGGGCATGGCAGCGTGCAGTATTTGGCGGTGTGTGTGGTCGACGTACACATTTGCCCTTCACTCCACCACCAGCCGACAGGTAAAGGATCACCAGGGCCCAATTTGCACATATTGAAAGAAATCATTCACATTTGTATTTTTTTCTTTCTTTGTAAATCGAAATTGAATTTAAACTTGTGAAACACGCAAAATAATGAAATTCATTGAAGGGCCTGTAAGCAAACATGTTGTCAATAAAAAACTATGAATGGCGGTAAGCAGTCTCAAACGTATATTACAATTTGAAGATAGAAAGAGGGTGGTACTTTTAAAATAGATGTTTTGAATAAAAATAGATATAAAAGAGGCTTCAATTTACAATTTGTGTCTCCGATGATATAGCGTGCGTCAAACACTATGAAGAGAAACATATATAAAAAATCAGTTTATTCTTGAAATCCGGTCATTTGAAATGATTCACCTAAAAAGGTTCGAGCATGATGAATCATAACACAGATGTGTCCAACAAACCTAGCATTAGAAGCAATCATATGTGAACATTTTCACCCTGCCGGGCCTGCCTTCACATATCTTATGGGTGGGTTCCTCATAAAATGTGGGATTGACAGTTTTGTGACATTTGGTGGTTTGTGGTTGTTGTTGGGTTAATGGTGTGGTTGGCGGGAATCTCTACCTGCCGCCAGGATTAGATCCCAAACACGTGATCACTAATCACATTAATCCGTGCCAGATCCTCCTGATATCTCTAAGATGTTCATCACGTGCGAGTGAAATCTTTGCCTCTTCTATTTGGACAGGGTAATTTCACAGCTTTCATTCATATTAACACATATACTTGTCACTCAGTTGTTAAGGGATATATAATTCACTATAATGCTAACTTTTCATAAGACATTTTCTTATATTTTGATTACATATTTGGAAAATAAATGTTATGATATGAATGAATATAGTGAAAAGAGCATATGCTTAAAACTTTCTATAATTGTAAACCTACAGATATACATGGAAAGCGTGGAACATAATATTGAATACGATGCACCCAGAAGCAGGTCTGAGGATGGCATTCTGAACTTAATGTTTTATAAGAAAACCGATATACACACAAGACCAGAGGGCAAAACGCAACATGTGCGTGGTTTTATGGCAAATTAACAACACACGATTCCCGGACCTATTTCTGATGGGGCGCAAGGACACTGCCAACCACCCTCTTCGCACCCTGAGGGGTACGCCACTACCCCCAGAGACGCCGGGTCTTCTCCCGGAAGCGCACCCCGTACTCACTTCCTACATCCGGTTATATCTTCTGTAGATATATTATGTTTTACCCACACTTTAATGTTTAATAGTACGTTTAAAAAATTAACAACAAATTTATGACAGAAGAATCCACTCAAAAGGTTGACATAGCCATCATTTCTAGTTATTTTTTATTATTATTGGATGCAACTTCCTGTACATATGAGTTAATCATTGCTGTCTATTTTGGAAATTAGGCAAAGCATGGAGTATGCGTGGAAGGTAGTATGGGCAGGGAGAATGGGATGGGTTAGCAGAGTGACATGGGACCTCACAGAGTAGTAAGTCACACCGCCACCCTACCTGCCTGAATAACGCCCCCTGCCGGGAACTCTCCATATCAACATCTCTCAACGCAATATCAAAATTCATCAAATTAAAAAGTGACAGTTTTTCTTGCATTAAAAATCCCTCCGTCAAGTTTTGAACGAAAATGTGTCAACACTTTTTTGAGAGAAATATTTGAACCGATTCAATTAATTTCACACAGACAGGTCTCTTTAGATTCCACTTTCATGCGATATAATAATGGCTTTAAAAGTCAGAAAAAATACCGGTGTCAATCTTGATACTTGTTTTGTGGTCAGATGCCAGACATTTAGCTTCAAGCGAAGACCCCAGACAGCTCGTAACGAGGCTTGATTGATGGCAACCCATTTTCTGCAAAATTAACTTTATCGCTCTTCCTTTGACATCAGTTTTTGTCCTGTGACAATGAATTGATAGATAAACAATGGCGGAACATACGGTGGGAGGACGGGTGCTGGGGTCTCGGCGGGGAGGCCCATCCATCTCCCGGGACCACCCTGCCGCTCCCCGGGACCGCACTGCCATTCACTCCTGTTTCAGTGATTACGTCTTGATTTCTCTTCTGTGTGTCATCTATTTCATTAAGGAGCAGGAATGTCAAGCGACCAACCAGTACACTTGACCCCATCCCAGGAATGTCAACTTTGTGGCTGTTGTCAATGAGTGCACATTTAGACGATGTTGGTGACTTTGAGTACTCTATGTTGAAATCAACCATTAAGGACTGAAGAGAACCACAATCTAACTCTCTGAGTCCTCATCAAATCAAAATAATAATTCAGAAATATTTACCAAGATTTAAACAATAATAAGGTCCTCTTAAAGACGCTTTGTGATTATTTAATGGAACCAAAGGTTCCAATTTTAGCAAAAAATATATTATGTTGGCTAGATAAATGTATTTCAAAATGATATAGCCGTCTAGATTGTTGTATCAAGCTATCATTCCTTAGATTATACCAATAAAACCAGGCAGGAAAGATCCAAAGTTCACCAGAGTTCAGCTGTACAAATGCTCTATATGTATAAGCCTATGGTCTTCTAAATCCCAGGTCATCAATCAAATACGAGGTCATCCTACAAACACCAGGTCTTCATGCAGACACAATGTCATCCTACAAACACCAGGTCTTCAAGCAGACACAATGTCATCCTACAAACACCAGGTCTTCAAGCAGACACAATGTCATCCTACAAACACCAGGTCTTCATGCAGACACAATGTCATGCTGCGAACGCATATTACGACACGAATGCTAGGTCGTTTTGCAAGCACCAGGTCATCATACAAATGCTAGGTAGACACAATGTCATCCTACAAACACCAGGTCTTCATGTAGACACAATGTCATCCTACAAACACCAGGTCTTCAAGCAGACACAATGTCATCCTACAAACACCAGGTCTTCATGCAGACACAATGTCATGCTACAAACACCAGGTCTTCATGTATACACAATGTCATCCTACAAACACCAGGTCTTCATGCAGACACAATGTCATCCTACAAACACCAGGTCTTCAAGCAGACACAATGTCATCCTACAAACACCAGGTCTTCATGCAGACACAATGTCATGCTGCGAACGCATATTACGACACGAATGCTAGGTCGTCTTGCAAGCACCAGGTCATCATACAACTACCAGGTCATCTTGAAAGCTCAGGTCATCATACAAATACTAGGTCGTCTTGCAAGCTCCAGGTCATCATACAAATACTAGGTCACCTCACAAGCACCAGGTCATCATACAACTACTAGGTCATCTTGCAAGCACCAGGTCATCATACAACTACTAGGTTATCTTGCAAGCACCAGGTCATCATACAACTACTAGGTTATCTTGCAAGCACCAGGTCATCATACAAATACTAGGTCGTCTTGCAAGCTCCAGGTCATCATACAAATACTAGGTCACCTCACAAGCACCAGGTCATCATACAACTACTAGGTTATCTTGCAAGCACCAGGTCATCATACAAATGCTAGGTCACCTTACAAGCACACGGTTATGATACAAATACTAGGTCACCTCACAAGAACCAGGTCATCATACAACTACTAGGTTATCTTGCAAGCACCAGGTCATCGTACAAATACTAGGTCACCTTGCAAGCACCAGGTCATGATACAAATACTAGGTCACCTCACAAGAACCAGGTCATCATACAACTACTAGGTTATCTTGCAAGCACCAGGTCATCATACAACTACTAGGTCGTCTTGCAAGCTCCAGGTCATCATACAAATACTAGGTCACCTCACAAGCACCAGGTCATCATACAACTACTAGGTTATCTTGCAAGCACCAGGTCATCATACAAATGCTAGGTCACCTTACAAGCACACGGTTATGATACAAATACCAGGTTATCTTGCAAGCACACGGTTATGATACAAATACTTGGTCGTCTTGCAAGTACCAGGTCATCATACAACTACTAGGTCACCTTGCAAGCACAAGGTCATGATACAAATACTTGGTTACCTTGCAGGCACAAAGTTATGATACAAATACTTGGTCACCTTGCAAGCACATGGTCATTATATAACTACCGAGTCATCTTACAAGCACCACGTCATCATGCAAATACTAGGCCATTATACAAACTCACATGAACAATAGGTCTTTACATTATAGTAAACATATTCCAATTCATAATACAAATATTATATAAAAAGGTCACAATCCAATCATTAGGTCATTATACAAATATCATGTCATCATACAAACTTCGAATCGTCATGACAGCATGCACCAGATCATCATATAATAATCAGATCACCAAAAAAGTATCATAGCAGTATTCAAGCAGCAGGCAAGAGATAGGTCACTATGCAGCAAGTTGAAGATCACTGAAGACAAAAATCATTTTTGCCAGCTTTATGTGCAAATGTATTATCATCAAATAATCGAAGGTTGTGCATCACTCGTAATGTAATGTACACAAAAAAACAAGACTTCATCAAAATGTCCTGCATATATGACACAGACGTCATTTTGTCAATCAGGACATGATAATTCTGATACTAATGAAAATGAGAAGTTGAAGTCCCAATAAAATGATTATTCTAAAAAATGAATTGAAAAATGTATTGAAAAATGTAAAAGATCAACAATCACTCCTCGAATAGAGTAATGCGTTATATCCCGTTCGTCACAGGACTGTCCGACTAGATTTATTGAGCTGAGAACTAAAAAAATCCAATCAAATTAAATCGATAGTGCCAATGGAAAACCAAAGCATATTTGTCCGACACAATATCTGTCCTAGTCACATGATGCAAGATCACATTTTTTACTCTGCTTTATTTAAATAAACAAATAAATAAAGTGTCTTAAATAAATTGACAAGCTCAATATACAGAAATTTCGTTAAGTCTGACAATATCATTATAATTACTTTTGAATATCATCATAATTACTTTTGAAATCGGGAATGTTTTGAAATGGTAAAATGTTTCAGTGTTCAGGGATATCAACCCTGAGCAATAATTTATATCGGCCAAACATAGTCTAACCCAATACACACATAAGAAATATGATTATCTTATAATTGTCATGAAAAACAGGTTGTCAGCTTTCTCGTCCTCCTAAATTGAAATGAGAATTGTAAATAAACTAAAATATAATCTAATTTCTCCTCATATCGAATTCTTATTTACAATGTTTGAATTTCTAGTTTGTATATAACTAAAAGAGATGTTAGTCAAAATACTTTAGGTTATTGTGTTTGTAATTTTCTATTTATGATATTAGTAAGATTTAATTCATCAGAGGGTCTCTTTTTCTATTTTGAAGGCTCAGATCCCCAGCGTCCCATTCACATCCTGGACTTTGACCTGACCCCGGTGCCCATCAGGTCCCCTGGCAAGCTACGCTTGTCCATCTCTTTGAACATTACCAGGAACTTGCCAGAGAGCATCGGCATGGACATTGCACTTAGTAAATACTTCTTTGGATTTCCAAGCCCGTTCAAAATACCGTGTTACAATAATGTAGGAACTTGGTGAGTATTTTCTCTTTTAATTAGCCCTTAGATTACCTCTAAACAATGATGCATTTTTTGGTTTGATTATATATGACAATTAAAAAAAAGTAAATCCTTATTGGTCTCCATTTTTCAAAGCAGAGGTTCCAATTGGTTATAAAATCAAACAGTTAATTGTTCTCCGAGATGAGAAAATGGAGGGAATCTGGCCTTGGTCTCAAACTGGTGATTCGCCAATGACAATCTTAGAAACCTATGTGTCTCCAATGAACGCTATGTCTTATAATCCTATATGTGAATGTCCCATGAAAGTCTTTGTCTGGTAATCTTATTTGTATCCAATGAGCGTCTTTTTCTTAAAATCTTATTTGTCTCCTACGAACATCTTTGTCAATGAAAGGTTTTGCATTATGTCTCCAATAAACGTCTTTGTCTTATGTACCAAAAACACTTTGTGCCACCAAAGGATTTTTATCTTGTATAACCTAATGCGCCTGTTAAGAGCTTCTCAATGAGAAAATTGTGTATCAAATGTTACTTAGCAGATATATCGATACCTTTATCTCAATAATGTAGATACATATTCTCACATTTTCATTTAATGTGGGACGGCGATAAATCACATGTCTACGGAATATAAGAAAATGGATATAAAGAAAACAGAACCGTAAATCTCCTCCAGGAGTCCATTTGTTTTATCAGAGAGGTGGGCTGATAGTGACGATGGAGAAGTGTGTTCCTGAAGGCGTGTAGAGAGCAGGGAGTGACCGCCCCGCATTGCCGGCCCTCCCGCCTGCCTCGCATACCCGTGCGATCACCCGGCAACTTCCCGTACCAACCCGTATCCCACACTGCGGGACACTCAGTAACCATCGCTCTTCATTTCTTTGCATTTATATACAAGTTATTTATTCTTAATATTTTCATCACAAGAATATGGTATAACATAAGTATTTGTCTAGGAGAGAAATCAATGTAAAGAATATCAAATATTTTCTAAATTGCGATTCCGTCACTGCGAGGGGTTTAAATAGACACCATCTTTTTATTTTCTACCTTTGGAATGAAAAAAGTGGTTTGGTTTTCTAACAAATATCTTTATATCTTCCCCCACTCCCACCCCCCCCCCTAAAAAAAAGAGAAGAAAAATACTATTTAATTTGCACAAAACATCTATAGATTTATCCATTTTGATTGGCATGTGCCATAGAAGATAAAAAGTACATTCTGACCATGTAGTTATGACATAGTGAAGTGGTCGGGAGGGCTGATGTTGAATATCTTAATTGTACACGACCAGAAGTAAGTGATATGAATGACAGGCAGGGTGAAGATCGGACGGGATCATTCTGATATCTCTGCCACCGCTTATCGGACCACACACGACTCAACGTCCACACGAGGCTGAATCTGAAAAAGGCCTCAAACTTCAAACAGGACTCAACGTCCCAAAGAAGATGAACCTGAAAAGGCTCCAAGCTTCATTCAGGACTCAACATCCACACGAGGCTGAGCCTGAAAAGACCTCAAACTTCTTACAAGACTCAACGTCCCAAAGAGGATGGACCAGAAAAGGCCCCAAGCTTCATTCAGGACTCAAGTGTCAAGCCTCAAGTGTCAAACAGGACTCAATGTCCTAAATAGGCTGGGCCTGAAAAAGCCTAAAACTTCATACATGACTCAGTGTCCTTAAGAGGCTGAGCCTGAAAAGGCCCCAAACTTCAAACCGGACTCAACGTCCTTAAGAGGCTGAGCCCAAAAAACGTCTCAAACGTCACACGCAACTTAAAATCAAATAAATCTTCACACATGACCCAACGTCTGCACCTGAAATTGACTCTAAGTTCACAGATGAACAACGTCCACAGCAGACTGCATTTAGAAATGCTTTGAACTTCATGCATGACTAGTGCCCATAGAAGACTGCATATGAAAATGTCGAACACTTTATACACGACTCAGCACACATTGGTGTCTATTCCCGTAAATACCTCAAACTTCACACAATATGCTTTGCTATTCCGAAGAACAGTTCAAGTTCACGCGTAAATCATACTCTGCAAATACAAAGTGAATTTAATCAGAGACACTCGGTAGGGCGTAACAGTCCTCCATTTTGATCGATTGAATCATGTTAATAATAATAATAATAATAAAATTTATATAGCGCTGAATACCAGATAATCTGTTCATAGCGCTTTATTCAAAAATGTTCATAAACCCTTTTTTAAATGTCTTTTGTAAGAACACATTGCAGTATTTTCTGTGGTAGCCTAAAATCGCTAAAATTTCTTTTGTGTTGATAGACAGACCATTCTGACCACGCGCTTATAATATCTTCTCCAATATGTTTGACAGTACAAATTAATACTGTATAAAATTGTATATTTCATTAAGTGTTCAGGAAGTCTAGAATGGGCTTAGTTGATATAACACAAAAAATAATAAAAATTTCTGAAGAAAAAATGCTTAAAGAAAATGAGAAATGAAGATCATTTTTGTTCTGACCACGTGTTCAGCAGACGTTCCTGTTGGCGACCAGCGTCTGTTGCGTCTTATCCGCGCAGCAGACCGCTAACACTGCCCTGCCTAGACTCCGGCGAGTGCCCCGCCCCCCGACCGCTTATACCATTCCACTTTGATCTTTTTCACCTCATGTTGATTATATGTACATTTCTCGGACAGGTAACACGCCAGTAGTATGCCGGCCACACAGGAGGCTGGGTGGAAGGGAATGTTGCGGTATTCTCACCACCTCCATACCGCTCCTTCCCCAGTCACCCCCTACCTTTATATAATCTTCCTCAAAGATGCCCCCAACCTTATCACGCCACAATTTTGATATCTAGTATAATCGATTCAGATCTATGTTAAAGAGAAAAATATTTAACATACTTTCATTCCATGCATGTTCTTTGTTAAAACAAGTGTTGATTATCATTTCATATCTTATTCCATGTTGAAAATGAAAAAAAAAATGCATTTTTCACTTGTGATCGCATAGCCCCAGCACCGTTTAACATTATCTGTTTGAATCAGAGTTGAGTTGGTCAACGAATGATTGTGAACATTCCAGAGGTCTCTTATGGCAAGATGCTGATTGCCAATGACGGCAAAATGTCGTCTGCTTGTTGTCATTCCGTGCAACGCCGCTCACGACAAATGGCGGGAAAATGTGTTTGATCTCAGCTCAGGTGTGTGGCAATAAAGACAAGCCTGAAATACCTATCGCCCCATACCTCACCCGGGTCACTACCCAACCCTTTTATACTTCATACCCTCCAAGCTGTCTTCTATTTTATGAGTGGTGTTGATAGAGAGGGGTGTGATGGCGGCCTTCTCGCTCGTCATTTCATAGCTGTGGCAAGATGCACGCTTTGTTGAAAGCTTATTCTAAACATCCAAGCAACTTTCGCCAAATCAACATGATATCTGTAGTGCTTGCCTGTAAATTTGATGACAGCAATCTCCTCTTAATTATTTGGGTATTTCGTTCCGTTTTCAACACGTCTTTAATACCGAAGACTCCAATAATGCAATACTCTTTCACCCGTTTAAAGTGCGTGGCTTGAACTCAGGGAAATCAACTTTTAAATTTTACAAGCTTCTAAAGTAGAAAATAAATATTATTATCGATGCTCATGTGAACTCTGGAAAATATAATATTGCCCGTTAAAGACCCCCTTGTTCTGTGAACCTTTCTGGATGAAGAAATATACATATTCTGATAACTGTATTGACCGCGTGGTATACGATGTCATATGTAACCCTGAAGCAATCTTATCATTAAATTGGTACACTAAGCCAATTCCACCTCAACACCGCAACACAATCTGCGTCTATACAACACCACTCAACACTATTCTAATTCAATACTACTTTCCACTCTTTCTAAACTAGATTTCAATCTTTTTCCACAATAAATACAATTCATATTCAACGTCATATTCCTAATGACCTCTACACTGATTATTATTCTAGTTCTACAGTTACATTCTATTCTACTCCTGGATTATTCTACTTCTATTCTTCATATCATTCTAGTTCTACATCACATTCCATTCTACTTCTGGATTGACATCCCACCTCTACACTACATTCCATACTATTACATCACATATTTCACCTCTATTATTCTAGTTCTACATCACATTCCATTCCACTGTCACAGTCACTATTATTCTAGTTCTACAGCTACGTTCCATTCTACTTCTGGATTGCATGACATCCCACCTCTACACTACATTCTATGCTATTACATCACATATTTCACCTCTATTATTCAATTCCATATCTACATTCTGCATTATTCTAGTTCTACATTCCATATTATTCTTCTTCTACACTCTATACCATTCTACTTCTACATTACAAACCATTCAGTTTCTACACTGTCTGCGTCAGATGCGGTCAGATTGATATAATGCAAGCAACAAAAAGAAAGAAAGAAATCTGCAAGAAAAAATCAATTTTGTTATCAGTGACTACATGTTCAGTTCTTGTGGTCTGGAAAATAATTGTGCCCAACTAATAACCACTTGTTGTGATATTGCCTTTGTTGTAGCAGACTGGGGATTAGATAAGAAAGTCTGAGGCACTATTCCATATCTTTACATCAGAGTCTGGTTGATTGCACCCTCTAGCTGTTCTGGTTGTAAAAAAGTTGAAAAAGAAAAGGAAAGTCTTGGAAAGCCAGGTTCTGCTGAACCACCATTCAAGGGAATTATCTTTGCACTCAGATGGCTTCCTGGTATCAGAGCTTGGTTTTGCCTGTCTGCTGTTTCTGTCAGTGTTTTCAGCAGGAGAGTGTTGAGAGAACCACACAGGTTGGGCATGTGGCCGCGTGAGGGCGCTGATTGACCCCGTGGTTGTGGGGGCTGACATACTTCCCAGGTGCCTTCACAACCACACATACTATCTCTCTTGCAACCTTATCTATTACGTCACTGTCAATCATCAGCCTATCCCATGGTGCCAGTCAGAGAAAACACTTTACTAGTTTGTGTTTGTTTGTATTTTGAGGCATGGAGATGGGCAAATCAAATCATACCATAGGCTTCATTCTGTATAAATAAGTTATCTGTTAATTTTTTGTGACCTTATTTACTGATTCTCAATAGGTCATTTCATTTATATTACATGATCACAATATAAAACTAACCCATTTGTAAATATTAACATCTTTCAATTAAATATTCTCAATTCCTGTAGAAACCTGGTCACAGGCTTGGGCATTATAGCAGAAGTATGTGATCATATCACTAATTTAAAGAGCCAGTATTAAACATTTGACAATGAGACAACTCTATTGTGGTAAATTACAATATATATTATACTGGTGGATTTTTGGTGTGGCACTTCCTGGGCAATTGCATTATGGGATGTTTTGGTGGGAGGTCTTGGTGTTGACGCATCTCAAACTAAGATATTGTGCACGCCACACATGGATGTTGGTTGTAATCCTGCTAACTCAAGTTTCCACTTATCCAACAAGCAGTCGACAAATCGGACCTCTTTATCTGGCCACACCAAGCACATGGAGATTTGCGGCCTCAATAGACACTGATCCGAGCCTTTTTTACCCTCTCATCGTTACATGAAACGTTGAGTGTTTCATATGTTTTACAACTCTAGTGTTATTCCATAAGCATCTCTGTCTAGTACTCTAGGGCCTCTTCAATAGCAGTTTTTTTTATGGATGTTTTTTTTTACAAAAGAAAATCTATCAGACCAGGAGAGATTTGTTCAGGCGTAGGGGTCAACATTTTCAACTATATCCTAATGAATGTGGTACCTGGTTTGCGGCCATGTTCTTCAGCCTATCATTCTGTAGATTCTGGCCACTGGTATATTCCCCACAGATTACCCCTATCAGATATAACAAGTTCACTATTCAACCGAACATCTTGGCGTTAGTGTAATTACTAAGGAAGGGTAACTTCAGGTTGAATATGTTCCAATATTTTCAGAAAATGTTCTTTTCTTTTTATCCGTAACATTTCCCAGGAGATTATAAATGTCAGGTTCTAATTTTGATGGTATTAGCTTTTTATTTTGATTTGCGCATATTTTGCGGTTCCATACCATAAGAACCAGAAACCTTTGCTGTATTTGTGCAGCAACTTTTATATTGCTATTGTATATAGCAACTATATTTACTGTAAATCATGGCAACATTCTAATACTGTAAAATCTACAGCAATAATTACCTTTATATTGATTTATCATTACATAACCAAATATCTAAAATAAGATTTATAAAATCCATTTTTCTCTGCGATTATTGCTTCACAACACTTGTCATCTTTTTAAGTACAAAGTGATGTTTGAAGAACCTATTGCTGAGATGAATCTAATTCATTTTAACATAACAAAAGTGTGCCCTGCAGAAAACAGAATTGCGAACTTCCACCATTTGCAAGGGTCTTTAAATATCTAGATTTAACAAATATCAAATAGACAGTCCTTTTAAAGTCGTTAAGCAACGCTTATCAAAGCAAATTATGAACGGTAAAAATTCACAGCAAATGTTACTGTAGATGCAAAACCCCCATAGAAGTTGCAGTTAATATAGAGCAAAAGTTGCTTTTCTGCAACTTTGCTCTCAGTTAACAGCTAATTTAATGTCACAACTATTCAGATTGTATTGTTCCAAGAAGTAATTACGCTTAGAAAGTAATTACACTTTTTTCAATCCCAAAACGTGTACACTTCAGAGTGGTATTTAATTTCTAAATTGGGTATATTTTATTGGAATGATTGCAGTCACTATACAGACGTGTGTGCCTACCTGACCAGGTATGACCGGGAGGGGTGCCCGGGACCCATGGAGCGGCGAGGACTGCCATGCACCTGCCCATTCCAAGCAGGAGTCTACTCCCTCAGAAGGCTTCTCATCCGGGTCCCAAAAATGGACGGTTTCCTTGGATTAATAATACATGTGAGTTTTTACTTTAACCCATGATGTAAGAACACTATTAAAGCAAGGTTTTAACGTGCAATGTAACACTGTACAATATTGAAATATTGATCATCTTTGCAGTTCCTGAAGTCCACATATCATCCACTTTATGTGAGCACTGTATGATCTGATATGGTTTTGCCAGATATGACGAATACGTTTAAACATATACCTTTCATTGTCAAGACCAATTATCTGAATATATACTGAACAGTTATGGACCTGTTATTTTGTTCTTTGGAGAACAAAATGGCTTGGTCTATGTTAATTGAAACTCTACTCAGAATAAAGTCTGACAGTGTGAATAAGTGGAGATAATATAGATTTCTTTTAAATTCATGGTGAAATGATCTTTTAAAATTAAACCCTTTCAACAGCTTGAGCCATATCAGGTCGACTCTCCGAGATATTAAACGAGTGTGAAAGTTACCACTGGTGGCAATGGGAGTCGAACCCACCACCTCCCATCATCCACCTTTACACAGCACAGAGCCATTATTCTCATAACTGTGCCAGTGTGAATTAAGCCTCACTAAAACTGATGAACTGATGAGTTATGAGGTTTGTTTGTTTGATTGCAGGGAGAGTATGAAGCAACGATGCGTCTCTATGACGTAGCCACCAAGGAGGAACTGGGCTGCATGCAAGCCTCGTTCTCAATACGCAAGCGCAACAAGAAGAGCAAGTCAAGGAGAAGAGGTCGTCTGTTTTCAGTAGACAAAACCAAACGATTATCATGAAACATGGACAACTCTATGAAGCTATGCTACAAGGAGTATATTCTACAGAAATGACTGCTTTTATAGGATTTTGTATAGCCAACGTGCCTTGTTTGTGATATGTCAAGGAGTTTTATATTTTCCAGTATTGGTAAATAAGTGAATACAATATTTTTATATAATGCGCCTTATTGCAGAACGCCTTTATTTCCAATCTGATCATATTGGCAAAGTTGAGGCCTGTTGACCCCCGCGGATAACTGATGAGATATTTGCCCTAAATGCTTGCTTGATATGACCGGAAGTCAATGTTCAATGCTTGGTGTGACCGGAAGTCAAGGTCTTCAGTTACTTATTGCTTTTAATCATTTTACTTATCTTTTGTATCGGGAGGCTCAACAATTAATATGCTCATAACTGAATCAATTGATCAGGAACGCTCTACCAATTGAGCACTGACTCATTAGAAGCCTATACCTATTGAGCAGGAAAGCTCTTGGACATGCTATGTTCATGCAATTGGACAATGCATATGTCACGAAAATATTCTTATATGCAAACAAGACTGAGAAAGGCACTTCTGATAAGATAAAACATAAGATGTTTTCATGATATAAACGTCTACAAGCACAAAACTATGACACAGAACATTTACAGGTTGATAATGATCACAGATATTAGTATGAAGTATTTCATGAGATTTGAAAGAACTATCATTATCCATTTGGTGTTGTTTTGATACCATTCAGTGTTCAAAAATATCTAAGCTTAGGTGCTGAAAACAATCTGTAACTTTGGGTGATCACGTGGTGATAGTCCTATCTTGATGGTCCGTAATTATTGATATTTGAAGGGAATATCACGTGCACAGTCCTGGAAAGGAAACTTTCACATATGAATCTCTCAAAGAAACATGATATAATTAGTTCAGTTTATGGACAGACATACCTCATCAACTGCGCTGACATTGTACATACTGTTTATAAATATATAGTAGTTTATTTTGTGAATATTTGTATAAAGTGTATAAAAGTGTTCGCAGTCATTTTACATTTTGTAACTATGGAGTGAAGTATTAGAATGGTACTGAGTTTTAATGATAAGTAGCAAGCACAGTTTGTAAATATATATGTATAGATAAGACAAAGTTATGGGATGACATCATACCGTTCCGTATATATCCATCTATTTATTGTGATAAAATGTTATATAATACATGATATATGTAGGAAGAGTTCTGTACAGATTGAAGTTATTCAAAATAAACTGTTGATAAAATAGATTAAGAGCAAGATACTTTTTATGAGTTTTATTGTTGTATGTTTCTTCATTATTTCCTATATGCTATACCCTCCAAAACAGGACTTCTCTGTCATATCAGTCCCTGGCACCAATGATAAAAAGGTACGCACAGGTCATGACGATGCATTCTAAATCTTGGATCCAACTTGTACGAAAGAAAAACATATTTTACTGTAAAGGTCTTTGGTTGGGATTAAAATTGGGTACTGGACATGTTGAAATTTCAGCTAAGACAAGCGCCATTTGATTAGAATCGGAGAGAAATAATATGAATGAATTATGCCAAGGCCAAGATACACTATCAGAAAACTTGCAGTGTTCCGTTAGCCACACTGCCACAGGGTGTCGCCACTGTCACTTGAAACCGACGCTGCAAGGAGTTTGACAATGGTGAGCGAAATGATCAGCTTATGCATGCCATTTCTCAACTCGGCTGTCAATCAAATAATTTTACTATCAATTGTAAGGAAAGGGAGGTATGTTGGGTTTATATCGATAATTTTATTTAAGATATTTTTATAACAAATAATAAAAGTCCAAACTTAAATTTGATAGTTTGATATGGCCATTGTTGTATCCTCTAAAACGGGACTTCTCAGTCTCTGCGTCCAATGATAAAATGGTGCGCACTGGATAGGCCGCAAGTCATGACTATTCATAAGTATAAAATCTGACTGAAAACTGATTGATGACATAATAAATATTCATAAACTATTCATAAAGATATTTATTGGTTAGCGTCTTGGTCATCCAACTGATCGCAGGTTATGACCTGTGGCTAGTCAATTCTGATTGTATGATATTATGGTGGGCGTGACTCGCATGCATGACTGGACATAAGGTTTCGAACAACGTCAAATGATGGCAGAAGTGGTGAGACCATTGAACTATTATAAATTGCTACCGATTTTAGGCAGATCGAGTATTATATTTGTTTTAATCTTCCATTCTTTGATCGTTAACTTAATCTGATTTACAATTTGTCTAAATATAAAGATGAGGGTATTTTCCACTATCAACATTTATCAGTGATATTTTTACCCGCCAAAAGAATTCAACCATATTTTGTAACCATTTTTACATCCGCCGATTGATTATTGGTCAATCTTTTCTGGGGTTCATCGATTTAGTGGTATGGCAAACTCTTTAAACGATTATATACAACATCACTTAGAGTTCCGAATAATATTCTTAATCACAGTTTTTGTAATTCGGTGAGGCAGCACAATATCTGCCACAAGTATATCTCGTTTTGAAATAACTAATAATACCGAATTTGAAAGTGACGTATACGTAAAACACGTAAAACTGATTACCCTCACGAACAAGGACAGTGGCGCCCTCTGTTATGCGATGGATAGGAATGAAATTATAACTTAAAATAAAAATAAAATGGCATGCCAAATGATTTTAAATACTAAAATATACGGCCATTAATTGTCACGTTGTCATTCTATATTGTTGATAATCATGCTTAGAAACATAAAAATAAAAGTTTGGAATAGAATGGGGTCTCTACCTTTAATAAATTCTTTTTGAAAGGAGGATTAATATTATTTTTTTTCTCTTGTACGTATTTTAAAGATTCAAGACACTAAGGTTTATTTCTAACAAATGTAAGTGGGAGTCATAATCTTCTCTATATATCGGAAGTACATTGCTTTGAGTGAGTTTCTTTAACTTTTTGAAATCTTTAATAAGGCTTTTCATTCTCGGCCTTGTTGGAATAGCTTAACTCATAACTGAGAACGCCAATAGATCATCATATTTTTTAACATTTTATTTCCTTGTATTTCATAATAAACTGCATTGTGTGGATAATCTGATTACCCAACCATTCCAGCTCATCACATGATAGCCTTTATATACAATATAAAGATATACTTGGGATTGGTGCCATAAAATATATACACACCTATGTCATAAATAGAGTCTATTGCATGATTTACTTTACATACATTATTAACACACATTCACCCTTGACAATGTATACCGGTATATTGGACACCCTTGACACTATCTATATTGAACAATTTTCAACATTGATTGTTTCGTGATTGTGGGAAGTCTTTTGGATGATATTCATAACATGTCAGAATTGTGCCAAGAAATATGGTGTAAATTTCACAACCTTAACCAGACATTTAAGATAATGAGTCACAATTACTATGGGTTTGGTATAAATTTCCTAATGTTACAATGTATAACCCATTCTACAAAGAAATATTGGCAGCAAAATGGTAAGGGAAATACTGCATAAAAATAATGAATTATTCAACTTTAAAGCTTTCAAGAAATCAGAGGTGACACACAATTTTGCAACTATTTGGGGTATTGTTAGATATATGGTCATGGAACTGTGATCCAAACAACCTATCTCCCTCAAATCAACCAGAACACACCTGTCATAATTACTGTTTTTTTTAAGTGCCACGTACTATGCAGTTTTCTAGTAGCCACTGTAGTGATCGGTAAGGGTGTTAGGCCTGTACCAATAGACAAACACTAATGGACAAACATGCCTCTGTAAGCCAAATCACTACATTGTCCCAAGAAGAAAGTGTCTCATTGTTACCAAACCTTAATCAACAGGTGTTTTTACTAGATCACTGGTCAGCTAAGCAAAGTTTCTGATAAAGTGTTCAATGGAGGACTTGGATTTTAGCAGAAGACTCATCTACTTTCAAATGGCACTTATGAAGGAGAAACATGATGGGTAATAACATCTGATCACAAAGATTAGGATGCAAACATTTATACTATTTAAGGAAACAGTGTATGAAAATCTGATTTCATGAAAGCCTTAATTTATCTTTTAACTGAACTGCACATGGAAATTAAAACTTTATAGCAACTGTACAATTTAATACCCTATATTTTGAAATGATCAATACCATACAATAAAAGGTTATTCAATGTCAAATAAAAGACAAAACATACACTAATAAAACATACAATGGCCAAGCAAAATAAA